>NSJW01000821.1:0-588471 GCA_019955255.1 Castanospermum australe
TTTATGGAAAAGGACTTGCTCAAATCCTTTTTTAGATTTTCAATTTTCTTAATGTCATGACCAACAATCAACATGTCATCTACATAGAGCAAGAGTATAATAAAATAACCATCAGAGAATTTCTTAACAAACACACAATGATCAAAAGTAGTTTTGCTGTACTCATGATCCTCCATGAAAGAATCAAATTTCTTGTCTTGGTGCTTGCTCGAGTCCATACAAGCTTTTCTTCAATTTGCACACAAGATGTTCTTTTCCCTTGACCTTGAAACCCTTTGGCTGTTCCATATAAATTTCCTCCCCCAAGTTACCAGGAAGGAATGCAGTCTTTACATCAAGCTGTTCAACCTCCGGGTTCAGGCTAGCTACCAATCCAAGCACAACTCAAATGGAAGACATCTTCACCACAGGTGAGAAAATTTCTTCAAAGTCAATACCTTTCTTCTGATCCAAACCTTTCACAACCAGTCGTGCTTTGTATCTTGGCTGTGAGATATTATCTTCTGTCTTCAGTTTGAACACCCATTTGTTCTTGAGTGCTTTCCTACCTTTAGGCAACTTCACTAACTCAAATGTGTGATTCTCATGCAAGGATTTCATTTCTTTTTGTATGGCCTTCAACCACTCTTCCTTGTGCTCATTTAAGATGGCTTCTTGGTAGTCTTCTGGCTCTCCACCATCAGTGATCATCACATATTCATGTGGAGAATATCTCTGGGATACATGACACTCTAGTAGATCTTCTCAATTGAAGCTCAACTGGTGGTTCAAGTAGAACTTGCTCAACTGGCACATCATGGTGAGGTACAGGCTCAACTGGCACATCACGGTGAGGTGTAGGATCATCAGTTGTATTCCCATCATCTACCAGTACATCTCCCCCATAAACAAAAGCTCTAGTAGGAGGCTCTGGTCCTAAATCAATGTAATTTCTAACAATTGATTTCGGCTTCTCAGCTTTATCAAAGTCTTCAATGGTTTGGTCTTCAAGAAATATCATGTCTCGGCTTCTAATGATTTTCTTGCTAATTGGATCCCATAGTCTATAGCCAAACTCTCCGTGACCACAACCCATGAAGATACACTGCTTGGATTTTCCGTCAAGCTTGGACCTCTCATCTCTTCAAATATGAACAAGAGCCCTGCAGCCAAGCACTCTCAAGTGACTATAAGAGACATCTTTCCTTGTCCATACTTTCTCTGGAACATCACCATTTAAAGGCACTGAAGGAGAAAGGTTGATCAAATCCACTGCAGTTCTCATTGCTTCACCCCAGAAGGTTTTAGATAATTTTGTATGAGAGAGCATACATCTAATTCTGTCGTTAATGGTACAGTTCATTCTCTTTGCAACCCCATTATGTTGAGGTGTCTTTGGGACTGTTTTCTCAAACCTGATCCCATGTTTTCTGCAATACTCTTCAAATGGACCCCTGTATTCACCTCCATTATCTGTTCGGACACATTTCAATTTCATTCCTTTATCTCTTTCAACACTTGCATGGAAGTGCTTGAAGACACCGAGCACTTGGTCTTCAGATTTCAAAGCAAAAACCCATATTTTTCTAGAGTGGTCGTCAATAAAAGTAACAAAATATAAAGCACCACCAAGAGATTTAGAATCCATAGTGCAAATATCAGTGTGAATTAAATCTAGAACATATGATCTCCTATGAGGACCAGATTTATGGAATGAGACTCTATGCTGTTTTCCAACAAAACAATGAGTGCAAGTCAAGTCTTTAAAGACGTGCCTTTCACTGGAAGATATTTCTGCCTGGCAAGGATGCTGAGTCCTTTCTCACTCAAGTGGCCAAGACGCATATGCCATAATTCTGTAGAGGAATCCTCAACTGCATTCACCTCCTCCTTGCACAGCTTTCCTGGCATTCTGTAGAGAGTGGATAAGCTGTCTTCTCTTGCCACCACTAGTGACCTTTTTGTGACCTTGCATTTTCCATCACCAAAATAAGTATGATAACCCTCAATGTCTAGAGCTTTAACTGAGATCAAGCTGAGACAGAGATCAGGAACATGCTAAAAATTCTTTAACTTGCATCCAATACTAGTTTCAAGCCATACATCTCCCATACCAACAATCTTGCATACTCCTTCATTTCCCATCTTTATTGTACCAAAATCACCAGCGGTATAAGATGTGAAGAAATCAAGCCTACGAGTGACATGGTATGAGGCACCAGAGTCCATAATCCAGCTAGAGTCATGGCATGCTAGATTTATAGAATTATCATCATAGACAATAAAAACATCCCTATCAGATGCAACTACAGTAGTATCTTTATCGTTTCCTTATTTTTTGTCTTTGTCTCTTTCCCTTGACTTCTCCCTCTTTAGAAATCTACAATGTCTTCTGGTATGTCCTGGCTTGCCACAATGGTAACACTTTACTTCCTTTATGGTCCTGGACCTGCTTCTTGACTTGCTACAACTGTCAGATTTCTAGGGATTTCTGGTTTGGTTTCTCCCCCGTGACTCTGCAACTAATGTTTCTGATTGAGTGGAAGTACCAATCAAACCACGCTCTCTCTTTTTGGCTTCTTCATTCAACATGCTCTCTTTCACCATTGATAATGTCAACTTTCCATTTGGAGCTGAATTAGTCAGAGTTATGACCATAACTTCCCAACTGTCAGGCAAAGAACTAAGCAACAACAGTGCTTGCAACTCATCACTTAATGTAATTGTTGGAATGTACAGATATGATTGCTGGAATATTTGGATGTGATTGCTGGAATATTTGGATGTGATTTAGATATATGTACAGATATGATTGCTGGAATATTTGGATGTGATTTGGATATCCAGATCAAATCCAATCTTTACTGTTGTAATGTAAATATTCTTAGAGAGATTCTAAGCTAGATTTTAGGCTGAAAACTAATCCCTTGAATTAAGGGATTAGAGTTAATTCTCTCATGATTTTTTTCTTATTTTTTCTCTTAGGCTTTTCCCTAGAATTTCACTATAAATACAGTCTTGTACATCCAGAAATATCAATGAAAAAAAGACACTATCTCTCTCTTTCTGAATTCCGCATGGTATCAGAGCTTTAGGAGAGATTTTTGGGTTCTATTTGCAGCCTTCATTGCTGCATCTCTTTCCCTTTCCCTTTGCAGCCTTCATTGCTGCATCTATTTGCAGCCTTCATTGCTGCATCTCTTTCCCTTTCCCTTTGCTCTTTGCATTTATTTGCAGTGCAGCCTTCATTGCTGCGTTTCTTTCCTTTTTCTCTCTACTTTCTGCGTCTGTTTGCAGCCTTCATTGCTGCGTCTCTGTTCTGTTCTACAGCCTTCATTGCTGTACCCGTCCTTCACCTTTGCTTAAACCAAATCCTTGTTTTTCAGCTTCAATGTCTGGAACCACTTAGACACTTCCTGGATCATAGACTCTGGGGCTACTGACCATATGACTCCCTGTTCCTCACAGTTTAGCACATATACCCCTTGTCCTAGTAATAGAAAAATCACCGTAGCAAATGGATCACTTGCTACTGTTGCTGGAATTGGGAATATATCTATTTCACCACATCTTACCTTGAAAGATGTCCTTCATGTGCCAAAATTATCAGCCAACCTTGTTTTATCCAAGAAACTCACTAAAGATTTACAGTGTAATGTGGTTTTTCATCCATCTTATTGTGTTTTCAGGACAAGGGCTCGGAGAGGAGGATTGGACTTGCTAAGAAAAGGAATGGAGTTGTATTTTCTTGAGATACCAGATGCCTCTAAAGGAGTTTCACCAAATCTATCTGTTTCTTTCCTTACAACTTCTAATAAAGAAGCCATTTGGCTTCATCATTTTTGTTTTGGCCATCCATCCTTTCAAACTTTGAAAGGTATGTACCCATCTTTGTTTAAGAATTTAGATATTAAAGAATTTCATTGTGATATTTGTGAGCTTGCCAAACACACTCGGGTTCTATTTCCTATTAGCAATAAACGATGTTCCAAACCTTTTGATTTAGTCCATAGCGACATTTGGGGACCTTCTACAATCCCAAATGTCTCAGGAGCTCGTTCGTTTGTTACTTTAATAGATGATTGTACTAGAGTCACATGGACTTTCTTGCTCAAACAAAAAATCTGATGTGAGTACTATTATTCCTTCCTTCCATTCCATGATTCAGAATCAGTTTGGGGTTAAAATCAAAGTTTTTTAGGTCTGATAATGCCAAAGATTATTTTAATCAAGTTCTGTCACCATATTTTCAAAAGGAGGGAATCATACACGAGTCATCTTGTGTCAATACACCCCAACAGAACGGAATTGCTGAAAGAAAGAATGGTCACCTTCTTAACACTATCTGAGCCTTATTATTTCATGGGAAAGTTCCTAAGTCTTATTGGGGGGAAGCTATTCTCACAGCCACTTATTTGATAAATAGGTTACCCTCACGTATATTGGACCAAAAAAAACACCCATGGCAATTTTGTCCATTTTCTATCCTCACTTCCGAGTATCCAATGGTCTTACACCAAGAGTCTTCGGTTGCACTTCTTTTGTCCATATACATAACCAACAGAGGGGAAAATTAGATCCACGAGCCATCAAATGTATCTTCCTTGGCTATTTTAGCACACAAAAAGGTTATAAATGCTACCATCCTCCTTCTAGGAAATATTATATGTCAGCAGATGTAACCTTTGTTGAAAACAAGTCATATTTCAACCATTCTTATCTTCAGGGGGATAATTCATTGGAAGATAAGAATGCTCCCTGAAATAGATGGTCTGGGTCTTAGTGATTTTGAGTTACCCGTCTCTCAAACTCCATCTGCTTCCCCAACTGATTTTGTTTCCCAATCTACTACTCTTGAAAATTCTCAACTCGAGTCTATTCCAAATTCTATTTCTCAGGAACCTATAACTCTTCCTCAAACCGATTCTGTTCATAATCCTAAAAGGTTTTCTCAGATATATTCAAGGAGATCAGCTACTGTTCCTAATCCGAAGCAAAGCCAGACTACCAATCCAGACCCTATCGATGAAAGCACGGTAAGTTCTATTCTTCCTTTGGCTGAACAGCCTGTTCATAATCATGAGAATGATTTAAATCTCCCCATTATCAATGAAAGCACAGTAAGTTCTATTCCTCCTTTGATTGAACCGCCTGTTGATGATTTGGATCTTCCCATTGCCCTTAGAAAAGGTTCCAGAAAGTGCACAAAGCAACCTATTTATCCATTGTCTCACTATGTGTCACTACAACGTTTGTCACCACCCCACAAAAATTTTATTGCAAGTCTAGATACTATTGTTATTCCTAAATCTCTATCTGAGGCATTGTCAAAAGAAGAGTGGAGAAATGCAATGAAGGAAGAAATGAGGGCACTAGAGAAAAACAAGACATGGGAGATAGTTGACAAACCGAATGGAAAGAATTTAGTCGGCTGCAAATGGGTCTTTACTCTGAAATACAATGCTGATGGCTCACTCGAGAGATACAAGGCTAGGTTGGTGGTTAAATGGTACACTCAAACTTATGGGGTAGACTACCAGGAGACGTTTGCACCAGTAGCTAAGATGAACATGGTGAGAATCCTACTATCTTTAGCTGCTCACTTTGATTGGCAACTTCAACAATATGATGTAAAGAATGCCTTCTTACATGGGGACCTAGAAGAAGAAATCTACATGATTATTCCACCAGGTTTTGAAGGGAGAGAAAACAACAACTAAAATATGTAAGCTGAAGAAAGCCCTTTATGGGCTAAAACAGTCACCAAGAGCTTGGTTCGGAAGATTTACCAAAGTCATGAAAGCGTTAGGGTATAAGCAAAGTCAAGGAGATCACATACTGTTTGTCAAGCACACAGATTCAGGGGGAGTTACAGCACTTCTGGTATATGTTGATGACATAATAGTCACTGGTAATGATGAAGAGGAGAAACTCAAACTGAAACAGTGCTTGGCAAAAGAGTTTGAGATAAAAGAGTTAGAAAAACTGAAGTACTTTCTCAGAATTGAAGTCTAATACTCCAAGCAAGGAATCTTTATCTCACAGAGAAAAATATGTCCTGGATCTTTTGAAGGAAACCGGAATGCTTGGCTACAAACCAGTGGCTACTCCGATTGAAGCAAACCAGAAACTAACTGCAGCAAGTGAAGAACCAGCTGTTGATCGAGAAATGTACCAGAGGCCAGTGGGAAGGCTTATCTATCTTGCTCATACCCGACCTAGATATTGCCTATGTAGTAAGTCTAATTAGCCAGTTTATGCATGATCCAAAGGAATCACACATGCAAGCAGCTCTTCGAATACTACACTACTTGAAAGGAAGTCCAGGGAAATGAGTGC
Source organism: Castanospermum australe (assembly GCA_019955255.1). Classification (NCBI taxonomy): domain Eukaryota; kingdom Viridiplantae; phylum Streptophyta; class Magnoliopsida; order Fabales; family Fabaceae; genus Castanospermum; species Castanospermum australe. The sequence continues at coordinate 6,319 of NSJW01000821.1, forward strand.
TATTTAAGAAGAGTCAAAACCTCAAGTTAGAAGTCTATACAGATGCGGATTTTGCTGGCTCCGTGGTTGACAGAAGATCAACAACAGGTTATTATACCTTTCTCGGCAGTAACCTAATAACATGGAGGAGTAAGAAACAGAATGTTGTGGCAAGATCAAGTGCAGAATCCGAGTTCAGAACAGCAGTATAAGGAATTTGTGAGTTATTGTAGCTAAAGATTATACTAGAAGACTTGAAGATCAAATGGCAGGGTCCCATGAGACTGTATTGTGATAACAAGTTTGCAATTAATATTGCTCATAAATCCTGTACAACATGACAGGACAAAGCATATTGAAATTGACAGACATTTTATTAAAGAGAAACTTGAGGAAGGACTAATCTGCATGTCCTATGTTCCTTCAGGAGATCAACTTGCCGATGTCTTAACTAAAGGACTCAACAGTGAAAATTTTCATGAGATGGTTTCCAAGCTGGGAATGGAAGATATATATTCACCAGCTTGAGGGGGAGTGTTGGAATGTACAGATATGATTGCTGAAATATTTGGATGTGATTGCTAGAATATTTGGATGTGATTTGGATATATGTACAGATATGATTGCTGGAATATTTGGATGTGATTGCTGGAATATTTGGATGTGATTTGGATATCCAAATCAAATCCAATCTTTACTGTTGTAATGTAAATATTCTTAGAGAGATTCTAGACTAGATTTTAGGCTGAAAACCAATCCCTTGAATTAAGGGATTAGAGTTAATTCTCTCATGATTTTCTTCCTATTTTTTCTCTTAGGCTTTTCCCTAGAATTTCACTATAAATACAGTCTTGTACATCCAGAAATATCAATGAAAAAAAGATATTATTCTCTCTTTCTGAATTCCGCAATAATTTCTGTGGCTGTCAACTGATTCACAATGTCCTGAAAGCTGCTTAAATGCTCTGCCATTGAATCCCATTCTTCATATTTCATATTCACCAGCTTTCTGATCGTAAATGCCTTATTCTGCACATTCTTCCTCTCGTACAAGTCGGCCAATTTCTTCCACATGCTGTGGGCATTAGTTTCCTTGTCTACATGAGGATACACACCGAGATCCAACCATTGCCTGATCAACCCAACGGCTTTTCTATTCATCCTTTTGCATTCACTGTCAAATTTATCACTGGGTCGAGCACTATCCCCTTCAACAGGATCATACAAATCTTTACTATAAAACATATCCTTCATGAGAGTCTTCCAAAGTGCATAATTTGTGGATTTTAATTTAATCATATTTGGCCCTTGATTTTCCTCCATTTAAATGCACAAATCGAAAACAGCAAAACTCTAGATACCACTTTGTTGGGGAAAACAACGATAAACACCAGAATCCAAGCAGAAGTAAAATGTTTTCCCCTGTGCAGATAAATAGGCACTACAAAAATTTCTCCACTGTAAAATTATCAATCACACATAATAAACCATCATTGGTAGTAAAATAAATATCAAAGACACCACAATTTTAACATGGAAAACCCCTCAGTGTAAGGGGAAAAATCACGGGACCTAGTCCAGCAAAAAACTTCCACTAATAAAATTAATGGGAATGTCTTCCTAGTACTACTAGGGATCACCACAATTAACAATACCCAAAACGTGAAAAACATCACAACGAGACTAAAACCCCACAAAATGAGTGTCACAGCTCAGCCAAAAGAAAAGGTAAAACAACCATCAAATGATACCAAATGTAGCCCTCAACACCAGGAACAACATACTAAAATTTCATCAGCAATGGATAGAGATTACCCATCTAATCTTCTGTGTGAAGAGTTTGAAACGGATGGTTTTGGCTTGCTCGAGTCCATACAAGCCTTTTCAAAGGCTTTTGGTTTCCTTTTTTTTTATTCATAAGTCAACTAGTGGGCCCCACTTCGGAGGGTATCCACGTGACAACTGCTAGTTCTTGTTTTTCAACCTCTTCCTTTTTAACGTATGATTAGATTAATTTATTTTATATTTAAAATAATTTATAATTAAATTTTATTTAAAAAATTTAAATTTTTTTTTTAAATAATCAGTTTTTAAACTTGTAATTAATATTCTAATATGATTTTACAGTTTTTATGGGGTCCAGTCCGATAGATGTCTCATAATCTGATAATGGGCTGCTCAGATCAAAGAGGACCATCGTATTCATATTCTACTTGCTGAGATAGTTACCAAAAGACAGTGACAGGATCGGAATTTCTCATTTCTCGCAAACCCAATTCAGAGAACACAATAGTTCAAAAGATCAAGCAGTAAAGAGTATAATAGTCTAGCTCGTGGTGGATTTGAGTCCACGATTGGCTATGGCAACAAAAGTGTGGCACTAAATTTTCATTCAACATTTTCTTGTCAACTAAATTATTTTCTAGACAGCAAAGAACTAAGTTATTTTTCAAAAGAAAAATACTTGTGTTTTTTTTTAAAAAAAATTCATTATGCTGCATTCGGCCTGTAAAGCTTTCCAGTTTCTCCCACTTACCATCCTCAACACAAGGAAAAATTCTTATATAATTTATGTGTATTATGCTAAACCAATCAGACCGTGATATGTGATAAAACAATTAAATATAGAATATTAAATTAATTTCAAAGTGAATTTAAATTATTAATATAATACACTAAATGTACACAAATATTTCTCCAAAGTCAAGAATATGAACATGACGCACTTGATTTCCTTTGTAAAAAAACTTTATTTGCTAACAAAACTACATCAAATTGTAATAAAACATGTTTTTTTTTTGGGTGCATAAAACATATGGCTTTATTTCCTTAATTTCGTCCACCAGATGAGACAAGTGGGCCAACCTCGACGATAGCTTCCAGACTCTCTTCATCGGCAGTGGCCATGACTATGATGCCCAAAATGCATAGCAAACTTCTCCTTGAATAGAGTTTGAAACGGATGAGAATTTTCTTTTGAAGACCCAAAAACAAAAAAAGAAATGGATGAGATTTTTCTCTGCTCATAACTTGGTCCCTTAGCCATCTAATTTGGTGTAGAATGTTTTTCTAGCAACTAGTTTATATTTGAATGACTTAATTATTATTTAAGTATATTATAGCCTGGAAGTTCCTAACTTTCTTATCAAATATTTTGTTTTGAGTTGGATTCTTAGTTGCCACATTATTCACTTTATATTGAACTTAATATGTTTTTGTTCATTTTCTGTTCGGCTCTTTATACCTTTATTGTTACTGAAAAACTAAAATAAAATAGTTTGCTATTGTGGAAAATTAGCGGCAGACAAAACTGCTGCAGAAAATCAAAATTAATAAAATAATTTAATGACGGACACCAAAAAAAAAAAAAACTGAAATACTTGCAAGCAATATTTTACAATCAATTAAAAACCCATCCTAAATGTACCAAAAAAAATTGCTACTGAAAGTGTTAATATTGGTTATGTCAACAAGGCTCACCCTGCTTTCACAAGTAGGTTATCCTTTGTACTCGTTATAGGAAGAAAACTGTCGACATTTTCACTAAAAATGAACCAGCAGTGAATAAATTATAAAACGGTTATAAATTCAAATTTCTGAAACATTATTAGAAAAAAAAAGTAGCATTATTATAAACAATAAAACACACCACTTTTCATAAATAAAACTTTCAAAACTAATTCACAAAATAAAATTTTGAAAACTAAATACAATAACTTGTAAATTACTAATTAATATGTAATTAATTTGTCAATAATTACGGCAAGAATGGGAAAACTTCTCCATAATAACTAATTAATACCATATTCACTCATCCATTGTAAATTTGTAATAAATCATCAACGCAGGAGAACTAACTCAAGGAATTAACCTAAGAGTTAAAAAGGTATATTTTTTACTTTGACTGCTGACAAATCTTAGGACAGCACTCAAGAGAAAGCACTAAATTCATGAAGAAATGCGTTCTTAAAATTATTTGAAAAAATGTGTCTTGATTAATATAAAAATAGATCCAAAGATGGTCTTATAAAATAATAATAATAATAATAATAATAATAATAATAATAATAATAAACCCAATACTCATCATTGTACGTTTAAGTCTGATTTAAAACAAAATATATAAGAAATAATTTGACACATTGAATGAACTTTTCTAGTAGTTTAACAATGAATTTAGTTTTTTTAAAATAAATCTTTTGCTATAAAAGAAAAAAATGAGAATATATGCCTGTTTCGCAGTGAAAAATTAGATTTGATTAAAATCCTACCAAGCTAGGGAGGCATAGGCTTGTATATGGAGTATCTTCTGCTTCTGCACATATTCGCACGGAAAGAAAAGTCAATAGTGTTGAGCTGCAAAACCCCATTGATCCCAAGGAGCTGTAAATTTATGCAGGCAATTAATTGTCAACTTCACCGTCCACTCCCATCCAAATTTATTGTTAGCTCATTTCAGACTTCAGAGACGTACACACACAAACTCTTCTAAACACTAATTATTATGCAAAAAACAAGGATGTATCCCAAACTAACTTGGGCAATGCACCTTCAATTATTTTAACCAAGACGAGTAAGCTAGAGCTGGCTATTACTCTTTCCTATATATAATGCTTAGTGACTTCGTGGTTTTCTTGCAAATAGTCAACTAAATACTCCATAGTTTTGCTCCAAAGCTTGCTGATTTATGTCATATAATAATATTAGCATGATCAGCATTTTGTTCACGAGCTTGGTTGGTTTATGTCGGTCGAAATTGAATTCAACGAGTTTTTTTAAATGGCAATAGGGGATCAACGTACGTAGCTGTCTCCGATGAAAAGATATTAGTATCCATTAATTAAGAAGAAGAGATTTATATGGTGCATATCACGAGTATTCTTATATTTATATTAAAATTTTCCTTCAAATTTATATATACAGAACAGAGACACCATAATAATAATAATAATAATAATAATAATAATAATAAAAGAAACACCATATAGTTCTCCACTGACCATGCTACCTATATATGTAGGACTTGCCAAACAAAAGTCATCTCAAAGCTCTCGTACCAATGTAAAAAATTTTAGGCTGGTTTCAACTCAGTTACCAATTAAGTCAAGACAGCCATCTCGCCTTCCCATCAAACCTTCTCTTCTGCTATTCATTTATCATGAGTTACTTAGACCAATCATAATTTTAAAGATACTAGAATTGTCTCACATCAAATGAGAATGAATTTATCTGTGTTAAAGGAGAAAAAATGAAGGAAGTTAACTAGAGAGATCAGAGATGAAAGGAGATGATTGGATGGGAGGCAGAGGAAGGTGGCTTTAAACTGAAAGGATAGGTTGTGGGGGTGGGGTTGGGGGTGGGGCTGTGTTTGTGGAGAAGAGGGGGGACAGTGCTTTAAAGTGAGCTGGTAGGGCTGCCTGGTTGGCAGGGAGTCACAAGGACACTCCCCAATCCCATGGCCATGTGTTGTCAATTGACATTTCTCACTTTCCACATCCTTCAGATAAAAAATTATTGAATGTTTTTAGAGATTTTATTTATTTATATTTTAGATTTAATTTTTTTAAATAAAAAATTATAATTAATAACAAAAATTTATATTAAAATGACAATAAAATAAATATAAATATAAATATATAATAAATTATTAAATTATTAAATTTTATTTTTTTATTTTTTTATTTATAACTTTAACATGTTTAGAATAATGTAATTATAAAAAATTATTTTTTTAAATTTTTTTAAAAAAATATAATTATAAATTATTTTAAATATAAAATAAATTAATCTAAACATATATATATATAAATAAAATTTTTACTTTAAAATAAGAAATCATATATTTTAATATTAAATAGTTAAAAAATATCTCAATATTAAATAATTAAAAAATATTTTTTTAAAAATATATATTTAATAATTTAATTTTAAAAATATTAAAATATAAATATATAAAATACAAACTTATCGAAAGTTATATAGGAATATATGTATAATAATTTTTCCTTTCTCAATCTCTTCTCTCTTCTCTCTTCTCTCTCTCTCTCTCTCTCTCTCTCTCTCTCCCAGTGGATCCGTTCACATTCACCAAACAACACATGCTCCGTGCCTTTGACGCGCCGCCGCATCTCTCACTCCCGACATCTCTTTACGGCTTCTCACTGTACAATCAGCGCCTTAACAAAACTTAATCCGCCTCAACATTTTTATCGATATTTTAAAAATTCTCATATAACCAAGAAAACAAAAAATGTTTGTATTTTCCTCATATCTCACTTGTAATTCTTTTTCTTCTTTTTTTTAAATAATCATCTGCTTCTGGACCCCACTTGTTGTACTGATTCTAAGTTGTAACTGTACTATTATTCCCCCAGCCAGCGTCTACGCAGCGCATATATAGAAGTATGAACTTTGGAATTACAACTATTAACAATCGACGTGGTCGTTTCTTTAAACACAGGCTTTAGCAAAACAGAACGGAATTTATTAGGGCAACATTTTCATACCAATAAAAAAAATCACCTTCTTCCAAGGTCAATACCTATCCTAAATTATTCTAATGCTATAGCCTTTGGACCTTTCCTAGATTGGTTAAGCTTTTTAATCTTTTTCGAGATTTAGATACGCGTCTACTTTCTTGTTTCTAGTTTCTCGAAACAATAGTAGAAGAATATATATATATATATATATATATATATATATATCTACCTGTGACTTGTAAATAGTAATTAAGCTCTTGATTTCTACCAAGAGAGAAGTAAGGTTATTACTACACATTGGTATAAAAAGCTATAATCTTACATTCTAGTTAGGAATCTAAACATTTCAAGACAAAACAAGATGTTGTTATTAACCACTTATACTAATTAAGGCAAAGTGAAATTACGTGAACTAATCTTTGAATCGTATGCAAGAGCATTTGAGTCTAATGAATTTCAAGCCTAGACTTCGCACAAGAGTGAGACATAAAATGAAGTCGAAGCTAGCAGACAAAAGTGGATTCCTACTTGAAGCCATTGAAACTTTATAGAAACATGAGTGGTATAATGGAGAACAAACCTGTTTGATACAAAAGCAGAGAAAACAGTTGGGGACATTCTAAAGCGTGGGCAAAGAGAAAAAGGGGAAAAAAAAAGGGGAATTAATAAAGCTCGATATAGATGAGATGAGAGATATGATGATATGACGGTATATTTGATTAGAATGAACACATATCTGTAAAGCCTGAAAGTGGCATATGAAGGCAGAGAAAAACAAGAATTTCAATGAATGAGCTGGGGGTATCGATTCTTCGGTTACCAATGCTGTTATATGCTTCAGAGGGAGGAACATATCATGCACAAGTTGTAAAAAGGCGGCATATCTTTATTTATTTATTTATATCTATCACTGCATGCTTTGACATGTCAAAACATATCCTGTTAAAGACTTTCATTTCTTTACGTGAATCGCACATCTTGGCTCGCAACATTCTTCCAATTGTTTAGATGCCATATTTGTATAGCCACTAAAGAAAAGCAGTCACATATATGCTATGCATATGGCATTTGTGTAGACTTCTCTAAAGTGTTATTCATGCCAAAATATATTTGGTATTCATATGCATGCATAATACACCACCCTTTATTGTCTATGTCGCAATTCATGTCCGCGGTGAAAGAAAAAAATTGATTAATGTGAAACATAGCTTAGTAAAAATCACATTTCTTGAACAGGCACAATGCACCATTACGCCACCCTCTCTCTACCATAGGCATGTAGCCCTCTCGTGCACGTTTTGGAATTGTTTTCATGGGGCTAGACAGCAGCTCAAGTTCCGATAGTTTTTTTCATTTTTTTTTGGTACATCAAGTTCCAATAATTTTTTTAATGTTGTTTCTGTTTTTTCTCGAGATTTTTGTTTCCTTTTGTTTGTTGAGACAGAAACAAGTTAAAAAAAACTACTCTTTAGATTAGTTCAATGATGAGTTTGTAAAGAAGTCCCCCCCAAAAAAAAATGATGAGTTTGTAAACCCTTTCCTTATAATTTTACGCTTCAAAACAAGAAATTAAATAGGAAAACTTCACACAACATTTTTCAAATACATAACGATAGTTATACATCATTTTACATCCTTCTAAGTTGACGAATTTCGATTTACATAGAATTTACTTTATGGACAAATCAAATAGCACCACCTTGTAGAAACCTTAAAAACTTGGATGAATAGTTTAAATCGTCTTGCTCATTTCATTTTTCAAATGTCATTTCTAAATATGAAACTAATTTTTGCATAATATATAATTTTCAGAATTCAATTGAATGCAAATAATTCTCTCTATAATCTGCAGAATGGTTGAATCATTCAAATACAAAATTAAAAGACGAATGCGCTTTTACAACGACAGAGACAGTAAAACATGAAAAAGAAAAGTGTATGCATTTTTCTAAAGATGGTTAGCACCAATTAACGAAACAAGTTGGACTAGTTGTACAAGTAGTATAACAAATTCTTTCTTTTCGTTTTCGCACCCTATTATGCGTCTTCGTGCGTTGTAAAGTGGGAGGATTGGGGAGAGAAATTAAGCAAGGAATCTTGTGCATTCAGTATTGCCAAGCCATTTTTCCATAGTCGTCTCCTCCAAAGCATTCCATAAAAGGAAAGACAGACCCAAATTCAGCTTTCAAAGGCACCTATTATATTAGCATCATGATTATAAGCTCAATGCCGTCATATGGCAACCAAAAAGGGCCAACATTAACAATAAATACATGATCCCAATTCCCCACACTTCGAAACCTATTTCCTTTTTTTTTTTTTTCTTTCTCCTTCGTATCTCCACGTCATTTTCCTTCTCATAGTCAAACAAAAACTCAATAGATAACGAGGAAAAAAATTGTCCACGTCCATATATTAATAATAATTATATTATATTTAACAAAAAGTAAAAAAAAGGGACAGCTCGAATATTCACATACGTCACCCGCAGTTATAAAATCTGGGGGCACCGACTGAACACGTGGCGCAAAACTCGCCGATCGTCCGTTTTTCCATTAAAAGCAGTCGAACGACGCCGTCGATTGTTGTTGTCTACTACTACTGTTGCTGTTGCCCTTCGCTGGGCACAACGGCGTCCTTCTCAGGCACGGCACCTCCGGCGGCGTCACCATCCGTATCAGCGCCAGGTTGAGCCCTTTGAAGAACGGGTGCTTCTTAACGTCGGCGGCGCCCCGCTTCGACCCGATACGGCGACTCGGGTCCTTGTTCAGCAACCCGGATATGAGGTCCCGCGCGTGGTGCTCAAGCGTACTGGAGGGCGTGGCGGTAGGGAAGGTCAGAGGCTTCTTTATGATGTTGCGCAGCGTAGCCTCGTTCGATGGGGCCGCGAACGGTGTGCGCCCGTATATGAGCTCGTAGATGAATATCCCGAAGGACCACCAGTCGACGGCGTTGCCGTGGGAGTTCCCGGAGGCCACCTCCGGCGAGACGTACTCGTGGGTCCCGACGAAGGAGCAGGACCGGGCGCCGACCGGCTCCGCCACGAACAGCCGGTTCGATTGAAGGGTTTGGACCTTGCGGGACCGGAACACTCGGTTCGAGAGGCATGCGAATGGGGTAGAATGCGGGCGGGTGTAGGGTAATGCAGGTGCGAATGCGGGATCTGGGGAGCAATCTGGGGATTCAACGACTGGGATTGCATCGGAACACATTGAAAGATCGAAATCAGAGAGCATGATGTGACCGTCTGATCTGACCAACACGTTCTCCGGCTTTAAATCCCTGTAGATGATTCCCAGCATGTGGAGGTACTCCAACGCCACCAGTACCTCAGCCGCATAAAACCTGAAAATAACATTTCCCAGGAAAAAAAAATTGAGTGTAACAGTCAAGCTAATTTTCTCGGAAGACAAACAGAATTCAGAAAACAAAACGCAGGAAACCAACTTCCGATTACTTGATTCAGAAGGCAAAAATGTAGTGCCTGATCGAGTAATATTGATCAGAGAAACCAAGCCTTTCAATTTTCTAATGATGGAAAAATCATTCATTAATGGAAATATAATAAAATCCGAGAAAAATCTCAGGTGCAGAGTAATTAAAAATGGTAATAGAATGACGATACCGTTTTCTTCATTCTCAGGAAAAAAAAAGCCAAAAGGAAACATGAGGGAAGGGGACATTGCAGAAAGGAAAAAGCAGGTGAGAAAATAACAAGACGGTAGATGAAGCAGAAGAAAACAAATCAGAATGATTCGTGCTGTATAGCAACCAAACAAAATTGGCAGAGGCACAATGATTTTTGGGTTCCCCAAAACGTTATCGTTTAGAGTTTGTCTGTTAGTCGGATAATCGATGGTTACCTTGCAGAGGAGAGAGGGAAGCGCTTGTGAGGCTGCTTGTGGCGAAGGGAGTGCAGGTCCCCACCGGAGCAAAACTCCATGACAATGCAAGAGAAATGGGAGGCCTCGAACTCGGCGTAGAGCGTAGGGAGGAACGGGTGGTCCAGCATCTTCAGAATCTTCCTCTCCATTTCCGCTCTCTGCGCCTTCTTCTTCAATGCCACGGCCTCTTTGTCGACGACCTTCATGGCGTAGAAACAGCCAGGGTCGTCGTCGTTGTCGTATTCGCCGCAGAGACCGTCGGCGCTGTCGCGGAGGCGGCAGAGATAAACGGTGCCGATGTCGCCGGAGCCGATGCGGCGGAGGAGGTGGAAGTCGCGGAAGGTGAGGCGGGACTTGCGCCGGAAGGTGGCGGAGAGGATGGCGGAGTAGGCGAAGTCGGAGGAGCGATGAGGCTTCATGGAGAGACTCTCGGGAGAGGCGGGAAGGAGGTCGAAGGAGAGGCGGCTGAAACTGGTGCTGCAAATGCTTTCACTGCTCATCGAAGTACGCTGGGTCGAATTGAGAGTGTCCAAGCTGAGCTCAGAATCACGGGCACCACCTCCACCACCACCACCACCACTCTCTAACATGGTCGAAGAAGAAGCCAACAACGGGTCATAGAAAAAAGAGGGTCTTGATTCCTGAATTGATTGAAGAAGATTTGAAGGAGAGAAAGCAGTGCTTTGAATGCGTAGAGAGAGAATGCCAGACGAAAAAGAGAGAGAGAGTGTGCCTTTGAAGAGGAAAGAAGATGGTTGTGTGGTACTTATGCTAAAGACGTACGGGGGAGGTAAAATGGGTTTCACCGAAGGGTTGTTAGCACGTGAAAGGACTTTGGCACGTGCGGGGGCATGTTACTTGGGTAACTTTTGGGGATGATGACGAGGGTGGGTGGGGCATGGCACGTGCGGGGGAAGGTGTTCGTCACGTGGCAGAGGTTGCTTTGGAGCATTGGTTAAGCTTTGAGGGAGGAGTGGGTTGGGGAGGGAGGGGGGACTGGGCGAGTGTTGGAGGTTGTGTCCTGTGAAGAGCTTTTCACTGATCGGAATGACAGAAAGGAGACCGCAAAGAGTTTCAGTAAAAACCCGTGCAGTGGTCAACCCCATTTCTGACCAAGCACAGAAGAGCCTTCATATGATCAATGCTTTCATCTTTGCTACTTGTTATATTCTTTAAACATTAATCAAAGAACAAAACAACCTGACAACTGTACAGTGTCTTTTAGATTGAATTTTATAAATTTAATTTTATTAGAATTAATAAAAATTAATTTTAAAGTATAATTACTAATAAGGATGTAACAAATATTCGCATAAACAATAAAAATTGTTGCTTTTGGAAAAATTGTTGCTTCAAGATCCGTTTCCTTCAAACGAACTTCCATGGTGCACAGAGGGTGTCCAAAACACAACAGAAGAAACAAAAGGAGAGAAGAACAAAGCAAAACTATCAAATAGGCCATTTTATCATTTGAATCATATTTTTAAATAAGAGAAATTTTCACCCAATGTTAAGATTAGATTTTTAATTATTCTATGAGTGAATTGATATGTACTTGATTTTGGTAAAATAGAAGTCCAGTTAAAATTATGGTAAATAAGTTATGAAAAAATATATTATGTTACACTTAGAATATTTTACAATTTTTTTTAGATGGGAAATGAATGCAATTATAATGACCCACAACAAAAATATGAAATTAGTTAAAACCTCTAATATGGTGAAAAATTAAAGGAATGAAGTTAATCAATAATAATAATAATAATGATAATAATAATAATAATAAAGGAATGGATTCTTTTTTTTTGGCTTTGAAATGAAAGGAATGGATTCATTAACTGTAGCCAGCATGCTTGAAGAGGATAAGCGGAAAGTCACGACACTGCTGTGAAGCGTATCAAGATTGTGGAGGTTAAACGCACCCTTCGAGAAGGAAATTAATAAGGCAGATGACTTCATGGCTGGCCTAAGCATCCACCAAGCTTATCTCTGTCAAGAGTAAATTTTCAACTTTGTTTCCTTTAAAGTGTATGGGAGGCCCAATTAACAGCAATGTGAAAAGTGAAAACATATATTGAAATTATAATCGTGACGTGATCAAGCTTTTTTATATAATTAATTTTTTTATTTTATTCTTTTTAATCTAATTATCAAAATAGCTAATTTTTTTAATAATAAGAAGTCACCTTAACCTAGGTAATTTTTCAATTATTTTTTTAATAAAAATTAAAAATATAAATTATTTTTAACTGAACTCATTCTAGTTCATGACAATTTTTTAACTAAATTTACTTATTTTTTAAAAAATTAATTAAGAAAAGATCTTGTCTTATAATAACTTTTCAACTTTTACAAAATTAAGTGTATTTAATAGATAATATAAAAAATAAAAAATGATAAATAAAAAAATCATGTTCATTATTTATATAAAAAAGCGACGTAATCAATGTCTATACAAAATGAGTATATCAAATATTAAGGGCCGGTTTGAATGTGTTTTTCTTTTATTAAAAAATATTTTTATTAGAAAAAACCTACTTTCTTATATTTAATGTGTTAAAAAAAATTATAGTTATAATTTTTAATTAAACTTTTGTGTCTTTGTAAAAAGGATATTTTTTACAATTATGAAAGTACTTTTCAAACTGAATTTGAAGATAAAATAGTTTTATCTCTTAAAAAATTCTTTTAAAAATTTATATAAAAATGTCTCTTGAAAACAAAAAAGCCTTCCAAACCAACCTAAGTTCGTTTGAAAATAAATGTAAAACTAAACTTAATTTATCGCATATAAATTTTTAAAAAAATTAAGTCGTCCATAATGTACCCATAAACCATAATTCAATCTCTATATATAGATAGCTATCTCTTGTAATCATGGATATTAATTAAATAGTTAGTGGGTCAATCCATTTCTAAAATAAATATTAAATAGGGATCACATAACCGATTCTCTTCTGACTAGTTATCCTTTTTGAAATTGTTTTGACGTAAGTCTCTAGAGAGACAAGGTGACTGGTTATCCTTTTTCTTTTCTTTCTAATCAGAGAGAAAAACAGTGACTTGAAAAAAAAAAATAACTTTCTCCGAGGTATAGTGAAGAAAAAACTTCAACTTTTTGGCTTAGAAATGGTTTTGACGAGGAAAATAAAAACTTCAAGAATCCACTGTGACTCGAGTTCGACAAATTTTGCAATACACTTTATATACTTGTAAAAGTAATATATAATAAAAAAATACGAGAATTATTATTTTAATAATGATATATGATAAAATTAAAAATAATAATAATAATAATAATATATTCCAAAGAATTAAAAAAATTATCTTCTAAAGTAATTTTCAATTTATCAGAATCCATTTCTTGTACTTATTTTTCTCCCAAAAAAAAATACAAATCCTTTTCATTCCATCAATCCGAGGAATTTCAGCAACAACACAAAAATAAAAAATAGACAAAAAAATAAAATGGGAAAGACAGGAAACAAAAACATGAATAGAAAGTGTAATAATTAAACAAACAAGAACCACAATTCAGTGTGTGGAATCAAAGACGGGTTATGGCCGTCCAAAGGCAAAGAGAGTCTTGTCAAATGAAAAGAGAGGGAGAGAGGTGATGAATGACAGTAACAAGATAATGCCTGTGGATGCAGAAACATAGTGAGTGATGATGTTGAACCAATTAAACCCATCTCATAGATTCGAATTCTTCAGGAAAGTTTTGGTTCGCAGTTAGCAGTGAGAGGTAGATCTACGGGGAGAATGTGTTCGGGTCAAAGATATTTAAATAAGCGTATACTATGTTATTTATTATGTATTATATTAATTATATAATTATTATTTTTTTTATAATAAAAAAAACAATAACTTACGTAATTAATATAATATATATTTAATAATATAATATAAAAAATTAATTTACGCTAAATATATCTAAAAATTTTACAAGTATCGACTTTGGACACAAGTACTGACCCAAAAAAACACATTGTCGAGAGCCGTAGGACCGATGGCTGGTACGGCGTAGGGGATAGGCCCCGCCGTGAGTCGTGACCTAACCCTTTCTTTCAGCCTTTAGCCCGTTTCCCAGTCCCAGCTGCCCCATGCCAACCTTGTTTTTGTGTCACGATTTTCTCTGTTTCTAGCCCCCATCCACCATGCCAACCAAAATTCTTACTTCCACACATTGCAAAATCTTTTCTTTTTTTTTTTTAGACAATTGTTGAAAACTTATGTTTGTTTAATAATATTTTCGAAAATATTAATTGTGCACCTGTTTGTGCCACGTTAATATTTTTGTGTGCTATGTTACAATTTTTTTTTCTATAAAAGAATTGTTCTTGAGTAAACCTGGGTAGCTGGCATGTGTTTGTGTTAGTTTGTGAAGAACTTGATTGTAAAATGACTAGTATTTAAAAATTGAATGAAAAAATATTAAAAGAATTAATTTTTTAAACGTTGAGTTTGTTTGTGTATTAATTATTTTTTTCTTAAATGTAATCCCGTTTGAATATTAAGATTATTCTTTTATATAAAATGTTTTGTGAAAAAATTTGAACTCCTAACATTACTTTCTTATTACAGTTCTAACTTATTTATTACTTAATCACACATTGTGAGTTTGTATATTGAATATAAAGTAGATTGAATTTTGAATAATGATTGTAAAAATTTTTAAAAAATTAAAACAAACACGATTTAATTTGTGTAAGACTGACCTCATTTTATCATCAATCGAATACAAACATTGGAAGTAATATAAAAGTAATGCCAAAGAATATGCGCAAATATCGCTCTCTCAATAATAATAAAAAATAGTTAAGCATTGGAATATTTTTGGGTTAGCTTTTTTCTGGAACAATTTTAAAGGAGTATCTTTACAATTAATATGATATATCTAGATCTTTTAATGCTGAACTAAATGGAGCTGCATGTTATATAAGTCTAGCAAAGAAATAACTAGAGCAATATGCAGTAGTACTTATAGGTGTATTAAACTTTTTTTTTTATCTTTAACTAAGATATATTTACATGTGTTACTTTGTGACTAAGTTCGAACTTAGAATACATTTTCACAATTAACATGATATATCTAGACCCTTTAATGTTGAACAAAGTGGAGTTGCGTTATATAAATGCATGTTTGTGCAACAACTTTTTTTGGGAAATAAATTATTTTTTTTAAAAATTCTCTTAATAAGATTTTAATTATAAATTATTTTAATTATAAAATAAGTTAATTCAAATACATACTAAGTCTAGTAAAAAAATAACTAGAGTAGCATGCAATAGTACTTATAGGTATATTCCTAAACTTTTTTTTTTTACCTTTAACTAAGATATTTCCATAAGTATTACTGTATGACTAGGTTTGAATTTTGAATCTCTTTCTAGAAGTATAACTCACTTTAATTACACTCAACACTTATTGGTAAGTATACCCCTAAACTGCTAACACAATAGTTATTTAATTTAAAATAATTACATGGTGTGGTTACTTCAAAATTCAGATATTTTATTTGAATGACCATATTATTAGGTTTATTTTTCTTAAGTCTTAGGCTCTTAGCAATTTTAAAATTTTGTGAAAGAAAAGGCAACAATATTTTATATATAAGAAATTATATTTTTATACAAAGTTTCATATTTTTTTAAAAAACTATTATCAGTTATGGTTTTTTAAATTGAAAAGATATGCGGAGGAAAGATGTGAAATTATCCGATTAATCCGAATCCAATTTCTTCATATTTATAACTATTTATTGGTGCAGTTATTGATATCGACGTTGGCAGTCATTCCAATAGAACATGCGATTGTGTGGAGTAGATAACCTATATATGCATAAAATGCCACCGTTGAGGAGAGCAATTTATGGATGAAAAGTGTTTCATGGAAGAATAGCTACACAAAACCTAATAGAAAAGGTTGTACATGCTATAATTTTGTGATCCTATTTTCCCTTTTCTTTTCAGGATGATGGAAAGAAACAGATAATTCCAAGTGTTTCCGATATTAATTAATTATAAATAATTTCTTTCTGAGTTTTCTCCTAAACAAGAGCACATAATATGCATTGATCACTCCCCGTTTCTTTCCATTTTTTGTTTTAATTTGTATCAAGTTATTGATATTGATGTTGGCAGTTATTTATTATGGCATGCGATCACAAGAAGTATATATCGATAAGCTAGCTATATATATACACATAATATGTCGCCATTGACGAGGCTGCATGTGGTGGCTGAAAGTGTTTCATGAAAGATTAGACAAATGCTAAAAAGAAAAGGTTGTATAATAATTTTGTGGTTCTATATATATCTTTTTCCTTTATTCTTCTTTGGGATGACGATAACTAATAAGTAACAAATAATTCTAAGAAACACTCCATAATTGTCTTAGGTTCCACATATAGTAGCCCTTAAATTTAGAGTGTCTATGAATTGCATTAGATTGGATTTGAGGTATTTTTGCACCTAATTCATTTATCAAGTTAGGTTGGGGAATTTTTTTTTTTAAACTTAAACTAACCCAACCTACATATGAGTGGGTTGGATTGTGTTGAATTTGTGGATCCAACGTACATTTAAAAAGAAATTTATTTACAAAAATAAATATCAAAATAAATACGAAATCAAAAATTCATTACATATAATGATAAATAACTTAACAAGTTTCAACAAAAAAAAATATAAAAAATTTTAAATAAACTAAAAGTTAAATATAATAAGTTACAGGTCATAAATATAATATAACAAGTCTTAATCTTAAACATAAGAAATATTAACATAAGTCTTAAAAGTCAAATACAATAAGTTATATAAAATCTGTTAGATAGATAAAAAAAAACACTAAGTTTAATATGCTGAATATTAAAAGATAACATAATTTTTTATTAAAAAAATATGTTGGATTGAGTGAATTGAAATTTTTTTAACCTGTAACTCAACCCATCATCATCGGATTAAAAATTTTTAAAGCCAACTTAATCCGCGAACCTAATCTAACCCGTCAATTATAGGTTAGGTTGAATCAAAATTCATAAATTCACTAGTTAACCCAATCCAATGAACATCCCTATTTATACTAACATAAACAATATCTGAAACTATCCCAATGATTTTCGGTTTATCAATATGTTTATAATTAGTCTGGTGATTAATTTCAGTGAAAGTACAATTTACTATTTTATTAGCTAAAAACAAGCTTCCTAATTAGGTGATTATAATTACTACAAAGAGATTATTGGTATAAACAAGATCAGGACAAGGAGCAAAAATATTTTTTAAAATTTTTTAATAAAATAAGTAATATATATTACTGTACAATAACATAAAATAACCATCAAAACACAAACACAGAAAATAACTATGGTTTAATAATTATTAGGGGCATACGTACTGAAGCAAAACACCAAATTTTGTTGCAACACGTCAAATCAATTAGACTTAACCCAGACGACAATGAATATTACAATCATGAATTAATTGAGTAGATTAATTGTTTCGAACAAAGATATCATAATTAAGTAAAGCGTTCTCAATCGATTAGCTTGTTGATTGAATGATGAAAAGAGAGTGGACCGAAGACATTGATGCAAGTTGTCCGGAGTACGAACAAATGGCACTTAAGGGCGATGCCCATTAAATATCTTTTGCATTCAGTTACGGAAAGCAACGCGACCAACAGAAAGTGGGACAGATTTGATACACGGATACTATATATATATATATATATATCCACACGGCCAAACAAGGAACAGTGCATGCATGGCATGTCATGGCGAATGGGAAGCAACGGCGTGGGTGAGCAAGAAGAGTTGGAGACTGAGGTGGGGCCACCGCACTCGATGGAAAAGAACGATTCTCTAGAAAGCCTACATGATTTTTGAATTATTTGAGGCGCTCCCTCATCCTTTTGTTGAGGGGGACCGAGGAGAAATTGATGCGGAGGGGCCGCGTTTGGCTTGGATGGGAAGTGGTGTTTTGGGAAAGACCAGCAAAAAGTGCACCCGGTGGAATTGTTGGTGCCGCGGGGCCATCGCGTTCTCTTCACATATGGGGAGCGTTCCTATTCATAGCCTTTCTTTCCTTGTGAGGCCAGTGACAAAATTGGAACCATCGCCATGCGGTGGCAAAGCAACCAAACTTTTACTATTTACTCACGTGACCAGACACCCTCCCAATCCCGTTCACCGTGTAATATGAATCAAATTAATTTCTATGTTTGTTGTTAAAATTAAAAAGATTAAAATAAATAATTAATTTTTATAATTTTATTTAATTTTAATTTTAATCTTTATCATTTATTTTAAAATATTAGTCTTTATACTTTCATTCATTTAAATTTTGATATTTTAGATATTAATATTTTAATAATAAAAAATTATAACAAAATTTTTTTTATAAAAAATAAAGATCAATATTTTATTAAATAAAAATTATAGAGATTAAAATTTAAATGAATGAAAAAATATAAGGACAGATACTTTATCAATAAAGACTAAAATTTAAATGAATGAAACTATAGGATTCGATATACAAAAAAAAAATTATAAGGACCAAGATCTAAATTAAAAAAAATTATAGGGACTAATTATTTATTTTAATAATTAAAAAAAAGAAAGAGTGTAATCTAAGCTTTTCTTTATGAAAGAAATTTCAAAGATAACTATTTTGCTTTTGACAAAATAGAATTATTTACCTTGTTGCAAATTTGGATTGTTTCATAATAATAGTTAGGGTGCGTTATGTGGATAGTTAGTATATGATGGATTGTCAAAATTTGCTTTTACAACTCTCTCAATAAATCGCTCAACTCATTTGACATAAACTCTATATAAAAGAATTATTATTATAGCTAATTAATTAACTAACCTCTAGCTGGCAAAGTGAGAGAAGATGTTGCAAGTTGTGACAAAATATGTCTCATTTAACTCCAAAAACTGATCCGAAGCCCAAAAGAAGGTTCTGTAAATGTTTTCAAAGGCAAACAAGCTCATATGCGGCAACTGCCTAACCTACAGTATGAGTAAGAGGGCAACCAATAATTGAATTGGGTGATGATCCAAACCAAAACCATACTCTCTGTGAGGGTAGACAAGATGACCAGCTAATAGACAACATGATATCCACTAATGGATTTCATTTAGCAAAACAAAAATATATAACAAATCGACAACTGGGGCTCAGAATTCTAAACCATAGATTTTCACGAGTTAGGGCACTAATGACAATTATAATGAGTGGCTCCAAATTCTAACTCCACTTAAAACAGATTTGTGGGCCAAATTTTAAACTCACTTGTTGTCTTTTACTTGTGTTTCAGTGTTTGTCATCTTCCCAAGCAACCCTGAGAGAATTTATCAGTACCTGATATATATATATATATATATATATATATATATATATATATATATATATATATATATATTTTTTTTTTTTTTTCTACAATAATTGAGGACCTCAAAATATTAACCTCGGACCTTAAATTATGAGTGAGATTATACCAGTACTAGGGTATCTGGCATGGAATGTGTAACATGTGCAGGCCACTTGCTTTGATTTGATTAGGATCCTCATGACAACTTAATTAAAAGTCATCTATTTATGTACTATAAATCCTGTTTTCTACTGTATAGCAGATCATCAATTCAGTGTTTGTGCCTCTTGTTCTTGTACCACATTAATAATATTATAATTAACACGATCTTAATCTTAAAATGGTAACAGTTTACGACTGTATGTACTTCAACAGTTTAACTTGCAAATTTCAGGTTAAAGTTTTATCGAAGTGCGGGACGAAACACATATACATCATATTTCTCATGTAATCCATGTCTATTTCGATAAAACAAAACAAAAAGAACATCCACAGAGCTTTGAGACACATTGATTGATACATGGACTGAAGTACACTAAAATTTCATAAAGATCTATCCCATTTCGAAGTGCACTAAAAATTGCATTTTGTACTTTAGATTCGAATCCTACCTTTGGTTATGTTAATTTCTTTCTTTGAAGTTATGAGAACACTTCTCATTCATAGATTCTCTAATTTTTATTTTTGCTCTTTAGGAAGTACTAACATCTACTAATTAGGGGAGTGAGGATTTGAACCTAATTAATTTCCCACATTTGGTGAAGAGTCCCACATGAGCTATTGCTTAAGTGGCCTTCTCTAATTTGAATATGAATGACATAGCCTTTTTAATTGAGAAAGTAGCCTAGTCAAAATGCATCCAAATTTTTGTACACATCTTCATATTATCAGATAGCAGTATTTGAAATTATACATCTTGATAAATCTTACCATATCCTTTTTAAATGAACTTTGAACATAAAAATTTCACAATAAAATACTCAAACCACAACCATATTAAAGTAATTCTTAATAACTTGAACTGTCTTTCTATCAGATTTCCTCATTTCATTTTAAAAAAAAAGTCTACAACAAAAAAACAAATGTAAAATGTAGAGAATAATATTGAGATCATAAACAAAAATGGTTTAATAGATTAGTGCGAGAATCAAAGAGAGGAGTTTTGGAATTTGGAAGGAAGCATAATTATTTAAGAGAGAGATGGAAAACAGCCGCCAATATTCCCGCTGTATTGATAGGCCGACAAATGGACAAAATGTGTCACATAGACAGGAACTCATCCTTTGTGTGAAATTAGCATTTGACTCGTGCAGTGCACGTAATTTATTTATTTTTTAATTTTCATAAAAACTGAATATATATATATATATATATATATATTAGATAAAAATGACAACAATAATTTTCAAAGAATATTATAAATCATTTTCATTTTATTTTACTGACCAAGAACAAAACATCAACGTACTGATATGTATAGTGCAAAAAGAAATTTCAAAAGAAAAAACCCAATGTCGACATTATAGCAAAACATTTCTACTAATATAATGAAAAGTGATTAAGGCATAATAGAAGATAGTTTATACATGCAACGTTGAGCATTGATGTTAATTCACAGCCTGTAACCTTCCATAAAACAACTAATAGCAAGATGAAGTAATAAAAGAACTACAAACGTTATTCTTTTAGATGAATTACGTTGGGGGATTTCTAGCAAACTATTGTATTTATTAAATCAAATCATCAAAAGATAGTAATGGTTAAAAAAATTCAATTTTATATATATATAAGATTTTCAGCTTTAATTGGGGTGCGGTCGTCCCCCAAACTTCAATGCACTTACGTCAATGGGCATAAAAACTTTGGGGAGTGTGTTTTGGTAATTGAACTGGCTTTGGTAGAAGTTGAACAATTTGCGCTAATCATTCATTTGACCTGTCTTTTGCAAAAGTAGAAAAAACACTATGTTTTGACGGTTTGTTTGAGACTTTCTCCTCGTTGCCTCTGTTCTAAATTTGCTTTGTCTTTCCACTTGTGCAAATATATTTTAATTTATAAAAAGTACGGATTTCATGGTTTATAATTTTTTTAAATTAAAAATATATTTTGATTAATTTATTTTATGATCAAAATAATGTATAATCAAAGTTTTATTAAAAAAATTTTAAATAAAAAATAATTTTTTCTTAAAATTATTCTATATCTAAATATATACTAAGTCCATGATTAATTAATTAAGGAGTTGCTACTACCTTTTTAAAAATTAAGGAAAATAGAAATTCATAAAAATGGCCCATGGACTCATTGGTGAAGTTGAGGAGATTCCAAGAATGAGTGACTGGGTTGAACAAGGAAAGAAAAAAGAATAGATGACTAAAACTATGAAACTAGAGAGACTAATGATTGGGTACCTAGCCCGCCCAACCAACAATAAGCTTCCGATTTGATTTTACTTTATTTTGTCTCAACTTGTACTAGTAAATAAGATCACATATCACTTAATCAATCTTGCAGTAATATACAATATTTAGAGAGTTAGCATTTGTTAATTAAGAAATGAGGCTTGAACTTGATTTTTCACCTTTGATGGAGAGTTAGATCACCACATGAACTATTGCTTAAGTGACAAAGGTATAATTTTTTTTTTGACAAAAATATAATTCTAATGCCAACATCTAATTAAGCTAAAAGCATCATGCCTTATTGTTCTCGTATGAGGAGACAGTTTTCATGAATTTGAAAAGGATGAAAGCATAATAAATTTTTTTAAACTTGGGTTGGCTCAATTGGTTGAAGGGTTCCTAATAAAACTTTGTATCTCCATGTATAAGGGTTCAAATCCCTCTTTGAATAGTAGTTGAATTTCATCGTCATTCCTCCTCAAAAAAATTCCTTAGTGCTTAGAAACTAATTGCGTAGTGAATTAAATAACATTCAATGAAGTACAAACACATGATAATTTGTATGATACAGTAAAAGGGAAAAGAATAGAAGACATAAAAAAATAGAGAAAATGATAAAGTTTCAAGGTTTGGAGTCCTTAAAGAGAAAAAATAAAATGGTCGTCAAAAATAGATATTGTTTAATCTAAAGGTTCAAAGTAAAGGTGATTTGTATATGCTAAAAAATGCATTTCTAAAGAAAAAAGAAAAGTAGAGGAAAAGAACAAAGAATAAAAGGAAGATAAGATAAGAAAAGAAAGACAAAGTAAGAGGAAACTAAAGAAAGTAGCGGATTCAACAAGGAGACAACACACTTTACATTTTTATTTTCTAGTCATTCCTCACAAGGATAAGGGAGAAAAGAAGGTGAAGAAAGAGACAAAGAAGAAAATTGAAAAGTTGAGATTTAAAAAAAAAAAAGAGAGAGAGATAAAAGGAATGGGAATGACGGAGAAGTCAAATAACAAAGAAAACAAAGACGAGGGAAAAAGTTAATGGAAGAGGAACTACCCTAGTAGTGTTGCCAGAGTGTGTTTAGAATGATAAATTGTATGATTTGATTTTGCTTTGTAAATTAAATTCTTTATTTGAAAAATTATAAAATGAGAATTAATATAATTTGAAAATCTAATAGATTTTAATGAGGTTAATTTAGAAATACTCTTAAATATCAGAAGATTTTAAGATTTGAATGAATTTTATATAAATTAACTATTATTCTTTTAATAAAAATATAATAATCATATCATTATAAGTGTAAAAATATAAATTTCTTAAAATAAAATTATTTTAATTCTATTTTAATATATTTCAAATATAAAAATTAATTTTTAAATCAATTCAAGTCACAATTTTTAAAATGTGTTCTAAACATAAAAATTGATTTTCAATTCAATTTAATTTAATTTAACTAAATTTAATTCAATTTAATTTTAATTTTTGTGATGCTAAACACACCCATAGAGATTATAAGATAAGAACCAAAATAAGAGATGACAAAGCAACTTCAAACCTAAGAACTTTAGCAACAAAAAAAAAAAAAACAGAAAGGAAAAAAAAAAGAAAAAGCAACTAAGTGAACCTGATCCTCCAAAATCATGTCAGAATCTGAGATAGTAAAAAAAATTGGAATCCTTTTATTTGGTAGTATGCAAGCCTAACTTGCAGTCCATCAATGGATAAAAACCTTCTAGGTCACAAAAGAGAAGTCTTATTAAAAATTAAAACTAGTCCATGTAAGAAAAATAATGTCAATAAAAAAAGTCTAAAAAAGGACACTTTATGGAGGAAAGTTGAATTTATAAATAATCTGTATCTAAAAGGGAATTTTTAAGGTTGATCAACATTGAATTCTTGCACACCTGTTTTTCCTTTTGTACCTAATGTTTGGGCAAACCCATATTTTGTTTGTTTCCTTCCTATCTTTAAATTATTATAATGGCCCCCAATTTCTCTTGCAATCCTCTAAATCAATGAAGCTTAATGCATAATCTTAAATCCAACAATTTTTAGTCAAGCTTGGATCTCTAGCTGTTACACAACTTGGAAAAACAGGAAATGCAGAAAGTCAGACCTGCTGCTCATTTTTCGATGATGATGGCTATATTTTAACATTCAACTACTAAATGAAAAATTGTTAGGTAAACATATACAGACATTCAAATCAACATTAAACATGTATCAAATTTTATAAACTATATTTATAAATGCATCTTTTTCAAAAAATTTAATTACATACTTAATCTCCCATGCTATAAATTTAGCAAGCCCCTTTTAGCAACGGAGCTAGCGTTGGAAAGGAATACGCAACACTATGCATAACGATACCAATTTCGTTATGCGTTCACAATAGCAATGTAATAGATTTTCAATCACAATCTGAACAGTTTACAGTAATTTGTAAATGAAAATCGCTGCGTAGCCCTGAGCTAGGCAGCATCACTATGTAAATAGTAGAACTTGAGAACATACTCGGAATAACCAATTCACGTGTTCAATATGCAAACGTTTCAGATGAATATAATAAATCACACTCCCAAAAAGGAACGTAGATCCTAGTCTTCTTCCAATGACATGTTTGTTTTGTAGTTATAAATCAAAGATCTAGATAATACGCTTGCAACCACCAATTCATAGTAGGAACTTTAGATCAACCATACAAACTTGCTTTTCAGTAATTTGCATTTTCCTTTATCAGAGTATCAATCAACTGTTGATCAATGCTTCAACCCGAAGGGGTAATACCATGCAAGAAATCTAATTTATAAACGCTTTACTGCTAATGCTGCAGCAATAGCAACTTTGAAACATGCTAGGAATACACTACCAGAAGTTTGTAGCATAGCAATGATGGAATAGCTATCAAACCTATCAAAGGACCATTTAAAGAAAATTCTTTTGGAAATCTAAATTATAGTAGTAAATGAACAAAAATTGTTGGTTAATTTTCTTGACCAAGAAATGTATAAAATAGGAGC
Source organism: Castanospermum australe (assembly GCA_019955255.1). Classification (NCBI taxonomy): domain Eukaryota; kingdom Viridiplantae; phylum Streptophyta; class Magnoliopsida; order Fabales; family Fabaceae; genus Castanospermum; species Castanospermum australe. The sequence continues at coordinate 31,459 of NSJW01000821.1, forward strand.
TCTTGCATTTTCTACGATAATCATAAAGCTCAGTTGAAGAAACTACATTGCAAAACTACAGAGTCAGCACAACCTTGAGTTAATTGACTGTTATCTAAAACAGCAGCTTTCCCTACATATCAAGTTGGTCAAAGTTAATTGACCTGTCCTCAAAACCGTAGTCTGATAGATGGAGCCTGTTCCTGGCCAATCTGCTCATCATAGCAAGACCTGGATAAAGGAAGAAGAGATCTAGTCATATCCAATATGAAAATGCATAGTCATCTCCAACCACATTCAAAATCGTACACTTTCATATCCAGAAGATTTTAAGAAATTTTCTTTCAAATAGCATTTTTGAAATATGCTTCAATTGTGTGGGACTATACTGATTTGGGGTTACTTCGTTGTGGCCATTGAAATATGCTTTCTTCAGAAACTTATGTTGCATGGGGATATATTTTTATTATTATTATTTTCTTAGCTCTATTTACATGATCACTCACTTTGCTATGGAAACATATCCGCCAAGATTACTTTTACTTAGCAATCTTAGAAACAAGAGAATTGGAAAAAAGAAGAAAGGAGACAAAAATGCATTCCAATAACAAATATGAAGTCGTGCTCTAAATGCATTTTGATTTGGATAATCACTGTGAACACAAATGACATGCAAAAGATGGCACAAAACTATATACCTTCAATCATCTTGTAGAGGGATGACCACCATCCATCTGGGGATACTTGGTGTCGGTCTAAAGATTCCTCAATTGCTTTATCATGCTTCCTTTCCAAAACCCCCTGCAAAGTTATCAGAGCATCCTTTGTCTTCTTGAGAATATTGTTCTCGTCTTCTATTTCCAGTCGTTGTAGGTCATTCTGGGATGAGGTGAGGCTGACAGCAAGAGCAAATTGAGCTGCAGCAGCCCAGCGAGAAGAAGCCAGCCATTTTCTTTGGCCATCTAGATGCTTATTCTCTTCTCTTTCTGACTTGTTTCCACCATCCCCACCAAGTGCTAAGTTGCGTAAGTATTGGGCATTAGCAGCCCCAGTACTTTGCACCATCTTAGAGAAAGCACTACCTTCATTTAACAGCAGCTCCTCAGGGGTATCATATTCAAGAACCTTTAAACACAAAAAGCTAGTATCAATAATAGCATTAAATCAAACCAACATCGGGGCAGGGGTTTTGAGTCAGCTTAAAAGCTGTCTGCTCATAAGGTTGACTTGTTCAAAATTTCAATTTCCTTACTACAAAATTTCCACATTCCTATGGGTGGAGAACAATTCACGCTGGTGTCAAACTGGACTCATACCATCATCAAATAACTTATAGTGTGATTTTCATCCATCTGACTATTGAATTATAACATTCTATCATGTTGATCATACACTCCAAATTTCAAATCAAAATTACAATAGAGAGAGCTATTTAATGTTGTAACTTCAATAAAACTTACACCAGTGCCAAAGGATTTTAACCTATTATAAGAGTTAGCCAGCTCTATGGTTTAAATATTGAATGCTCACCTGACCACCATCAAGCAAAAGGATCCGATCACAGTCAATAATGGTGTTAAGCCGATGAGCAATAATGAGCATTGTACAGGATTTAAATTCCTCTCGAATTGTTTTCTGTATGAGGGCATCTGTTCTAACATCAACTGCTGCAGTTGCCTCATCCAGTACTAATATCTTCGATCTCCGCAATAATGCTCGTGCAAGACTCAACAGTTGCCTCTGTCCAACACTGAAGTTCTCCCCTGCCTCAGATACCTTGATACAGCAAACTTTCATTAATAAATACTGGTTTCAAGAATGGTTATCTCTGAAATAAATACAGGAGAAATAACTTTTACTACTAAAGCAAATGCTGCATATCCATTAATAGTATGGATATTCAAACATTCTTTTTTTCCCCTTCTGGATAAAAGAAGACTTCATTAAGAAATTAAAGAAATATAGAACAGGAGGATCAGGAATCCTCCAAAACCCTGAAAGAAAAAAGAACAAAATAGAGAGAAGCATCAACTCAATGAATGTCTCCAATCCCTTTGCACATTGGATAAACCCCTCTAAGATATTCATGAGCCAACCCACATAGAAGCTAGAAAAACAGGCCTATCCAAACGAGGACGGGTAAGAGAATGATCTCTGGCTCAAAATTCTCACAATATGCTCAATCGAAATGCACCACAATACAGCAAAATGAGCACCACTCGACAAGACCATACACGCTTTCCTACTTTTGCACTACTTTCTCTGAACCAAACATTACTTTTACAGTTGAGCATTTAGTGCCTAGCTCTAATAGCAGAAATTGATTTTGTAAGAATTTAATCCAAAAGGTGCTGGGCCCAGAAAGATGTAGGTTTGTGCTAAGTTTATCTCACCCATCAGATTCCTCACTCTAGCCCATACTCTCACCATCAGCTGGCCCAACAAGCTACACTATAAAGGAAACCTACTCATCCTACAGGTGGAATCTTTATCCCAAATCAGACCGAAGGCCAGTAATATTTAGCACCCAGATTCTAAATTGAGCATTATTAATTCATTTCTGAAATTACTCAAATAAACTAATCAGATAGCATCTGTGAATGTTTTATTGCTCATTTACACTAACAATTTACCAAGGCCTTCATTAAGATATCACTCATTGTAATAATACTTGGGACAGGAACGTAGATATACAGAAAGCAAAAGGGGGACCAATTCAACAATCATTAAATTTAACGCAATCATATCTCTAGCAAAGCATCATTTAGCATTTACCTCAGCATCCAGCCCCAAAGAATTCCTTCGTATCACATCCTTCAAATATGCCCTCTCCAGAGCCTCCCAGAGGTCAGCGTCATTGTGTTCATTAAAAGGATCAAGATTAAATCTCACAGTTCCTATAAAAAGTAAGATGAGCTCAATATAATTCAATGACATTATTTGATTTTTATATTTTAATTACCTATAAGACATCAATTTGGAAGCTTAAAGGTTCTTATATTTCACAACTCAGTTTAATAATTATACAACCTGTTAAGGAATATAATATAGTTTAGGAAACTCTTATTGGTTAAATAATTAGTACTTCCAGTGCAACTAAAGTAAAAGGTATTTTGTCTTTATGTAGTTGTAGTATTAGTATGATAGAGGTATAGGCTAAGCTTATGTATTGAACTATTCTGAGTAATTAGTGGACTGTGTTCTCTCTCTCTCAAATCCTGAGTTTTCCCTTTCCTAAAAAACTCTTGTTTTTTCAACACAACCTAAGCATCAATGGAGTCAAATAACTAAATATTGGATAAACAAATGCCATAAGAAGTAGGCAATATGAAACAGTTCAATGTGCTCTTTTATGGAGGCAGTAAGCTATGTCATCCCAGGGATCAGGTGGGTAGCAAAGCTCTAGTAATTAGTAAAGGTATGAAACAGAAAGCTGATATATATCAGCCATATATTTTTGCCTTTGTTCTAGGCAAGTCCATCCACCTTCACCACCCTACCTCCTTAAACGATAAAAGGACTCCAGGAATTCACTTGACATTCTACAATAAAGCTTAGCTGCTTATAGCGATCTTGTCTCTTAGAAAAATAGAAAACAATGTCGAGCCTGCACCTAATCACTTGAGCATTCAGAATGATCAATACATTTAATATACGGCTCCATCATGAGCTATACAGTCCCCTCCCCCTTCCCCCAAAACCCTCACACCACTTCTGGCCCAAAAGCTGAACTCTCAGCAAAACAATCTTGAAGATGTATAGTCAAATTACATCTGAAGTAAACAGCCATATAAGGAGTTCACTCCATCCTTGGGACACCTTTTTTATCTTTGATGTCATTTTCTCTATTGTCATTTGACAATTTAGAAATTAACTAAGTTGTCAATCATATGCTAAACATAATGAAAAAAAAATCTTATTACCTGAAAAGAGAACAGGCGACTGTGGTATAATGCCAAGAACTTTACGTAAATCAGCCAGTCCAAACTTTGCAATATCATAATCATCGATTAATATTCTTCCTCTTTCCAATTCTACAATTCGAAATAAAGCATTAAGCATGCTTGATTTTCCTGCTCCTGTCCTCCCAACAATGCCAACCTTATCGCTAGGAAAAATTGTGAAAGACAAGCCATGCAGAACAGGAGGAAGTTCAGGCCTATACCGAAGAACAACATCTTCAAATCTGATTGATCCAGATGAGGGCCACCCAGGAGGAGGGCGATTATTATCGATGATAGATGGAGCCTCCGAAGGCAAATCTATATAAGTACCAACCCGCTCAACGGCATTTAAACTATTCTCAGCCAGACTTGCAAGCCTGAGCACACCAGTCAGTAAACTAGTAATATTCAAAGCATAACTAAGTAGTAGTCCCATAGTGGATGCGAATTCCTGTTGGTTTTCTGCCCTCCCATTCTGCATTACAGCAAAGGTTGCAGTAAACCATATCATGAGGCCTCCCAAAGTTTCCAATCGGATTCCAAGCCATCGGTTTCCGCTCATGTTCACAAGAGTGAATCGTATATTGTTATCCATGGATTTCCCATTTATATCAGCCATACGATCATAAGCTTTGTATGCGCGAATTGTTGATAGACCATTAAGTGCTTCTCCAAATTGTGCATAGACAGGAGATCTGCTAATTGAATCTAAGCGCTTCACTTCACGGGCTGTGCTCTAAAAGGAATAACATAATGCTCACATAAGTAAATATCCATTTAACTTCACAAACAGAAAATTGATTTCCACTATAAATATTTATAGGAGAATTATTAGAAAAAGGAAAAGAACCCTTGGTAAAAATATTTCCATTTTAGGAACAATTAACAACTCAAGTGGCTAATTACATAATAAATGGTTACTCAGTATACTCAGTAACCACTCTTTGAACATCATTAACTAGTTGAGTGTTCAATGTTCCCAAATTAGAAACATTTTTACCAACAATTCCCTTTTTTTTAAATAATTTTTCCAATATTTTCGCTGAGTAAGGATCAAAATTAAGTGCATAATGATAGTTATCTATGGCTGAATCTATATTTAAATGACAAAACAATAACAAAAATAATTGCATAAGGCACACATGCTGGTTTATACTATAAAACAATTAGACATACATTGCTTAATAGTTACTGACAGCCAGAACTAAATATTAACCAAGTTGTCAAATTGCACTTATTATGTGCATTATGCTCTATAGATCAATAGAGAGTTTTGCTTCACCCGAAAACAGCCCTAAGATTAAGTAATTTTGGACTTAGCGTTAAATCAATATTCAATACAATGTATTATATTCAGCTGGATACTGTTTAGGATTTCCAAAAACAAATGGAAGTCAGGAAAAGCTAGAATACAATGTTTATACCTGATAGTATAGATAGGCTCCATAAAACAAGACCAATAATGGCATTATCGCCCACAAGGACATTGTACTGACAATCCCTATCAGGATGAATGTTGAAAGAAGCTGGGACACTTGACCCAGAAACATATTCACAAATGGGGCAACATTACGATCAATGTCACCAAGATCCTTTGCAAACCTGTTGATAATTCTTCCTAGTGGATTTGTATGAAAAAAAACCATAGGAGCTCGTAATATGGAGTGAAGCATGGCTTCGTGCAACCTTCTGGCAGCATAAAGACTTGTTATGACTAGCCAATAAGAATTTATTAAAGTCACCAAAATCTGAAAGAGAACATGATAAGGACAATTCCAAATTAAGATCTTCCACAGTAAAACTCGATAAATAATGCAGGAAACAACTGTAGCTTGAACTCCTTCGCATATGATGAAAAGGAGACAGTTAGGAAAAAGAGAGATGTGATGTAGAAGAAGAATGAGAAATTTTAGCAAAATGATTAACTGTAACATGACTCTACTTGCCATTTTATAAGAGAATTATACCTGAGCAAATGATAGAGCTGCATATATCAGATTGTAGTAGCCAGGATTATAACCCTCATAAGCACTCTGATCTGTCCAATGGCTTAACCATGTGCTACTCGACACTCGTAACACTTCTGTTAAGACATAGCATGAAAAGAGTACTAGAACCACCCAAAACCCTCCTAATGCATTCTTGTACCTGAAAGGACCCCAAGGGCCAAGACAATAAGATTAAAGACCATATAAACAATAAGAGGAGCAAGTGGAAAAAGAAAGGCCAAGAGAATCATAATTACTACATAACAGTTCCACCATATTCCATTTTCTTATGATTGTTCATAATCAGGAATAATTATATATAAGAACAACATTGCAGTGTGCAGAATGAAACATTCTACAACATGAATGTTGTGTGTGCATATTTGTGTATGTGTAGAGGAATCATTTGCAGACATCCAGTATGTTATTACAAAAAAAGATAGCAAACGACTATGTTTTAATTCATATTCTACTTTTTTTTTTTTATCTTGTTACCTCATTAGAACATTCCAACTGACAACACCTGTTTCCCGTTCTTCCTGTTTAATAAGGACAGATTTTCCTTCTTTTGGTTCACTTTCACTCTTTGCATAATCATTAAGTGCTCCATTGGCAACTGGTTTCGAAGAGGACTTCTGATCAGTGGTTTCAATATCTACCTTTTCTTCTGCATACTCCTCCATCTTTCCCGCATTTTCCATAAGCTTTTGGAACAACAGTCCATGGTTAGAGAGTTCCTCAAATGTTCCCTCCTCTTTCACCACACCTTCATGGATCAAAATGATTCTATCAACCTGTGAAAGGAAATGCAGCTGATTTGTAACAAGAACTCGGGTCTTCCCTTTCAATTCTCCCTTGATGCATTTATCAAAGACCTGAGATGATATACAGTGAATATTAGATAATATTAACATTGTCATAGTCAAAACGGAGGGAACTAATTGCATGCTCTATTCAGTATGTCACAGAACACGACCATGAAATATTTTACCACTAGAATAGATCCCATTGCATATTTGCCATATTTTGCAACACACTGTCACTGATACAAGCCAGCCATTGACACTCACCATGTACATATATAAAAAAATGAAAAAAAAAAGCAACCAATTGCAAGAATAATCTATTAAATGACATTTTTCAAAACGAAAACTATTGTATAGAGCAAAAGATATGGAAATAGTAGGCATGCCAATAGCATGTATAGCCAAGGAAAGAGAAAGTAGGTTTCATGTTTTGGATTAATTTTTTTAAAAAAAAAAAAAACCACCGTCACTACACTCCTAGATGCAAAAGCACTACAAATCACAAATTTAATCGTGTATTATAATATATTTACAGGAATGCATACAAAATATGCACCAGATCCAGTGTTACCAACTTATATTTTCTATTTATAAAATGCCATATGAAATTCAAGCATCTGAAACAATCTAATCTGACTAGAATCAGAGGTATCTATTTTACAGTCCTCATTTACATACATAAGATGACCAAAGCAATACAATAGACAGCATAAAATTTACTTTTGAGTTAGAATGCTGAAGCAATAGCAATAACAGCAGGTCTAAAATGGAATCATTTAGCATAAAGGTAACCTGTCTGGCAACATGTGCATCCAGAGCACTTAGGGGGTCATCAAAGATGCACACATCAGAATTGGAGTAGACAGCTCTAGCCATGGATACTCTTTGCTTTTGGCCACCGCTGATGTTTACCCCTCTTTCACCAATTTCAGTAAGATCACCGCCCTAGTCATTAAGCATGTCAGAGAAAGAAGGGAGCAAGGCCCACAAACTTATAAATCTAAGATTTAAATGGTACATCCAATAGATCCACCTAAATGCTATAGCTCATGTATATACTCACCGGCAGTAACTCAAGATCGTGCTGCAGTTCAGTCACATCTATTGCCTTTTCATATCTTACAGGGTCAAAGACAGAACCAAATAAAATGTTATCCCGTACCTGCAGATATAAAATTTATCAGCCACCTCCCCATATTAAACAGACATGATAATGATCAAATGGAAAATTGGATCAAATTCATATTTTATGATCAATAGCACCCTATTAATTATATAATGTATAAACATGATAATGATTGAATGTCAAATAGGATCAAACTCACACAATTTTATTGATTAATAACATCTTGTTAATTACATAATGTAGATAACACCGGCGGTGGAGACTGTCCTAAAAGCTTAAGCCATTTGGTGAAGGCCAAAGAATGATTATATATCTCTAACACACCCCCTTATGCAAGAGCCCTCTAAGCTTGAAGTATGGATAATGTATAAGCGCGCTTTACCCTGTGATGGAATTTGATTTGATTACAAAGAATTTCGAGTGCAGCAAGGCTGCTCAATCTCTCTGCATATCGAAGATGAAAACTCCCCTAAAATAGCCATGAACAAATCCCCAAAGAGAAGCCATAAAAAGAATACAACCCCACAACAGATTTGGGGGTAAAGAAGTGCCCTTGAGAAAGCAGGCATTCTGCCCTTGAGTCATAAGAAACTGCTCCAAGGTGGAAGGAAAAACCCAAAGTTCATCAAGAATTGCAAAAAAAATTATTCCATAAGTAGCTGCATGACAAAGTAAAAATATATGGGCCGCTATTTCCAAAGTGGCTCTACACATAACACACATATCAGGGAAAGTGCTCTATGAGGCTTTCAAATCTGCAACATGTCATATGTATTAATTGATTTAATTCCAATAAGAAGAGTAACAAACTGAAAATAGGACTTGCAAGAAGAAACACCCAAGGGATCAGGAGTCCAAACTATTGGATCCTGGTTGGAAGAAACGAGAAGAATCAAGTAATAGCAGAAGGTACTGTAACATACATTTGGATCTCTGAAGTGAAAATTCCACAGGAGATTAGAACTGTGAGAAAAATAAAGAATCCAGATGGGTGAGTTATGAAGGAAGAATATGATAGAAATGAGTGAAAGCCTCTAAAAACACAAAACTCCCCACCTAAATATCCTCCCAAAACCTGATACGAGAATCATCACCCAATCTAAAACAAACAGGTGGCCTAAAGGAGACATATCCCTGAGAAATAAACTTCTAGGGACTCACATGAGAAGCATTGATTCATGGGTTGGCATCCCATCTATTCTGGTCTAATCCATATTTACTCTGAATTACTTGGTGCCATAATGGAGCAGTCACTAGAGGAAAACACCATAGTCATTTAGCAACCACAGCAGTATTTTTGGACAACAAATTCCCAAGACCCAGACCCCCCTCCTTCTTAGGCCTGCAACAAATCTCCCAACTGACAAGATAGTACTTGAAAATAGAGAAGTTATGCTTGAATTGTGTCTAATCAGTCCATACAAGGCTATACTTAAACTAGTAGCAGCACTAATTACAGTAAATACAATCCTAATCAAATAAGAAAACAACTCCTAAGATTGTTCCTCAATTACGGCACTAATTGATACTTCAAATGTAAAGGATATTCTAAAGATATTCTAACAATGGTCTCTATTCATCTCCCTCACACTCACACCAGACCACAGACCAATATATATAGAACCAACTGATTTCTTTGGCAATAATTCCCATATCTCTAACCTGACTCCCATCTTCAAACTCCAACTCTTATACAAGACCTTTCCTCCTCCTACATGTAGCTACTCTATGGAACAACCTAGAATTAGTGTCTCCATAATTAACCCATTGAAGGTAGGATTTTTGCCACCAATTAATTTCCTCCTTAAGAAAGTTCTCTTCAAACTCAATCAGTTTGTTTTCCGCTACCTTTGCTCCAAAGAAAGACACTTCTAACTTGTCTAGAAAATCAATCTCTTTTAGGACCTACTCTTTTTCAATCCTAAAGTCTCCAAAAACATTCCAGTTCCAATCTGTTAACTCCCCTTAAGTAAATTCAGCTTCTTCATGAATTTAAAACCTTCCAACCCCTCCACTCTAGTATTTTCCCAAAATTATTTTACAAAAGGAAAGAATGATGTTTGATCCACATATTATCAAAACAGAAAGGGGTGGGTCCCCACTTCACCTTGTTGGACTCCAAAATAGGAAAATTATCAGAAACAGGACATGGTAAAATGTCTTGAATAAGATCTGGAAACGTCTCCTCCCAAGCACTTGTGAATAAGATTTCTTGAATAAAAATTAAATATTATATCCATGCTCAATATATTTTTCCTTTTTTTTCTTAAATATGCACTTGATATTTTTAAATAAAAAGGTTATTCTGAAGAGTAACGTAATAAGTAATAAGTAAAGTCATAGTGGTAAAGAAAGTGGAAACTTGTAATGCATCCAAAGCACGTGTTATAAAAGCCATTTGTCAGTTGCATAATTAGTACAAATGGGGGTATATGGTCAGCATTTTGCATCACCATTATTTAGAGCCTATTTAGTGAATTCTTGTTTACATTCTTCTGCATTTTCTCTCTCAAGCTCTTCCTACTTGCTCCCATCTTGTTAACAGTTCTAAATTATTCTAAAGGTTAATCACTATACAGGATTATAGAATATATTGTTAACTTACAGTTGCATTAAAAATCCACGAAATTTGGGGTACATAAGCAACTGTCCCTCTTATAACAACAGTTGCATCAGCCACTGGAGGAAGTTCTCCAAGCATTGCAGATACGAGTGATGTCTTCCCTTCCCCCGTACTGCCAACAACTGCAACTAAGCTACCAACAGGAATATCCAAATTTATGTTTGACAATGTGGGCCTTTCCGCCTGAATAAAGAAAATTATATTATCAGAGCTTCTGTTTCCAGAAAATTTGAAAGCAAGAACCTTCAGAAATCCAAATTTCATCAAATGCAACAAAATTTCATATGACCATAAGTAGCAGCTGGGAAGATGTAATATCAATACAACAGTCACATGTAACTAATTTCAATTCTGTCCCTACAAGATAAAAGATGACAGAAAGCAAACAGGTAAAACAGACCACATCTCCCTCCCCCAGGTGTGGCTGGCCCTGCCTAAGAAAGAAGCAGAATACAAAAGCATTTGAATGATGTATGGAAACAAATAGACAAATATTTATTTACCAGTATGAGGGTAATAGTGAACAGATGTCCTTTATGCATGTACATCTATCTATGTATCTATGCACAATGATGAAATATGCAAGTATAGGATGACAAAAAGAACATGGACCTTTGCATCCCAAGAGAAGTATCCATTCTTGATTGAGATGGCTGGTAACCCTGGCTCAAGAGGTGGATTTGGTAGAAGTATTCTCTCTTCTGCTGAGAGTAAATCCTCCAGACGCTTCAAGGATACATTTGCATTAACCACCTTCAAACAAACAGATGAATTAGGCCTACAAGATCACCAGTTTATCTAAGTTGGGGCAGCATTAATTCCCATTTCTCTCACTTAGGAATACAACAATAAAACTAGTGTTTTCTCCCCTCTTTTTGGCCGATATAAGTTAAGCAAGTTCATTCTATCTATATTATTTATAAGAGAACAAATTTCATAAATAAAACAAAAAAAAAGGAGAAAGGAGAGAGTACAAGAACAGAGGATGGATAAGGCATCCTGCTACCAAATCAAAGAAACAAAAGAAAATTGCACAGAAGAACACCAAATCAGTAGGAACAAAGTCCCACAAGCTCTTGCGCACCTTGCTTTCCCCAAAATCTCTATACTGAACAATCAAAATTATTCTAAATTATTAGGACAGACTAACACTGCACCAAAAGAGAAGCCCTTTCCAATGTGCCATGCAGACTACATGGAAAGTTATCATACAAATACAAATCATTGGGGGTATCACATTAGACTACAGGCACAAGGCGTAGGTAGAAGGAATAACCTGAGTTATAATATTAGGAAGCATAAAGAGAGGAAAACGAAGCACAGCAAACAGAGAAAGCGATGTAAATGCTCTCGCAGGTGTCAAATCCCCTCCAAGCAAGGTGAACACTCCAAATGATATCACAGTTACAACAACTGGAATGCTATTTAGTATAAATCCATTACACTGCAAAAAAAAAAAATTAATAATAATAATAAATAAAGGGCTGGAGTCAAGAAGCAATACCAGCAAAAGATACCTACTGGTTTTCATGATCAACACTTTCTTTTTCCATGCTCAACAGTTATATTTCAAGAAATTGAAAATGTAGAAAACTATCAATGAAGATAATAGTTCAGCATTATAATTTTACTGTCAATTACTTAATTTTTGGTTTGTGTAAAGGGATCCCTTGGACCTTTTAATGAATTTTTACTCATTTAAAAAACAGGGGCAGGAGGATAAGTCATTAAATAAATTTCCTTCTTTGTTTAGACTTTAGAAAGCATCCACCACCATATACCACATATGTTAGATTTTATCATTCCTTGTAGTTGATCGTCTGAAGTCATCAACTACATGTTGGACCAGCTGGTCAAGTTCAGCTTCAGAGGAGGAATGTTTTAGAAGTAGGTTCCCCAGTCCCTCCTGCTCCTCTGCTATTGCCTATTATAACTCAGTCAATCAACTTTGTAATTCCTTAAAATTTCAAGTCACTTTCAATATTGTGATGGATCTTCACTCAAATAGTTGTCTAGAATTTTAGTTCTTACCTATTTATCAAACATCAATTATGTTTTTCATTCATATAATCTATTGTTCTTTTATTTGTCTAAATTCATTTATGAAATCTTCTGGAGGACAAGAAGAGAGCCATTATTGCAGTGGATCCAACACAGGATATTTTTTAAGAAAATTGGGATAGAACAAGATTTATATTAGAGAAAGAAAGAGGTTCAAGAAACTTTTAGTTTAGGCTTGCAAGATTCCAGAACGGATAAGATTAATCTATTAAGAGATCCTTCTGTTAATATTCATATTGAAGGAGGAATTCTCCCTTGTCCAGATGCTGAAAAGCTGACACCTTTTGGTCAAAGTGAGAGGAAACAAGAGGAGGAATGAAGTTATACTTATATCCATTATGCCTTTAGGCAATGCAAGTGAATTACGAGATCCAGAAACACTTCTTGATTCACTGGGATTAAAGTCGGTTAATCTGTTGGGTAAGGATGTTAAGGAGATTGTTTTGCCAAACACCTATACTACGAAGAAGAATGTGCAAAAGGAACTTCAAAGATTAGTCACCACAGTAAATTATGGAGGGTGTAAAGGAAATAGAAGACTTAAATAGGTTTTATTTATGTTTTGAAGTTGGCTTCTGTTTTAGAGGTTAAGGGAGAGTTGTTTTGAGCTTACTTTTAGTTTAGAATCTTCCTTTTTATGCAGAATTTATTTTGAATAAGTTTTCTAGCTATAGTGTTTGGGGCAGTTGTGGTGGCTCAGTTTTCAGTTTTTTCTTGCAGGTTGGAACTGTTCTGTGGTTTTTTGTGCGGGTTTTTCCTTTTTGTTGTCTCTCAGCTTTGTGGTTTCTATTGGAGGATTTCTTATCCTCTCTTATACCTTTTGCCTTCCTCTTAAATAATGTTTCTTTTTCTATCCAAAAATAACTTAATGGCAACCATATTCGTGTAGCAGATGTTTAGTTGTTTCAATTAGGTATTTAGATAGGCCCACAGAAGTACAATCTGAGGTCGGTTGAATTCTAATGTGATGGCAAGTGTGCATATGGCCCATGCACGCAATACAGAAATGTGGATCTTTAGGAAAACTAAGTCTTAAAATATTTAAGGGAGAAAAGATATAAAAACTGTAAACCAAATAATTAGTAAAACATAAATATCTTGAATTGGTTTTATGCCATACCGCTCCAAGTAATGATGCTTTCCGGAACCATGATAATTCATCATTTCGGACACTGTGTACTTTAGACTGGAAACTACTCTCCCATGCATAACATCTAAGCCATGTCAGCATAACCAACAACAAAACTGTTAGAGCTTAATATTTTATGAAAGTAAAAAGTAATATAAAACACAGTCAGTCATTCTTGAAAAAAGACATACTTCACAGTGTCCATAGCAGCCAAGATTTCATTCATGAGACCAATTCTCTTGTCTGTACGTTGTAACCCTTCCTTAGACAATTTCTGCATTCTACTGATGATAAATGTCTGCTTCCACAAAATACATCATTAAAGTCAGAGAATCGAATTCATTCATGTTTTCAGTAAGCTTTCATGATGATGCTAAAAGTCTGAAAACAAGGATACCATGCCACAAATACACATGCTAATGTAGCTTATTAGCTTATAAGAGATACTTATTAGGTGCTTCCAAAAGTAAAGATATATCAGAACACTGCACTAACTTAATGGGATGAGACCGAACAAAGGAATCAAAAGAGAGGTAGAGAGAGAGGAAGGAAAGAAATATACTGTAATGGGATGCACTGACTTAATTTAGCTAGGCTCCCAGAGAATGTATTATAAATTTTATACTAATAAATCTGGTCAGTGCAAGCGTACTACAAACAGTACAAGTTAGTGCAAATATAATTGCTCACTAAGAGCACTAGTTCTCTCAATTCTCTAACACTCCCCTCAAGGAAGAGCATAGATATTAATTATCCCCAGCCCTTTACAAATATAATCACCTCTGATCACAAGTAGTCTGAGTCATTGCACAATACTCCAATTCAGCACTTGACTTGGCAATAACGTTCCGCTTCTTACTCTTTCAAGAACTCATATTACCACCAACAAAGACACAATATCCTAAAGTTGATCCCCAGTTTATACGAGAACCAGCCCAACCAGCATCAGAGATGCCCCTCCCAGGAGCTCCTCTAGACATTTCAGAATATGTAGAACTTCTTAGAGAAGACATGAACTGACTAATCACACTTGTAGTATATCAGGGCATGTGCTTGTGAGATGATTTAGTTTATCAACCAATATCCCATATCACTTCAATAAGGGAGAGAAGATTCACATTAGGAATCATTTAAGTCTCACAGGACTTACCTTCTAGTAAACCAGTCTCACCAAGCAAGTGAAGGACATACTTTATTTGAGAGAGAAAGATACCCTTCTTGCCTCATGCTACCTCAATATGTAGGAAATTCTTTAGAGCACCTAGGCCTTTAGCCTAAAACTATGTCTGAAGAAAATATTTGAGTCACAAATCCCCACATTATCACTGCCAGTGATCACAATATCATTTACTTACACAACTAGAAGAATACAACCATTACTAGACTACTGATAAAACACAAAATGATCATAATTAGTAAAACAGATTGACTGAAACGTCCAAATTGGGCCCACGGAAACTGCTTGAGGCCATACTCCTAAGAAGAAATACCTTGCCACTTTCCCCCTGTGCAACAAAGCTAGCTGGTTGCTCCATATAGGCTTCTTAGAAACAGGTGAAAAAAGTGTCTAAGTAATCTATGTCATAAGTCTTGACATATCCCTTAGCCAGCAACCAGGCTTTCAACATTGCATCCAAGTCATCCAGGTTAACCTTCACTGTAGATTCATTTATACCCAATAGCTTTCTTGCCATTTGGAAGAGAAAATAGATCCCACGTCTAGCTCTGCTTAAGAGCATTCATCTCTTCCACCACCAGCCGCTCGCCACCCTTCATGAGCTAAAGCCTCAATGATTGTCGAGGGAACCACCACATAGTCAAGAGCAGCTAAAAAAGACTAAGCAGACACAAAAAGACCATCGTAGGAAACAAAGGAAGACATGGGATAAGTATAACTATGTTTGCCTTTGCAATGAGCAAAGAGACAAACAAGGGTCAGGGCTGGTGGATCTTCAATATCTAGAGACAAAGGAGATGGAGTTTAGAGAATCAAGAGTTGGGGCCACTGTAGGTGGCATAGTTGCCTACTTGGGTGGATGAGTGTAGATGTTGGAAGTAGAGGAATGGTAATCTGGAAGGCTGACGAGTAGATGTAGACGAGGTAGAGAGCAGAATTGACACAATGGACAATCTCTTGATACCATGAAGAAAGGAATCGAGAGAGAAATGAAAGAAATATACTGTAATGGGATGCACTAACTTAATTTAGTTAGAATCCTAGAGTGTGTATTTATATGAATAAATCTGGTGCAATTTAAGTGTAGTACAACCGGTACAAGTGTAGCCCAATACACTTAACGCTCACACTGTTGGTACTGTAGTCATAATAGACCTATCCTTTCAAGACATAACTGCCCAAGACTAATAAAAGTGTAGTTCATACTCACACTAATGTTACCATCACAGTGGAATTCAGCAAACACCTTTAGGATATCTCCTTTAAAAATATCACAACAATTCTAAAAGACAGCGAACCATCAAGTCTAACAGCTTTTTGAACTTCTTTTTCTCTGAAAAACTTTTCTAGCCAGGAGGTTCCAAACTTCCAAACCTTCAATAAACAGCCTAGAGAACTTTTCCATTCTATAGAGTGGCATAGAAACGAGTGATCTCTTTTGCAATAACCCTGTTATCTCTAATTTGACTCTAATCCTAAAGCATTAACTGTAGTCTAGATTTCACGGAACAACCTAGAATCAGCATTCCTATCCTTGGCCCACTGTAGTCTAGATTTCAACCTCCATCTTAACATATTAAAAGTCAGTCCTCAAACTATTTCTCCTGATAATTATCATATTCTAACTTGTCCAAAGAATAATCTCTTTAAGGTCTCATATTTTTAATCCTATTGTTATTAAAAAAAAAAAAAAAAACCCAATTTCACACTATCAAACCTCCTTTAGGATCTTCAATTTTTTTTTCATAAATTTAAAACCCATCCACCCCTCCACCATACTAGTATCCCACACTTATTTTACAAAAAGTAATAACGGTGACTATTCCTTCATGGCTCTAAGTAATTAAAAGTGTGGTTTAGACCCAAATGGGTGGGATACCAAACTAGTGATAACTGCTACTAATGCAAGTCCTTGGAAATTGATTTCCCAGGGTATGTATCTTTCAGATCACTCATTTCTTTGAAAATGGATGGTAATTGTATCAAGTTTTGAGAGGACAGGATGGGCACTGTTCCTCTTTTAGAGGCTTTTCCTCACATCTATAACCTCTCTACCTGCATAATTCATCCATCACAGTCACACATTCTTATTCTATTCTAGATCATATCTTATTTTGGGACTTCATTTTCAATTTTTTGTAGAAACTTGAATGATAGAGACGCTAGTGAATTACAGTCTCCTTTGCCCTTGCTTGATTCTTGATTCAATTACTATTCCATTCAAATCCTAACTCTCTTTTTTTTTTTGGGTGTTGGAAGAACAAAAAAAAAAAGAATTTAGTATAAGAAAGAAGAGAAGGGGTGCAAGAAACTCTCCAAAAACAACTAAATCAACAGAACAAAGGAAACCAAAAAACGAACATTAACTCAAAGGAGCTATCCAATCCCTTTGCAACTCCATAAGAACACACCTAACTGTTTTGAAACTAGATCATACAAGTTCCCTTTCAGTCTGATTTTCTTCGAGGTTTTTAATTAATAAAATTTCCTAAGATACTCTGTATTTCCATATATTTAATATCTCAAATCCAATAATAATATCAAACCCTAAAGTGCATAGATTGGTGTAAAAGGAAAAAAAAAGTAAAAAAGAAAAAATATAAACTGAAACAAGATCAACAATAAAATGTAAAATAGAGAACAATATTAAGGACATCATTTAGAAACTAACTGGAGACAAAGATAAAAACTAAAACAAAACAAAACCTTATGAAAATAACGCAGTGGTTGTTAATAAACTGAAAAAATATATTATATATCATTACCAGTTTTAGAATTTAAAAACAAATTACACTAAGCAGGTGAACTCAAGTACCTGTAATGGAAACATAAGAACTAGCATCAAAGCACCAAGAAGGGAAGCAACACCTAGTTGTTGGTAAAGAAGAAACAGAGCAACAGCAATACGAAATGGAGCTGACCACAGAGTATGAAGTGACTGGCATATTTGCTGTTCAAGTAAAAAAAAATCCAGCCATTAATTGCAAGAAGGCAGTATTACAACATCAAGCATAGTATCAGAAAATATATAACACAGAAGAATTTCAGTAAGTTGTTTACAAGTGAAGTTTTATTACTATCTGTAAGATTTTCGGCTCCACAACCATCTTTCTATGTATATTCAAACTTCCCAGAGCAGTATATCCATTTCTATTTGCATTAACATGATACCAAAACAACTAAAAGTTGTTTCATCAAAAGAACTCTAAAATAAACTGGGTTGTTTGCTTTGGTGTAGGTTGTTTGCTTTTAATGGAAGTTTAGGTTTGTCCTTCCACTGTTGAGGATCTACTGTTAGTGGGATTACATTTCATTAAAACAACTCTAAAATAAACTGGGTTGTTTGCTTTGGGGTAGGTTGTTTGCTTTGGGGTAGGTTAGATGTATCCTTCCACTGTTGAGGATATATTGTTAGTGGGATTACAGGTCTTGGAAGAATGCAAAAGGTTAAAAGCTTGCAGACACTTGTTAAGATCTCTGTTATAGGGTAGCTTGTATTTATTTATTGACTTGGCCTGACATGTGATCCAACCCAAAAAGCCAGTGGTACAACCCCAAAAAGGCTTTTCAAGGAGTTTTGTGGTGGAAGCAGAGGGACCAGGCTGATAAGCCCAGGATTGCAGCCCGCCACTAATCTCGGCAGAGGGTGTGGGGTGGACCTATATATATATATTGTCAAATCAGTAGTTAGGTCGTAGAGTGTACTAAATCTCAACAGCAATGAGGATTGGCAGTGTATTGGGTAACAGAATTTGAGCGTTCAGGCGGATACTTGCAATCTTCATTGATCATAGTGAATTTTCTCGATGTTTCAACCATAGATATAGGCCAATAATTCACTCATCACTGTAGGTTGAACCACATTAATTTCTCTTCTCCCTATTTACTGTTTGCACACCTGGTTAAAACACTCTTTATTTTGATGTATTTGGCTAGAGTTGAATTCTAGAAATCTTTTAGCAGGCAGAATCACAGGATTCTTTGCCTTTTGGGACAAGATTGCACATTTTCCTTCCCTTTGGAATTTGACCCATGAAAATTTTAAATGTTTCAGCCGTGAACGTTCAGAGTAAACAGAAAGCTCTCTGGTGCTGAGTTTTTTTTTTTTTTTCTTTCATATACAGACCCATCACATGTGTTAGAGAATAAGGGTTAGACTATTATTTAATATTATTTTGTGTTATTGGGTTGGGCCTATCTTCCTTGTACTTATCTTTATCTTTTCATATAAATATAAAGATAAGAAGACTAACAGGAGTGTGTTAGCCATTCTCATTCTTAATTCTCTTCTCATCTTCTCTAACATGGTATCTGGAGCTAGTTAGAGAAACCCTAATCCTAGCTTCCTCTGCCAAAAAAAAATTCGAAATTAAAAAAAAAACCTACTTTCCTGGTTCAGAAAAAGCCGATCTTCCCATTCCCAAGCTCCAAATTTTTTTTTTGAGCACTATAGAGCACAATTTTGTGGTTTTGAAGGCTGTTTGGGGCGTGTTCTTCACGCCTGATGCGCTGATTCACGGCTAGGAGTGCTGTGGGAGGGCTTTTCCGGCGACCATAGGTGCCAACGCCAGCCAGAGGGGTGCGACCCAGGGTGATGCAGGTCTGGGTGGTGGAGTTCTTCTGTTTTCTTGGAGTTTTGGCCGGCCAAAGTGCGATTTTTGCAGCTGTTGGTGCTTTCGACGGGATTTTTGGGAATTTTTTATGGGTTTCAGTCAAGCCCAATGACGTTTTCACTTTCCGTGGGTTGGGTCGAAGCTCAACAGGTCTGGTTTTGTGTTGTCCAGCCCCCTTGCTTGTCTTTTGCTTTGATTTGTTGTTTTGGGCTATTGTCATTTGGCGTTTTGGAGACGACGGTGACAATTTCTTAATGAATTTGTGGTTTTTGAGATGGCTGACGACCATTCCAACTCCGGATTTAGTAGTTCTGATGAGTCGGAGATTTCTACGAAGCATACAGTTATGCCTGAGGTGATTTCTGCTTCTGTTCGAATTACTGATGATAAGTTTGATGGCAAACACTATACCGAAGTGGCGCAAAAACTATCAAGATGTTTCTTACATGGATTGAGAAAGAAGATCATCTAACAGATGACCCTTCAAAGTCCCGGGCTACAAGAGACAAGTGGTTGTGGGAGGATAACCGATTGTTTGGCATGATTAATAAGACCCTTGATACCTCTGTCAAGCATGTGGTTTCTCATTGCAATACTATGAAAGAATTGTGGGAGTATATGGAGTTCATTTATTCTGGGAAAGCCAATCTGTCTTATATTTATGAGGCGACACAGGAGTTTCACCGACTGGCACAGAAGGAAAATTCTCTCCAGGCACACGTTACTGAATTTAAGTGGACCTATGAAGAATTGAATGTCCTTCATCCTATTTCTAAAGATGTTAAACAAATGCGCCTACAACGGGAACAGTTAGCAGTTGTAAGATTTTTGTCTAGCTTGCATCCCGAGTTTAATGCTACCCGCGATCAGATTCTGACTAGTTTTGATCATGTGACACTTGTTGATGTGTATTGTCGTCTATTACGACGTCATTGTGAGCTGCCCTCTGAACCTTCTCCTGAATCTTCAATTGCTTTGGTTAGTAGAAGGGGAGGTAGAGCAGGTAGAGGTGGTGGACGTAGTGGTCGAGGCAGAACTGGTGGGCATATTGGTGGATGCAATGGTGGTCGTGATGGTACACCATTTTTTTTTGCTATTTTTGTGGTGGGGAAGGTCATATTAAGAAAAATTGTTGGAAGTTGAATGGGAAACCCACCCAATCTCAAGGCCAGCATGTTATGCTCATGCAGTCACCCAAGAGGGTCTCTTACCTTCACCCATCTCTACTTCCTCTGTTACAAGGCTTTCAAAACTATCACCTTATCTGATGCTAACTTTGATGCTTATAATTCGATTCCAGGCCTCACAAGGTATTGGCACTTTTTCTACTGCTACCCTTGTTCAGTCAGGTAATCCCACTGCTTGTCTCACTTCTTCCTCTCGCAACTGGGTCATTGATTCAGGTGCATTAGACCACATGACTGGTAACACAAGTATTCTTTCTCCATTTCAGTCCTCTTCTTTATTACCTAATGTCACTCTTGCTAATGGTTCTTCTACTCCCGTCATAGGAAGTGACACTGCCTATCCTTCGCCTTCTCTTCCTTTGAATTTTGTTTTATGTTTACCTCACTTTCCTTTTAAACTTTTGTCAGTTAGCAAAATTACAAATTCTATGAATTGCATTTCTTTCCTAAATATTGCTCGTTTCAGGATCTTGGGATGAAGAAGTTGATTGGTAAAGGTCGTGAATCTAATGGATTATATGTTCTAGAGTCTGCAGCTTAAGAGCCACAATCGATTGCTTGTTCCACTTCCATTCCTCCATTTCAGCTTCATTGTTGTCTTGGCCATCTGCCTTTGAAGATTTTGAAGAAATTGTGTCCAACTTTAGAGTCTTCTTTTGTTTTGAATTGTGAGTCATGTCAGTTTGCCAAACACTATCGAGCAAATTATCCTCATAGAGTCAATAAACGAGTTGAATCCCCTTTTGTTCTTGTTCATTCTGATATTTGGGGCCTTGTGCCATTGGATCTAAGTCTAATTTTTGTTACTTTGATACTTTTTGTTAATGATTACTCTCGTGTTACATGGCTTTATTTTATGAGAAATCGTTTTGAGTTATTTACCTATATTTTTGTGCCTTTTGTGCTGAAGTTCGAACCCAATTTAATGTTACTATCCAGCACTCTTAGAAGTGATAATGCTAGAGAATATCTTTCTTCTTCTTTTAAGCCATTTATGACAGACCATAGCATTAGTCATGAGACATCTTGTGCTGTCACCCCACAACAAAATAGGATGGCTAAAAGAAAGAACAGACACTTACTTGAAGTTGCCCGTGCACTTTTGTTTCAAATGAAAGTTTCTAAACCTTTTTAGGTTAATGCTGTCTCTACAGCCTGTTACTTAATTAATCGTCCCTCTTCTTCTATCCTCGATAGTCAAATTCCTTATTCTCTTCTCTTTCTCTCCCAGCATTTATTTGCTCTTCCTCCTAGAATTTTTTGTTGCACTTGTTTTGTCCAAGATGTCCATCCTCAGGTCTCTAAGTTGGATCCTCGTCCTCTTAAGTGTATCTTTCTTGGCTACGCTCACAGTCAAAAAGGGTATAGATGTTATTCTCCTGATCTTCGTCGCTATCTTGTCTCTACAGATGTCACCTTCTTTGATACCACTCCTTTCTCTTCAGAGTCATCTCCTTCTCCTACTAGTGATGACAATGACATCTTGGTTATATCACTTTCCTATCTCTTCTTCAACTTCTACAGGTTCTACTATTCCTATGTCTTCTTGGACCTCGTCCCCTTCCTGTTCCCTCCTTCCCTCAGCACTATGTTCGGAGGAATCAGCAATCTGTTGTGACCAGTCCTGCTGCTCCAGAGCCTCCAGATTCATGCCTTCTACAAGCTCCTTCTTCCTCTTTGGATCCTGCTCCCTCTGGGTCTTGCATTGATCTCCCAATTGCTCTTCGAAAAAGTAAACGTAGCTGTAACTATCCTATTTCTTCCTTTGTCTCTTTATGCTAGTTTATCTAGCACTGCTAAGTCTTTTGTTAGCTTCTCTTGACTCTCTCACTATTCCAACCACTGTCACTGAGGCCCTTGTCTCATGAGGGGTAGCGTATAGATATGTTGGATGAGATGTATGCTCTTGAAGCACAATTCATACTTGGGATTTGGTTTCTCTACCTGCTAGTAAACAGGAAATTGGTTGTAATATGGGTTTACACTGTGAAGGTCAATCCTGACGATGGTTCTGTGGCTCGTTTAAAAGCCTCGTCTAATGGCTAATGGTTATGCCACAGGTTTATGGTATTGATTAATTCTGAAACCTTTTCCTACAGTAGCTAAACTTGCTTCGGGTTCAGTTGTTTATCTCTCTTACAGCTACTCACCATTGGCATTTGAATCAACTGGATGTCAAGAATGCTTTTCTCCATGGTGATTTACAGGAAGAGGGTGTATATGGAGCAAAACCACCTGGGTTTGTTGCTCAAGGAGAGAGTGGTAAAGTGTGCAGATTGAAGAAAATCCTTATATGGCCTTAAACAAGCCCCAAGGGCTTGGTTTGGAAGGTTTAGTCAAGCTGTTTTACAGTTTGGCCTTCAAAGAAGCAATTTTGATCACTCGGTCTTCTTCTAATGTTCTCAGGGTGGCTGTATCTTTCTAGTGGTTGATAATTGAATTTTATCACACTTAATTGTTGCATTTGATTAATGATTTTAGGACTGTTTAGTGTGTAATTAGTGATTTTTGGTCTAAATTGGGCTTTGGGCTTTTAATTGGATTTAATTCATTTTCGTGCTATTTTTCCAGATTTACACTGTTCCAGTATTTTGATCATAACTTTTGTTATAGGTATCCGATTTACCTCATTCTTGTTTCGTTTTGCAGATAACTCAAAGAGCTACAAATCGTATTAGAGGCTCGAAGGGCCAAATTCGGACAAGAAGGCAGTCAAAATTTGGAGCCAAAATCAGTCACGAAATTCTAGAGCTATGTTTAGTTAATTGAGCTTAACTTTGTAATTAGGAGTCCAAATTACATGGGACCAAAGCCATTAGTTATGTTTTTAATTTGGGCCAGTTTTGGAGCCCTGACCCTGTTTAGTTTTAGGTTTAAATAGCATATTAGGGTAACATGAACAGCAGCTTTTGACATTGGAGAAATTTCAGATCTACACCTCTTCTCTTTTCTCTCTTCTCTTCATCTTGTTCTTCTTTTTCTTTGTTTTTCATTTTCTGTTTGTGCACAGCCATGGTAGGCTAACTTTCCATTCAATCAACCCAAGAGTTGAGGATTTTGCTGTTGAATCCAGAGGACCCATGCTCTCCAT
Source organism: Castanospermum australe (assembly GCA_019955255.1). NCBI lineage: Eukaryota > Viridiplantae > Streptophyta > Magnoliopsida > Fabales > Fabaceae > Castanospermum > Castanospermum australe. The sequence continues at coordinate 55,183 of NSJW01000821.1, forward strand.
GAACTGAATCCGTTTCTCTTCCCCCTTTACTCGAATTGAGCAACACGATTGTGTACGTTGAATCCGAGCGGATGAGGTTTGTCCATGAGGTTTGTTTTATGATTTCTGTATTTTGATCATTCAGGGGAAGGGATTAAATGTTAGATTTAATATTTAGGTTGATTAACCCAAGGACTTAAAATCAAAACAGGTTGAAGTGAACACTATGCGATGGCATGGGTGAACACGCCAAGAGTTTGATTAAATGCTAGGTGATTGTCTAGTAGAGAGGGTTCCTATATGAATGCAGGGATTCCGATTTGTTTTAGGGTCAACCACGAGATTCAGTAATTTTTGTCCAGTGACGGATGTCCTTGAAACCTCAATTCTGGGTTGGTTGATTGCTTTTTAAATTGTTAATTTCGTTTTATCTCTTGCTTTAATTTTCTCTTGCTTTAATTGTAATCGAATTAAAACCCCCCCTATTTATTGTTTTATTTTAATTGAGTGATTTAGTTCTATGCAAAATTCCTTGGGAGACGATCCAGGTTGTCCTATATTACAAATTTCTTTATAAGCCTGGTTAATTTGAGTGAGTTCGACAGTTCACGTCAGTGGTATATGCGAATGACATCATTATTAATGGGAGGGAGTGACGAGGTTGGGATAGGAAAACTCAAAGATTTCCTTCAAACACAATTTCAAACTAAGGATTTGAGTACATTAAAGTACTTCTTGGGTATTGAAGTGATGAGTAGTAAGAAGGGCATCTTTCTCACCCAAAGAAAGTATGTCCTTGATTTGCTTAAAGAAACTGATTTGCTTGGAGCCAAGCCTGCAGAAACCCCTATGGTTCCTAATGTCAAACTCCTAGCAGATGATGGAGATGTTCTTTCAGATTCTGAACGATACAGAAAACTAGTGGGTAAGCTTAACTACCTCACAGTCACCCGTCCTGATATTGATTTCTCTGACAATGTGGTTAGTCAATTTATGTTATCTCCTCAGACCACACATTGGGAGGTTGTTCTTCATATACTGAGATATCTAAAAAGGGGCCCCAGGTCGTGGTGTTTGGTACAGAGATCATGGACATACTACAGTGGAAGGTTTCTCTAATGCTGATTGGGCTGGATCCCTTATAGATAGAAGATCTACTTCTGGTTACTGTGTCCTTGTGGAGGAAATCTTGTTTCCAGGAGGAGTAAGAAGCAAAGTGTTGTTGCTCGATCTAATGCTGAATCAGAATATCGTGCTATGGCCTAATCTACATGTGAATTGGTGTGGATACATCATCTTCTTGATGAGATTGGATTTAATAATGCAATGCCTATGAAATTGTGTGTGATAATCAAGCTGCCATTCACATTGCTTCTAATCCTGTTTTTCATTAAAGAAACAAAGTATATCAAGGCTGATTGTCATTTTTGTGCGTGAAAAGATTCAAGAGGAGCTTGTTGTCACTGGACATGTGCGGACTAGAAGAACAACTTCACGGAATATCTTCACTAAGGCTCTTAATAAGAATAGAATAGATTATATTTGTTACAAGTTTGAGAATGATTAACATCTATGCTCCAGCTTGAGGGGAGTTTTAGAGAATAAGGGTTGGACTATTATTTATTATTATTTGTGTTATTGGGTTGAACCTATCTTCCTTGTACTTATTTTTATCTTTTCATATAAATTTAGAGACAAGGAGACTAACAGGAGTGTGTTAGTCATTTCTATTCTTAATTCTCTTCTCATCTTCTCTAACAACTTGTATCTCTTTCTTCTTTCCTTTTCTTTTATTATTTAATGAAAATAAATGTAGATAAGAAAATTAAGCCAACAAGTTATATATAGGTTAAAATAAAAGTCGGCACCATCAGAATGAACAAAGTTGCAGGAAAACTGGCCACTGACTCTTTTCTTCTAGGACTACCCATTATTCCAATATCAAAGTTTTAATTCAGTAAATTGATATGTTGCCATTCTAATCGGTTTCCAGGATTAATATAATAGCCACATATAAGTACTTATTTTTGCAAGAAATAAAAATATGCAATTCCCTGTATCCTCCTGACCATCATGAATATTGAGACTGAAAAAGATAATGAATTAAGAGGATAAGCAATTCCCCCCCCCCCCCCCCAAAACTATAAGCAGAAGATCATGAGTGCAAAAGAACTTTATAAAAAAAATAAAATAAACCTTTTTATCAGAATATAGAAAGATAAAAACCTTTGACTTTCTCATAAACCCAATTTTCAGAATCAGCAATCTGCTATACGCTAGGTTATCATGTGACAATTCTAGTGCTTATGAAAGCATTGCCTTAAAAGAACAAGCTGGAACTGAGTTTATCAATTATCAGAACAATCATGACAAAAGATACTGGCCTACAGAATATAGGACACCAATTCAGATGAAACTACTCTTTCATGATGGAAGCTGTAAATTTACAAAGTTTTAATGGAGCAATCCGCAGATCAAATCATTTGCACTGCAGCAAACCCCCAAACAAAAACACTAAGGAAATGATTAAGACCTATGACCTTGACAAAATTATTATACAAGAGGTCAAAATGAATTTCCATGCCAGAGCGTATGACAATATTTGGTTATCAACAACTCCACCAAAATTTGAACCCAAGAATGTTACAGTAACTTTCACATAAAAATATCTATGCTTAACAAAACTAGTGCATGAATAGGGTTAACATTATGTATATATTTCCTAAGAACACTTCACAAATCATTTTTCTGTTCTTATATGTACTTTATTATTTAGTTGGAGGGCATCTTATCCTCCTCAGTAAATTTATTCCTTACTATTTAATAAAAACTCCTTTATGTATTGACTTGATTAATTAATACTATTGCAAACCTTTATACACTTGTACAGTTATACTAATATACATTACAATAACTTCCTATATAATGTTATTGTCATCAACTTACCAGTTGAATTATAAACTATTATGTTGATCTTCCATGTTAAGTTTCAAAAAGAAAAACTGGACATGAATACCTACTAAATCAAACAGTTTATATTTTCTTATATTCAAAGAGTATATTGTACGCTAATTTTATTAACAAAGTACAAACTGATTTTGGATTAATATGAAATTTTACGAACATAATGTGAATGGCAAGAGCTTTACAGTTTTCATTCACCAGAAAATTTGGTGAGAAAATCATCCTATAAAAAAATATTGGATGGTTTAAGATTGATTTCCATTTACACTTTTGTCAATAAAAAGCACCAAAGTTCCTCCAGCTGAGTTCCCAATCATATAACAGAATAACTTCGAAGTAAAAGGGAAAAAAGGAGGAAAAGGACAAGAAAGATAAACAAGTTGTAAGAACAAAAACAAGTATAAACTATTTAAAAAATATGATAAAATCAAGAACCAACATCAACAATAGCATAGAGCTGCTATGTATTGAATAATTTTCTTAAATGCCTTTTGTTTCTTTTTTTTTCTAATGCAATATTACGGCCTTTTGTTAGAACAATCAAAATTAAATCTTTTTCACTTCTTTCACAGCTCAAGTTTTTCAGTCAAGGATTTCTCTGGCATGGTATCGTAGCTTGGTTGACCAAGACCAAGTACTCCTAAGTTCAACCATTGCAGCCCTCAGTCTTACAACTAAAAATTTCAGTTTAAAGTAGTGTTTAGTTTTAGTTTAACATAATTGGTTACTAAGTTTCAAGCCTAGCAGGCTTTTATGCGAGAGAACATGTTACAGTTATCAAAGCCAGTATTGGACCCGTATTAACAGCTTTCAAGTCAAGTGGTTCTTTGACACCTTTCAGCAATAACATTGAGACATCAGACAATAGAGAGAAAGCATGCCTGAAGTGCCTCAGCATCTGTAGTCATCAAGTTGGTTATTTTTCCAGTTGCAAATTGCTTTCGGGCTTCGTGAGTAAGCCTCAGAGATTTGCGAAATACAGCCGCCACCTAAAAGGAAGAGAAAGAAAAGAAATAAACAAATGGAACTCCAAAAACAAGATTTTGAGTGTGACTGAGTGAGCATGAATTTCAGTAGAAACATGCAAAGCCAATCCTGACAGGCTGACACAATATCATCTGAATCACAGACCAAAGAATATTGTTATAACTAGATGTTCAGCCCAAAAATGGAACTAATGCCCCATAATCTATGCTTCATAAAAGCCACTCTTGGACCCTTGTTTAACAGCTTAAGCTTTTAGGCCAGTTGTAGTATCAAAGCCTAGTTGACCAAGTGGTCTGTAGTTTTTTTTTCTTTTTTTGGATAAAAAGGGAAATTTTATTAGGGAGGAAAAATGAAAAGTACAACTAGGGCTAGGATAAGATATCCTAGAAAATAGGAAATTCTAGATATAACAAGTGTTCAAAGTGATTAGTTTCAGCATAAAAGGATGTTTATAACAAGCCTAATGAGCTTTCACATATGAAATCATTGTTGGCCACTAAATTGCTTAAGCTTTTAGGTCAAGTGGTTCTTAAACAACCTACTACATGGGAATTCAAGACGTGAAAAACTATATGCAAACAGAAAAAAAAAAAAAGAATTACCAGTGTTGATCTTAGCCGAAAACCAACACGCATGACATTCTGAAAATATTGAGCTTCAAATAACACCCCAAAAACCTACCAAAACAGAAATTCAGAGAGGATCTCAATTAGACAAGTCTTCCAAAAGTTCTAATATTATTACATAACACAGTAGAATAAGGGCCATTGAAATCACAGTCAATAATTCTCAAGATATCAGAAGGCATATATCAATACAAGATTCAACTGCCAACACGGAAAAGTTAATAACTGAGGAAGATCAAAACCAGGACAAGACCAACAACCTTATGCAACTTTCTATTACCAGTAAAATTTTACGATAAGACCTCTAAAGTGAGACAGGAATTAACCATGCACTTGATCATTCATCTCACAAACTGAATGAAAAAATAGTCAGACCATACATTATCTAGAATTTATGAACAATAACCTCAACATTATCGTTTCTTTACTCATTAAGCATAGATTGTATCTATAACATATTTCTTGATAACTCGGACATACCGAAAGATAAAACAAGAAACTTATTGAATAATTATATAGGCATTAGAAAAAGGATTTGGATTCTATCTTGTTTTGGAAGAACATGAGAGAGCCTGTTATGAGAAAGAAAGACACAAAGTGGTTTTGAATAAAATTAATGGACCCCATAACCAACCATGGTGGATCCCTCAAATACAAATGTCTCCTGTTCTAGAGAAAAAGGAGAGGATCCAAATTCTTAGAAAAACTTCTCCATTTGTCAGTTTCAAGATCACAATAGGCTTTGAATTCATAGTTAGTCTGTTTCACTAGTTTCTTGATAAATAAACATCTTCCAGCACAGTTCAGTATATTGACCAGTTGATATAATAATGCTCATCATCGTAGCACCATAAGCTGGTTTTATTGACCAGTGTTGGATGAAATCTTATAAGAGAGAAGATAATGAGAGACTTTCTGTGGTCAAGAACTTGAGATTCTAGGAGGGATCATCTATTCAACAAGGAGGTGTTGTAAGCCTATAAGCAGAGTGGCTTAGGGCCAGGGAATCTGGTTGCTAAAAGTATCACCTTAGTGACTAAATGGTTCGGGAGCTTGCTTTTGGAACCTCATTCTACTTGGCACTGGGCAGTAAGGACTTCATCAGAATGGGTGGAAGGTCAAGCTTGAGGTAAATGATACTCATGCAAGTCCTTAGAAATTTGGTATACCCCTCTTTTTTATAATTTGTCTTCTCCTGATGTTTTATAGTCATGTGCTTAATTTATTCTGAAACAAGTAGCCGCCTCTTTTTGCCTTGTGAGGTAGCCTAGCATTATTCGAGTAAGCTGTTTCAGCTTATGGATATTGATGGATAAGTTCACCTAATTTGGAAGTCTTTTTCCTACTCCTTATGAAGGTTTTTGGGAGTATAAAGGATACAAAAGTTCTTTGGAGTAGTGCACTTTTGCCGGAGTCAGGTATTTCTGGCTGGAGCATATATCCAGAATTTTTAGCAATAAATTTCCTCCTCCATAAATTTTATGGGGCAGGCTTGTTTTCTTAGATTCATCGTGGCTTTCTTAGCTTCAAAATCTGACATGCAAAGGGACTGGTTTCCTCTTTTGAACTGACGTATTTTCTTGTTTCTTCATTATCTCTGTCATTTCTTTCTAGCCTTAGGAGGATTCGTGATCATCCTAATTGTACTCTTTCCCAACATAATGAATTCTTCTTTTATCAAAAAAGAAAAAAAAAATGTCAATAGTGTTGCCTGACCCCTACTATGCTCATAGGAAGAATATACGTCATGCCAGTTCTATCATAAAAATTCAATCATGCATCAAAGCAGTAGATAAGCTGTTCAGACTTCTTCCAAATGAAAAGTTCTCATGAATGGTTTCGTACAATTCACGTTTGACAACATTTCAATGGTGAATCATTTTTCCCTACAAATGGAAATGAAACTCATGTACCAGTAAATGACATAAATCTGATGTAGCACTTCTGCAGAATCAAGCAAAAAGTTTAATGAACTTCTGTGAATGCATTAAATCTAAAGAGTTAATTAAGAGACCATGCCCAAGGTTTAATTAAATTATACACACCTTGCTTATATTAAATTTTAAGGATGCTTATCTTATCATAAAATGTAAAATAAGTGTATTCTGCAGTTTGTTCTATGCAAAAAACAAAATGTAATTTTGATAAAAATAAGGGTTTGTAATTCCATCAATCCTCCATGAAGGTCAACCTAATTTACTCAAAAACCAATAATAATTTCAATGTTTATTGTCACTTGTTACATGCAGAAGCAATAATAACATAAAGGAAATACTGAATGGGTATGAGAATCGCAGTCAAATCTTAAGATCTGAAGCAAACGGTAATATCATTAAACACGACAAATTAAGATCCAAGCATCAGAACTGTTGGCTTCACAATGCATTCAAGTCAATCCATATATTAGCAATCTAGAATTTAATCAGATTTTGTATCATACCACTCCAACAAATATTGAGAAGGCATACACGTAGCCAATCCATGCCGGATCACCGCTTTGCATAGACTGCAGACAATTTACATGACACATCAAGTAACATTAATTGTTATAACAAAATATAATAAGGCATTTGTTAGAGAATAATATTGTCAGTGCATGTAATATTTATTGGGCTGGGTTTGTACTAGTGCACTACACTTGCAATAGTGGCACTACACTTACAATAAACCTACAGTAATTAGTATAAATACACACAGGGAGCCTAATCTATCAAGTTAGTGCATCCCATTATACATCAACCTTCATTTTCTCTCTCTTTTCCATAGATTTCTACACAGTATCAAGAGCTAGGGTGTAAAACCTATGTCAGCATTCCACAGTCCTTCCTCTGTAAAAATAGAAATAAAAATAAAAACTGTTCATACTGCTATAATGTGAACACTGTTCATGCGACTGCAGCATCAAAATTACTGATCGATCTATTTCCCCTTTGTAATTGATGAATTTTTCCATCCCAGCTGGGGATTATTATGCCTGCGATTGCATGTCAGCACAGAAATTGACAGTGACCCAAAGAGTCACAGCTGGCCAGAGATGTGAACTAGGGAGTTGCATGCTGGATTCTTGATTTCAAGCTTGGGTGTTGCTCTTCTTGGTGAGCACAAGCCATTTTGGGAATGTGGGATTGTGTGTCTGTAGGCGGCAAAATTTCAACAACTGACGTCCAAATTCATTGAATATGGGCTGTTTGGTATGCCCAAACCTTTGGCCCAATGTTGGGGCCCATTTGGAAACCAAAATAAGGTCCAACCACTTAGGGTCTGTTTGGTTTAGATTTTAGTTGAATTGATATTTAAAAAATTGATATTGAAAGAATTTATGTTAAAAGAATTTATTTACATTTGGAAATAATTTTTCAATAGTTTAGAGGAATTAATTTTGTTTGAATAATGTGTAATTGTAAAGTTTAATACTTTGAAATGTAATATAGGTATATTTTTTTACAAATTTCTAAGTTCCACACCTAAAATCAAATCCATTAACCACAGAAGCAAGAAAATCATACTTCTACAGGAATCAATTCTACAACCAAGAAATTTGTAAGAATTGGTTTAGAAAAACTACCCAAATAAATTGAATTACTGTGAGAATTGATGTTGTAGGCCTCAAAATCTAACCAAACAAGCACTTAACAAAATAGGAGGTTGAGACCCGGGCAAAAATTAAGCTAAAAGGACTTTCTTTAAATGGTTTAAAGTCCTTGAGTTTAAACAGAAATAGGACTATAGGGCGGTATGTCTCTTGGAGAGTTTAAGAAGATCAACCAGTCAAATCAGCCAGTCTAGTCCAAGTTTAAGAGCACTGCTTGTAAGAGATCACATATAAAATCAACTCCACTGAATAAAATTTCAAGGAAGACATGTCAGTCAAACAAAGACTCACAAAATCATGGTAACCAAAGGGGATCACTTACATGCGGGGCTTCACTCTTAAGTACAAACAAGAACAAGTTTCTCTCAACTAATTTTTATTGTTATTTGGTGGAAGTTGTGGCATGTACTCAACTATTAAATAGCTGAATGTTCTAGAACTAATAGTACCAAAGTGTGTGAATTTTTCTATGGAGGGAGAGCACTTCCTTCATGGCACTGAATCAGTAAAGATTAACTGGTCATCAAGTTTATTAGGAGGGAATTTGATAGATACAGACATGGGTGAGTCTTTGGAGAGCTCAACGGCTCTACCTCTTGTCCATTAGACCACAATAGAGAACATGATAAAATATTATATAAAATCATACATAATAAATTCAAAGATCTTTAGGATGATCAAGTGGCAGTGGCTTGGTAGGGACCGAGATACTGGATGTTTAAGGGCTAGAGTGAGTCAAAACCATGTAAGGTCACCACCACTAGCTGTTGAAACACTGGGAGTGAAGAGATTTCTGGTCACTGCTGGCAATAGGCCAAGCAGGTGGGACAAAGGTTACCACAGTGTTGAATCACGGTGGGTGTGAAGAGATTTACCTCCCCCAAGCTCTAGATACCATGTTCAAGGGAAAGAAAGGAGGCAAAGCTCTGTTGGGAATGTGTGACTTGAAGAGGTCACTGTTGCAGCTTATATTATTATAGAGGCAACTTTTAAAACACAGCTTTACAGCTGTAAAAAAAGCTTTCCAAAGTAACTAAAGCTACTAACTACAACATAACTATACTTACACTCTAACAATGGCTATTTACATTCCAACAGTGTATTTTACACCAAGTTCAAAACTTGAATTGCAAAAAATCATGTCATGTGACAGAACAAGAAGGATTAATGATTTAACCAGTGACAATTCAGTAAAGGAGCAACTAACCTGTAGCAGCTGATTCAATATAAGCGGGCCCAAAAATTGGGACATATCATTGCCAATCTACATGATGTAAATAAAAGAAAAATACATCAAATGTAAAGCTTTCAACTCAACAGTTTAATCATGCAAAAGTAAAGTTCCAAATAAGGCACAGCTCTTTGCAGATTTCACAGTGGAAGTATAACATGAGATTGCTTGTGAAGGTCAAAACAATTACATAGCTTTGGAGCTAGCAGCTCAGTCTAGATGTCAATAGCTCTCATAGTCATACCTACTTAAGTTGATAGTATGGTACCATCTAAAACACTTGCATAAATATTTTAAGCATCATGTCACGCTGCAGTAGATATATAAGAAGGCTAAACTCCACCACACACACACACACACACATATATATATATATATGTACACACACACACACACACACATATATATATATGTATCCAAGATGTCTAAATATTGTGTATCCAAACCAAACATCGGGTGCTAACCCAAGAGTTATACTAGAATTCCATAAATTACCACTCGGCACTTGCAACCTTTAAACCAAGATGGAGATCACACACACACACACACACACACACACACACACACACACACACACACACACACACACACACACACATATATATATATATATGTATGTATGTATGTATCCAAGATGTCTAAATATTGTGTATCCAAACCAAACATCGGGTGCTAACCCAAGAGTTATACTAGAATTCCATAAATTACCACTCGGCGCTTGCAACCTTTAAACCAAGATGGAGATCATAAATCTAGTCTTTACACGTGCAACAATATATAAGAAACAAATTATTTGCCTTAATTGAGAAATCATATCAAACGTTGAATGCCAAAAATAAAGAAAACTATCCGAACAAAATCATGGAATTCTCTCACAAAGGGACCAGTTTATCCTATCAAATTCATGTCAGAAATGGTGTTCTTCCATACATCAACAGAGAGAAGTTCTTTACCTTCCAAAAGCCTCCCCACCAAAACCTACAAAAAGCAAAATGAAAATATAAATGGAAAGAAATGCATATAAAGCAAATGAGAGACACATATATAGGCCAAAAAAACACTGCAGTTTTATACAAACAATAAGTGCTTTCGTTATCATGAACTATTGTACTACATAGAACAGATAGACAAGTTAACCTGCCTAAATCAATTTATGAGTGCCAAGTAACCATTTCACTTAAGTTTCTGCCCACTGATTATGATCCATTAGTTGGTGGTGTCCACTCCATTCTAAAGTTCAAGCACCCAGAAGATACAGGGTACACAGATGACCCAGAATATACAAGGTTACAAGGATGACCACACATAGCACTCGCTCCTACTGTTTTCATTATCTGTTTCTCAAACTTTGAGATTAGCAGCCATTTATCTTTACATTGTTCAGCTCCTAGAAACTTGTAGCATAGTCTTTGGTATTTTGGGTGAATGTTGGATCTGTTGAGTTTGGAGGCTTTGCAAGGAGTATAGAGGGAAAAGCCCTTTGGAGGTCTGCAATGTATGCTGTAATTTGGTTTATAGATAGAAAGCAAAGCCAGAATTTTCAAGGAGAATTTTTTCTGCTGCCTCTCCTATTTGATGAAGTGGTTTTGTTGGCCTCTTTGTGGTGCTCAGATTATGGCTATTACAAACAAGTTTCTTTGTCAGATATGCAAAGAGATCAGCAAGGTTTGCTTAGCTTAACTGAAATGCTTTCTTGATTTCTTCTTTCTGAATTTTTTCCTTGATCTTTGAGGAGGATTTATATCCTACATTCCTGTATTTATTTCTTTCTATCTTCAAATAATATTTCTTCTTTTGTCCAAAATAAAATGAAAAAGAAAGGTTATTAAGGAGCCTGTTTCTCTTGAAAGCAAGCATTGCCAGTAAAAAATGCTAAATCAGAGTTTAAAATCCAAAAGATCAACTCGGATCTGCTTAGAGATAAAAATATTGGGCTTTTGCCAAATGGCTTAAGCATGGGTGAAGTGGCTCTCAGACAGAACCTCCAATCATTGGTGTAGAACACCATCCAAGAAACACACAACCCTACTTGGCCTCTTTCAGGTGTTCAGAATGGTTTCTTTTAGGAAGTCTCCTAGTTAGACATGCTGAGGGGTCCCTTGTATTCATGTCTTTGGTTGTATTTGTTTTCCTTAGTTTCTGTTGCCTCGTCTAAGGATATATCCTTCTTTTCTTTGTATCCCTTATTCCTTCTAATGAAATTTTTTCAATTATCCAGTAAGGAAATGTTAAGACTTAAGAGGGCAGAAAACTGTTAAGGACAGTGCTATGAATTAAGGAAGTGATGACCATATAATTAAGGGTGATTAATTTGGGATTGGTTGAAGGTAATTGATTCAAGCTTGATTGAGAAATGATTGATTGACAGAATATGCTTGTAATATTACTCTAGTAAAATCTAGATTACAAATTGAGATGTAGGCTAGGGACAGTGTTAAGAGTATTGAAAACTACTAAGGAAATTGTTATGAATTAAGGAAGTGTTGACCCTAAAATCAATGGTGGTTAATTGGGGATTGATTCTAGGTGATTTGATTGGAGCTTGATTGAGTGATGATTGATAGACAGAATATCCTTGTGATATTCCTCTAGCATCTAGTATAACTTGAGTTGTAGGCTGGAAGCAATTAACACAAACTGTGCTTCACCCAACAACCTTTCTATATTATCTCCATCTCTCTCCCACTTTTCCGAACTCTTCTCTCTCAAATTTTTCAACAGGAAAAAACAATAAAAAAGAAACAGAACAAAAAGGACACTGAAATACAAATCCTTATCCATACCTTCCTCCAAGGCTATTATTTAATGCTCTTAAAAGCCAAGGTTTGGACTTCCGAGACTCCTCAGCCCAACATTTCTGGAACCTACAGAGTCAAGAGTTACTATAACACAATTTGAAATGCAATAACTCAGATAGAAAGAAAACATTCTGAGGAAAACAAAAATGTATACTTATTGTTCAGTGTCTCAGTTCGATCCCATGTATCCAATTTCCATACATCTTTCTCTGTAAGTGGTCTTTCATATCCTAGTTTCATGATGGGATTCATCCAAGAAAAAATTATTGCTGCCAAAGGAAGAAGGAATCGAAATGAGTTACCCATGCAGCATACTTACAAGAAGACTGATCCAATTAAGTGCATGCTAGATATACTATGAACTGTCTTTGCACTATGCTACCTCCAAAACTGAGACAGAAAAAAAACTGCCGGAATCATCCTAGCTACATACATCTCTTAGCAATTTTATTAAGATAGTAACATTTAACAACACCAGCAGCAGCAACAATGGAAAAATTAATAACTCATTCAGCCCAGAGTTTGAGTCTTCAACCCCCATTAGCAATAACTCTTAATGCATTTTCCAATAGTATCCAAGACATCCTTAATTGTTGGAATTAATGTTGTAACAATGTGTAAATACATACTGGACAATATGTTGGTACGCCTCTCAGGACACATCAGCTCTCCACCAGGAAGTTCATTATATGCAGCATCAGTAACCAATTCACTCCGTATGGGGGTATAACCAGGATAAGGATCCAAAGTAGGAATATACACAAGCAAAAGTACTCCAAACAAAGCCTGGAACAAAAAAGTGATCATATATTATTTCTTTTATAGAAAAAGAAGTTTCATTAGAGATGACTGGGGTAAAATACAACTAGGGAGAGGATAAGATATCCTCCAAAGCAAAAAAAAAAAAAAAACAGAAGACAACTAGATGCAGGAAGAACTCAAAAATGCAGCAAAGCTGCCCAATCACTCTCTATATCCGAAATAGCAACTCCCTTCAAACAGACTTGAGCAGAACACCAGAGAAAAGCCATAAAGACAACCTGATCCCCTAACGGGTTTATGGGCAAAAAGACACCCTTAAAGATGCAAGTGTTGCACTCCAACCAAATGCACCAAAGAATTGAAAAGACTGCACACTGCCACAAAATTTTTGCCTCTTCATTTATACCAAAACCTTTATAGTGAATAATTAAAACTGCTCCAAAGTAGAAAGACAACTCTCCAAACAAATTGGGGCAGATTATCATTTTGTCCATGAGAAACTTCGGCAAGGACTCTTTTCTATAAGTCATGTGTCGACTGGCAGCAGCTAGCAGAAATTTTTATGCAGGCACTTTGTCAAAACAGGGTAGATTACATTTGTAACAATCTTGGCATAATTAACATCTATGCTCCAGCTTGAAAGGGAGCGTTAAAGAGTGATATCAGGTTAATGTGTATTATGAATTCTGGATCAGGCTTGGACAAGTTGTACTACGCTTGTACTACAACCAACTTACTAGTATAACACACACATAGGGAGCCTAACTATATCGAGTTAGTGCATCCAATAATACAGCAATTTACAGTCTCTCTCTATTCTTTCTCTACATGTTGCTTTCTACAATATGTTAAAAGTTTAAGCTACAAAACGAATCAAATAAGAAAGCTCGTATATTTCCAGAAAGGTCTACTCAGAACCGATTAAGAAAGCCACTGCCAGCTTTAAACACATAGCCTTTGGAAGCTATTCAAGGGCCACAAGGTTCATCAATAGCCTTAGGCTAGCCTCCTCACAACCCAATGTTAAGTATCAATCACCCAGCTACTTTCAAAACAAAAGCACAACCATTGATCATAAGGCACACTACATTAAAGAGCACAGAATACCTGGCAGACCACCTCACTGATGTATAAATACAGCACAGATCTGTAAAGGAAACCAAAATGTGAGATTGAGCGAAACAAAGACAAGCATCACATTTGGTTTCAAACGTGAAGCTGACGAAAAATGCAGATTGCTTTGTTTCCATTGCTTGATATGCCTCATTAAACAATAATATATATCTACACACCCACAAAAATATATGTATGTACATATATATGTAATTAGATGGTCCCTAAGTGAAACCAAATGAAAATTGCAGGTGACGCATGTGATTCATAGCATAGGCTTATTTCAGGTCTGAATCGTCTGATACTTGATTTTGGGTGAGTAGGGTAGAGAAAGACAAGACTATAATACATGCATGCACACATTACACATATGAATAATACATACATGAACTCTATAATATAATACAGACGCATATGCATGTAATCAGATGGTCCATTTTGGATCTGCAAACCAAGGTAAGCAATAATGAAATTTTAAAGTATTAGCTGAAAAAATGAGACCAAAGAAAATTGCAGGTGATGCGTGTGATTCATAGTATAGGCTTATTTCAAGGTTGATACTTCAATTTTTGGGTGAGTAGAGGAGAAAAAGACAAGGGCGGAGAGCTCAAGATTAAAGAAGGAACTTGAAGAAGGTTTTCTTTTGATAAAAGAAGTCGTGAATACAGATACAAAACAGGAGGATCAGGAATCCTCCTAAGGCTACAAAGAAACATGGAGCAGATTATTTGGGTTTGTTCGTGAATCCTGAGTGTGTCCTATCAATTTGGATCAGTTTCTTTTAAGTAGCTTCAGGGGTTTGGCAGGAAGAACAGGGGCAAGGCTTTACGACAATGTGATATCTAATTATCTATGTTGTTCTCCATAGTATTTAGCTGGAACAAACTGCTCATATCTCCAATAATTCTTCCCACTCCTTAGATCTGTTCTAGGATAGGACCAATTTTATAGCCTCTATGATGTCTGGCCTGTGATTCCTTTAAGGGAGTCCCCCTAACAGATATGCAACAGGGATTGTGTATTGAAGAGCTTGCTTTTTTTTTTTCGTGCCTTTCTAAGGAGGATATCTTGGCCTCCTCTGTTCTTATACTCCTGCTTTCATCTCTCCAATAAAATTCTTTTATCCAAAAGCAAACATTTTAAAAAGTCTCAAAAGTCAAAAGAAATTGGGTCATTATTAGCCAACAAGGCACTCAACAGAACAAATATGATATGGACAAACCTGATATAGAACTCCTTCACAGAAAGGATGAGATTGAACATAACAGTATCCCCTACAAAAGCATAAATCAAACCAAATCTGACAAACCATCGGAATTCATGGATGTAGACTTTAGTTTCAACACCAATCAAAATCAGCATAGAGCACCAAGTAACAGCCTCAACGATCAATGAAGTTATCTGCCAATAGATGATATTACAGCTCTAATTATCAGAGTCACCTTCTGCCACAAAAGGATTAACCAGAAAAAAGAAAAGGTATTGTGTGCAAAAATGATAATGGGAACAGGCTGAACAAATCTAAAACATGCAAATTTCAATTATGTGCAAATTAAATAATATAGAAAAATTCAAATCTTAGAAGCATATGTGTAGTAATCAGAGTTATAGCTCACCTCAAATGGAGCAAGATGAGTCTGCCCATCTAAATTTAGAATTGATATTCCCATGATCAATCTATATAATGGTTCTGCCGTACAATATGCAGCTAACAACCCCAGAATATAATTATAGAGTTTTGACCTTAAGCAGAACCTCTTGACTTTGAAATCCTTCTTAATCAACCATATCCGGTAGATGCACAGGCCTAGCAGTACCAAATGAGAAATGGAGATCACTAAAGAGTCAACTGCACAAGGAGTGTAAGCACCAAAGGCATTCTCAACTGCTGTTGTCCATACTCCATTTGCAACTGGCCGACAATACCAAACCAATGGCTCAAAAGCCATTTTTATTAACTGCTTTACTGGAGAAATTTAAGCAAAAAATATCAGCACAAAATGCTCCCCTCTTTCCTCTTCAAATGGAGTTGTCCTTTGGCAGTAAGATGAACCTAAAGCCAATAAGCACCAGAATTAGCTGTTTCTGCATATTAGCCTCAAATGAGCAGATAATCCAAAACAAGCATTCACAATTCCACCACTTTCACACCTCCTTGTCTATGAGGGACAAAAAAAAGAAAAAAGAATACTTCCAGGTTCCAATTTTTAATATCTGAATTGTCATAACTTCCTATAGCTAAGATGCCTAAAAAAGTTTCTTTTTCTAGCGACAGTTTGCTATCCCTTAGAGGGTGAAAAATTCAAAGGGTGAGATTTATATGAAAAACTCATCACTGAATTTTTTTTTTCATCTCTAAGTTTAAGGAGTACCAAATTAACTCAAAGAATAAATCCCAACGAAGGACAGTAATGTAAATCAATCAACAAACTACTAATCTAGGGGAGAAAATCAGAACGACAACTTGTATAACTAGAACAATATACAGTCCACTTCTGTCTTTCTCATCAATATAAAAACTAAAATCCAATCATGCACTATGCTAATGTCAAATGGGCTTAATCTGGTTTGGTCCGACACGTGAAGTTTCTTCTTTTTTTTTTCTTTTTTAAGCTCCACGGTCTCGTGCATTTTCTTTGAACTGAGCAGTAGATTAAGATAAATCAAGACAAAGCGTGAATTCAACAAGACATAAAGCCAAAAAAGATTGATTTTTTTCAGCGATGTTTCCGAAGTGACAAAAAGGGAACGAAACACAGCACGAGATGAACCCAGAAAACACGAACCCACAAGAACAACGGAGGACGAAGACGAGAGTTGCCGGTGAGCGGTACCGACAAAAAAAAAACCGAAGCGAAAAGGGGTTTCCAGGAAAATTGCTGAAAAGGAGAAAAGTTGCGAACTTTGGGGAAGAGACAAGGAATCTTTGAAGATAGAGAGATTCTGACCTTGTTTCACTCCACCAGAGCCCGAGGTTTGGCGGAGATAGAGAGCGAAGAGAGGGAAGGGAAAGCCATATAAAGATTCAGTCTCACTTGTACTCGCATAATTGGCGAGTTATTACATTACTTTTTTCTTTTTTAGATTGATGCTCTGAATTGATATTTGATTCTCGTAATAAATATATTTAATATTTAATAATTTATTAAAATATCAACATACGTAAAGAAGATTTATAATAATTTAATAATAAAATAATATCATATGAAAATTATTTATCTATTTTTAGGTATTAATACTCTTACTGATTTTAAAATTTTTATTTTATTTTATAAATTTTAAATGTTTATTAAAATTTAATTTTAATTTGTTATTAGTGAAAATATTTAATTAGGTATTTTTAAATTATTTAAAGAATTTAATTTTTTAATAAAAATATAAAATTTTTTATATTTACAATAATTTAAAATAAAATTATATTTATTATAATAAATAATTATTATTAAATTATTTATAATATCAATATCTTTCAAAAAAAAAACTAATTAAAGCAAAATAACAACACTAAAATTATTGTACTGTGAGGAATGGAATTTAGATGGGGGCATGCCTTTGACCAACCAGGGTCACTGGTGTTCAGTATCCTGTCTCTATCGTCTCACACTTCTCCGCTGAAAAGAGATGTCCTATCCAATACGATTTTCTTTTTTTTTTTTTAAAATCACGTCATAGCTTACGATTTCAAATTATTCATTTTTTAAAAAAAGATCTGATTTTGCTTTCTTGATTAATATAACAAGTCTTATAAACCATGCAATATACTCGCTTACATGTGATTATGTATAATTAATTATTTTTAAATATAACTCATAAATATTCTTGTAAGCACATGATTTAAATATAATTTATAAATATTTTTATAATGCTAGATAAGTGGTGGATTAAATATATGCAAATATTAAATATTAATATTTGTAAAAAAATTAATAGAATTTATACATATCTTTATAATTATAATTATAATTTATTTTATGAATTAATTATGTGATAATATTTTTTTTTACTTTGGTACAAAATTGTTTTTAAAATTGTTTTAATATTTTTATGATTGTGTACCCTTAATTAAATATTTTTTATTAAAAACAAAACTAGATATAACTAATATAGCAAGAATATTATTTATAAAAGTATAAGAAATAATTTATGTCATCACTATCTTTTTTTCATAAATATAAACTATTTATTAAATATTAAAAGTTTTCACTATCTAATATAATTTTTTATTTGTTTAGACGCCACGTCAGTACTTAATATTATATAACATTAAATGAATTA
The DNA here is from genome assembly GCA_019955255.1 of Castanospermum australe. Taxonomy (NCBI): domain Eukaryota; kingdom Viridiplantae; phylum Streptophyta; class Magnoliopsida; order Fabales; family Fabaceae; genus Castanospermum; species Castanospermum australe. The sequence goes on from NSJW01000821.1 coordinate 73,510, forward strand.
CAAAGTATTTGAATAATACCAAGTTAACACATAACAATATGTGGCATTACATGGTTTGTAAGAGTTTTTTTAAGAAATTATATTATTACATAACATGACGTGATGACATGAAGTCACATGACTTTGATAAAGTCGCATTAACACATAAGATGATGTGGCGAGCTTTTAAAGTAAACAACGTCAACATATAACATAACACGGTGTTATATAGCTTAAAGGAGATCACATTATCACATAAAATGACGTAATATTTTTTGACTTCGAATAGTTTACTTTAAGGATGTTAATCCTCTCATGTGACACAATATCATGTTAGAGATAGATAAATATAAAATTTATTATATAAATATCCACTCTAATAAGTTGTATGATCAATTAGTTATAATTTAAATTTTATTATTTTTTTCTCTCTAATATAACTATCTCTTATTACATTAACCGGGCAAGATCCAAATTTCCTACTTTAATATGTTGTATATAAATCTTATTAAAGCATATATTTATTTTTTGATAAGGATTTAAATCTTCGTAACCTTTTCTTGTCTCTAATCTTATCCCTCAATTAATAAACAACAACTTAGCTAAAAAAAATCTTAATTTACAAATAAGTTAATTTGAATTAAGAGGAAGGGTGGTAAATGGATTCATTTGATAGATTTTGAATTGAAAACTTAATTGATGAATAAAAAATAAATTAATAATCTATTTAAGATTTATTAAAAAATTATTAAAAGCATCAAATCAATCAATGACTTATTTTAATTGATAATATATAATTAATTCATTAATCAATTTTAATGGATAAATATACAATTCATTCATCATAAATTAAATGATTTAGACTATTTCTATGTTCAAATACATTATATTCTTTAAATAATAAATATATATATATTGAATCAAATAAATATTTTTATTATTTACTAACTATCCATTAACTAAAATTTATTAAATCAATCTAAATCCATTAAATATATTTTTATAATTAAATGAATTAAATTATATTTAAATATAGATGGATTGGATAGGTCATAAATTCATGAATCTAATTGTCACCCTAATTAAGAGAGATAAATATTTTCATAAAGAATTATTAACATTTAATCAAAGGACAAAATTAAGAAAAAAAAAAGATAGAAGAATTAAATCATTTTTGGTAATGAAATATGAAAGGGAAACAACTTCCTACATTTTAAGGTCAGAAAACAACGTCTTAACTATTTTTTGTATATTAGTAATTTTTTTATTAGATAAAAAAATTGTCTAACAAAAAAATTACTAATAGCGAAAATTACATGTAAACTTTATAGACAGAGAGATCATTTATTTGAGGGAAAAAAATAAGAGACTCAAATTTAAAAATTTTATTTTAAAAAATTTACTTACAAGATTATGTTTTTTCAAAAAATTTGAGTTGTTTTTATTTAAAAGTAAAATGTTATCATTCTTATCTTTTGAACTAATAATCTGTTATGACTTAAGTTATGAGAAAAGTTATCTCAAAAATATTAACTTATTAAAAGAAAGAATCTTATAATTTAAAGATCATGTTAAATCTCTATGCTTGACTATAGCATTGATTGCATAACATAATATGCTATATAAACTAAAATAAATAAATTTAAAATATAACAGCAAAATTCGATTATTTATTTTTATATCAATCTTTAAGACTTTCATGGGAAATAAAAATATACAATGACAATATATTTAAAGTTGATGAAAAAAATTATACATTTCATAAATTTTAATGTAAAAGTACAGTAAATTTTCAATGTAAAATATCTCATACTTTAAACTGGATTTCCATCTTTTGATTTGTAATTTTTTTTATATTGATATGTTACAAAAGTAATCATTTCTCATTTTAAATATTTGAATGACATGTTATAATTTGGAGTTAAAATCTTTTCTTGTCTTTTTTTATTTTTAATAAAACGTTGATAATTTAATAATTAAATATTTTAGTTTAAAAAATCATTATTAATTAAGATAAAAAATATATTTTTTATCGAGCTGTCATATTTGATTAGAAAATTGTCTGCTAGAAAAGGAAAGAGAAGAATTGAATACTACAATTTGTGAATGAGGACGTGGATATCATGAAGGTGATAGAGGTAGATTCCTATGCTGGATACCGTTCCGTCACCATTGATTGGCGGCAATTGGATTCCTCCTTTCGGCGGATAAGATTACATTGCTAATTTTCCGTTTTTGTTCAAATCATGAACAGCATTTTTAATTTTGTCATTTGAAGGATTGTTTGGTAAAAAAAAGAAAGGAGTTTAAATGTAAAATTTTTTATGTTTTGATTTAGATATTTTATATATTTTATTTTATTTTATTTTATTTTATTTCATTTATTTTTTTAATTGTATTAAATATGTTAGTGTTATTTTTTTTGAAAAAATAATAAATAATGAAAAAATATATTTGTACTTAATTTTAAAGTTAATTAAAACTAATAACAAAAAAATTAATAAAATAAAATAAAATTTTGGTGTAGACATGAAAGTGAAAAAGTACACCCAGGCGAGCGACGGGTCGCACAGCCCTACAAGTACAAATCGTTGGACTCTACTTTTGGGCTCAACCCAAATTACAGACAAAGGCCAGCAACTCCCAACCCAAGAATAAAAGTGTAAGGATGGGCCAACTTTTAAATCCACTAAAGATCAAAGGTAAAGCGCTCAAGACCAAAAAATTTTGTAAAGCGCACTTCGGTAAACACATGGGCCTTTTCCCGGGTAATGATGTGGGCCGGTCTAATTAGTTCTGGAAAAACACCCAGAAGGTGCATGAGTGATTATTATTCTTTGTTTTCGTGCCAAGTACAGGCTATAAGCCTATAACTAAATTGCAATTAAGAGATGAATTTTATATTAAAAAATTATATAATATTTTTTTAATAAATTTCATCCTTAAATTTTAACTTTTAGTCTATATTTTTTATTAGGGTAAAAATAATAGTAAAGATTTTATGAATGTATTTTGTGTATAATTATATACAAAATTCATTCATAAATTTTTTATTCTTATTTTTATTCCAAACCACAATGACCCTTAGGATATATTTGATATGAGAGTATGCACAAAAACTCATCTATAACAATTTCATTTTAATTTTTATCTCATACTAAACTAACCCTTAAAGGGATGCCAAACTTATTCTTACTTTTTCATTTTTCTAACTCTTCCTAGTGTTGAAGACTAACAACATTTTTGTGCTTTGTTTTGCTTTGCTACGTGTTTCTCGACCATCAATTGTAAATGACCAATGAATAGGAAATTTAGCCTCAATTTGGTATATTATATAAGTGATAAATAGTATAATATAATTAATATTTTCTATCTTTACACAATATTTGAACAAAACACTGAATAACTTAATATATAAATAAAATAATTTTATTTAGCCTTGACTATATAATATATAGAAATCAAATTATTTTTATCTTATATAGTCTTTTACAGTTAAGGTTAGATAAAATAATTTTGACTGAAAAAATTATTATTAAGTATCTTACCTAAATATGGATAATATTAATTATAAAATACTATACATCCTTATATGATATATCAAATTGGGCCTTAATTTTGTAAAAAAAATTTCAGAGTATCTCTACCCATGTACTTGCCTTTTTATCTACAATTTGATAGCATTACATTTACTATCACATATATAAAATGTACAAAATTACTTAAAACATTTTAAAATTCATATATAATTTAATAACTTTGTCCGCATAAAAAAAATAACAAACTCACATCATTATGCTTTAGGTTTTTCCTTGTTTATACAACAAAATCAGGCATAATTTGAGGAGAGTAGGGCCAGTTCGAGAGTCAACCTTTTTTCTTTAAGCTCGCTTGCATGCATGTTCCTGCTTGCCTGCCTGAGTTACTATTTATAGCTAGCTTCTACCATTTCAAGTTTGGTCAAAAAAAGTCTTGGGGTTCTTGTTGCTTCTCCACTCTCAAGTCAACCATCTTTCTCAATTTGGAAACTTCAAATCTTCAATGTGAAATTTAGTTTGCTTTTTTGGAAATAGAATAGGAATGGGGAAGAAACAAACCTGTCCTCAACTTATGACTTTCTTCGGAGACTTTCATGATTAGAGAAGTATGTACAAATTGATTGATTCTTTGATTAGACTTAGAGCTTTAAGTTTTCTCTTTCTCGTTTGTTTTTCGCCAGTCGTAGGCTTGTTCATAGAATCTTGTCTTGCGAGTTCACTTTCAAAACTGAAAGGCAATAACCATCCATTTGCAAGAATTCAAGTCAATCCTTTCATTCTCTTTTTTTATTGTATTTTTTATCTTGCAAACACTAGCCCTACCTGTGTTTTTGTGTGTACGGAGTTTTGACTACAAATTTGCTCATCATATTAACTAATATAAACATTGTGTTCGCTGGTGATTAAATATTAATATATCAGATAATTGACTAAGACTAATGTGTGTGTATATATGTACGCTACATAAAAATACAAATTTTTTTATACCACTAAATTATTTGTTTATTAGAAGTGATTTTCACAATTTTAACAATTATATTACAAGTACTTTTCATGTCAGTTTCGTTGGCAATATTCCATATATAGGAAAGAGACATATAATTTGTAACTATAATAAAAAAAATTAATATTCTATGAGTGCCCAGATATGATACAAATAAATAAGAGAAGAAAAAATAATCTCTCTCTCTCTCTCTCTCTCTCTCTCTCACTCTGGAGGATTCCTCCTATCCTATCTTATCCTATCCTCTGGCTAGGTTATATTATATTGGACGTTGTTTGAAGGTGCTATGCGAGGAAGGCAAGGCGTGGGAGTGTAAATTAAATAACCAAAATCATGTGATTTTCTTGTACACTGCTAAAGGCTTCAAAGTAGACAAGGGACAAAACAGCTATTCGAGATTCTAGTGTGTGGAATCCGCTTGTGCATGCGTCGTCATTGTCGTGCATGTCTTGTGAAGCTTAAGGATTGAAAGCTACACGAATTCAAACAGGTGGAGAAAATAAATTTGAGTCCTTGACTCTCTTTTCCAGATCAACCCTTTCTTTTGTGCCACAGAAACTATATATTTGGGTTTGTAGATCACCCGTATAATATAAATTTATTTTTTTAATTAGGAGTATTTTTATGAAATTTAACTTAATTAAATTATTTTATAAATTTATTTTATTTAAACTGACAATAATAATAATATAAGTCTCTTCGTAAATAATATAAACTTAATTTAATTGATTAAAATTTTAATGGTTGTGATATGATTTTTAATGTAACAAAAATTAAATAAGCAAAACTATGTAAGTATATATTATTTTTTATTAAATTATTTTAATTGTTTAAAGAAAAAAATATTAAATGTATTTTAAATTTTTAAGATATTAAATATATTGTTTTATTTAATATTTTTATATTTTAATTCCTTAACATTGCTCGCAGGGGTCACATATTAACAAAACTTTTTTTTTTACACTTTTTACTATTTTATATTGTATTTTTGTACAAGTAATTAGTTTTACACATGACTCACACACATGTGAATTTTTTGTGAAATTTTTTAAAAAAATGGTTTACAAATTAAATATCAAAGTTTATAAAACCGTATATACTTCCGCAGAGTCATATATGGCTAAGCTAGCTTTTCATCTAGTATGATGGATTCAACGTGGGTTTGATGGGGATCTCCAATAGTCTCATCAACTTTATAGTACTGCAATCATACTCCACGAGACTTTGAAACTCATTCACTTCAAATTCAAACTGGCTTGAAGTTTTGTGAGTGTCTGTTACTCTCTATAATTTAGTTTTGAGTTCCAAAACTAATCTCCAAGATTAATTCTTCTTTTTTTTTTTATGAATAAACTGTTTTATTTCGCCACATTAATTCTATAACTGTATTTGCAGTTTTAATTCTAGAACTGTATTTGCATTTTGCAGGGTACAGACTACAGAGTATATGTAGCATCGATTATATGCTTTTCATAATGATATGAAAGAAAATAGCACTCTTCAGTCTTAACTTTTGTATAATTAATAGGAAAAGAAAGGATGATCTACACAAATCTTCGACGTCCAAATGGTGTTGAGAATGGGTATTTTTCAAGCTTCTTATTCTGGAATCGTTGAGCTTATGCTTGTTTCCTGAAGTAGAAGGGAAAATTTGAGACTGAAATTAATCTGAGTATAGTTATTTATGTATAAGAACTAAATAATAAATTATATAATTATCTTAAGTGATTATTAGCCTTTATATATATATATATATATATTAATATATTTGTTACTCTTGTTTCAATTTCTCTCATAAATGAATAAATTACAATATTTGATAGAGCGGAATAAGGTAAAAGAAAAAATTATCAATGTATCTGGAATTATCAACTTCTTTTATTCATTATATTTGATCTCAAATTTTCTCCCCAAACATAGCATTAAGGGTGTAAAGGTAATTTGAACGTGGATGAAAAAGTAATAGCGAAAAAGGCAAGAGCCCTTTGTTTTTTTTTTGGTCAACACTGATTTTTTTTTTTTGGAAAATAGTCAACAATGATTTATATCACCAAATAACAGTTCCAGAGTGGAACAACTACAACTTAGCACGTTCCAATAAGGAACTGCAACTGCCCAATGATACCGCTTGGGAAAATACAAACGATGAAAGCCCCACCAAGCTCGTTGCCTAACAACTGATACAAAAAATGAAACTACCCAACTAATACCGCATCCATGTTTAGACACTTCTGTAATACAGTCGGGATATTGGATGTCCAATCTGTTGGCAGAGGGTTCTGAAAGTTACCCTCCATACCATTCTCTTCTAAAAGATAACTCAAATTGAGATCTTCAGGAAGGCCAAAAAGGTTTTCAGGTTTGCCTCCCAGCAACCAGTTGTCTTTTCCAAAGCTTAATCTTCCTGCCATCCCCTATCACCCAGCTCCTATTACGCTTGAGGAAGTCCTTTCCTTGTAATAAACTTGGCAGCCCCACGAAGCGTTTTTAGATCTCTTTCCTTCCAAAAAATCTACATTTAGAAAATAAATACTTTTGACGACTTGCACCCAAAGAACTCTTGGGTTATTAAGAACTCTCCAAGCCTGCTTAGCAAGAGAAGCAGTATTAAGATGAACGAAGTCTCTGAATTCCATACCTCCTTCCTTCTTACTCCGAGAGATATCCCTCCAATTTTTTCAATGAATTCCTCTATCTCTTCTATTATTACTCCACCAAAACCGAACTATTTGAGCATACAAAAATTGGCAAAACTTCTTCGGAAATCTAACAATTGCCATTGCAAGAGCCCTTTGTTTGATTTGCCCAGTTAATACTTGGGCTGAAAAGTGGAAAACAAACCCAGAAAAAGGGTAGGGAGTGCAGACAAAGTAAAGTTGAGAGAAGAAGCAAAAATTATTGTATTCTCATATAATAATATTTTTTATTATATATAAATAAATATAAGATAAGTATATAACAATAATATTAAATTTATATTATATATTTATTTTGTATTTATTTATATAAAGTAAAAAAATATTTATTTTAAAAGTATATAAGAATTTTTAAGAGAAGTAAATGGATCTGATCGTTATTTTTTACGGTCCAACGCAAACAAAAGCCAATTAGTAACTGCAAGACCCGCACTCTCACAGTTTCACTCCATTCTTCGCCCTCTGGCTCTTCCATCCCAAGAAACAAAAGCAAACCAAACCGACAGAAAAAGACAGAACGTGATAGGTTTTGTTCTTCAAAATCATAACGGCGTTTGCTATGTTATGGGGTCATGGAGTGTGGACTTGTTCTATTCTGTTTTTTTTGTTCCCAGTACTAATGAAATTAACTAGCATAGCAGCTAGTTTTTAGCTATATACATAACCTATGACGCTGAATGATCTGAATGTTTCACGAAGAGCGTGACACGTGCACTGGTCTGCTCTGCTACGGTGGTCATTGATAATCTCACTCACTCCCTCATTGAGAAGTCAGCCACAGAGCCAAAGCAAAGCCAGAAACGCATTGATGCATTACAAGGCTCTTACTACTTCTCTCTCTAACATGGACACGTGCCCCTGCCTCCCCCATACAGTACCTTCTCTCTCGAGCCTGTCACAAAGACTATGTCGCCCAACACCTCGACCCTCCCCTTCCTCAAAAAAGCCTTTTCTCTCTCTCCCAAACACACTCTTCACAAGGACACAATCTCACAGAAGAATATAGAACAACTCAAAACACAACTACTTTCCCCCCATCTTCCACTTCCTTAGCTTTGTACCTTTTTGTTTTTTTTTTTTTCCTCATTCCCCATCCCCCATAGGCCATTCCTCAGTGGCGGTGGTACTATAGGGAGCACAACTGCATATTCTTGCGTTTGTTAGTATTATTATAATAAAACTAATGGGATGGTCTAACTTTAATTATTTTTTAAAAAACTTTTAAATTTATGAGCATGATTGATGAGCTTTAATTAATAGTAATAGGTACGAATAATATAAAGTTGAATGGAAAGTGGGGTTTATGGGGTTGCATTAAATAAATGTTGGCTTCTCTTTACCCGGCAGGTGATTGAGCATGGAATTGCGAGAACACGGCAACACGTCCTCTTGGTTGTGTGCATTATTGCGCTTTGTGAAAGCACACTTTATTTTTTTGAGGTGATTGCAGTGGGAGACATTGCTATGATTTGGATGAGAGTCGTAGTACAATATGCTTAACAAAAAAAAAAAAGAGTTGTTGTACAATCTATAATAGTACAATGCCACCATTTTTCATCTTTCTCTTTTTTTATTATTATTATTATTAGGATCTACCATAGCTTTTGAAATTTTTCCTTCTTTATATTTCTCAATCCCGGTAAAAAAAATAGACTATTCTTTATATTTTCTTTTCTTTTACTTTCATTTTCATAATAATACTTTTGAACGTGAGTTTTGTGCGCACAAAATCTCTTTAGGGATGCATGGTCCTAGAATACAAAATTTATTCCTGAAAATTTAGTTACCCCGTAGCAAACATTCACTCGGAAATAAAGGCTTTGGGACTTGCCAATCTCCCATTGCATGGATCATTTATACCAGGTACGATTAATGTTTTGATGCAAACCAAACTGGGACCATCTTCTCATGATTATTTTAGGTAGCATGATTCTTAACCTAGAAATTATATACAGCATGATTCAATTCAATGCACAAATTAGAAAAGGGTGTTTTTGGAATGAGGCTGTGATTCGCATTCTCGCCTGTTTAGTTATCTTTTCAAAAGTTCACTCTTTGGCCCAAAAAAAGAAGTACTGCAAATAAATTTTTTTTTGGGGTCTTCACTGCAAATTTCATTTGTCCACCGTCAAAAACCATTATTTCAAATGACCTTAAAAGGATTAAAACGAGTAATATATGTATCTATATATATCTGGGATAATTTGATCATACCTTTAAAATCACATCTCACTTCCTATATATATAGTTGTACGTATTTAATGTGTATTTAAATTAATTTATTTTATAATAAAAAATAATTTATAATTAAAATTTTATTTAAAAATTTTTGAGAAAAAAAATATTTTTTTAAAAAAATAACCTTTTCTAAATATACTATTAGCCTCCAAACAAAGCTATAACTTACATCCTTGGTAAAACTAGCTAGCCCAAGGCCAATCTTTCCCACCTAAACCAAATGACCAATGAATTTTTGAATGATTCAATTTCTTCCTTGCCATAAGTTGATTTATAGCTCATTACAAAAAGATGCATAGTTGCAACTCGAGAAATAGCTCATTGAGTCAGTGGGAATCCATTGGGCCACTACTTAATCAATTAAAATTCCTTTCCTGCCTTTGTTTAAAATATTCTCTTTTCGCCCCCAGCATCCATTTCCGCAGTCTACCTTGCAATCGTTGAAAAGAATGATTTTTGCTTCAGCCAACCATAGTACGGAGGCCTATATGGTTTTTTTTTTCTTTTATTGTAGGCCATGTGGCTAATGAATATATATGCAACAACCTCATAATTTTCTCTCTTTCTTTACGTGGCCAATTCAGACCGAAAAGTAACAGTAGATTTAAAATGGGAAGCCCATGAAAAAATTAAATTATTATTAATACAAAAGGTTAAAATTTAAATACGAGTGAAAGTGTGACATAAAATGAGAAGAAATTTATAAAGGCCATATGAATAAAAAACTAGTAAACTTAATATGTTTTAACGAATATCTTGTTGGATCTCCCGTACCATGTAGAAGACTCGGCAGCGTGGTGGAGGAGGCACCAGCACCTTTTGCGCATAATAGGAAAATATCGGGAGACAATAGACCCCCATGTCTTAAACTGGTCTCCATATAAAAACTTCCGTACTGATGATACCTATTCAGGCACTGAAAATTTCTTTATGTATTTCGAATGTAATATATCAATCTAATTAACATTATAATTTTTTTATGGGGTCATAATTAATTATTGTTTTGTTTTACTAAAAACAGGTTCATATTATGATTATTTAAAAATGCATTTCAGAATTGAGATCACCGATTATGTTGAGTGATTTATGAGCTCATAGCATCTGACATGTTGGTTAGTGTGAATAACAGTATAGTTCTTAATCTAACATACAGGTTAACGATAAAAAAGTCTGTTAAATTATTTATTTATAATTAATTTTTTTAGTTGATATAAAAAAAATGAAAAATGCAGTGAAACGATTTAGTTTCTTAACTTTATGGCTTTTTCTATCCAAAGATTTTGAGATTAGTCTGGTCGTGACTTTTATAAATAAAATTTAATTAGTATTTTAAATATGATTGATGAACAGATTTTTTACAATTAAAAACAGCACGTGATAAAAGAAAATATATGTTTTATAATATTTACAAATAAATTTTAAATTAACATATAAGAATTTTTCATTCGACGCCATTGAAGAGAAGAATGTGAAACACATGTGATGATTAGCTGCATCCATGGATGATAGTAAAGTCCGAAGGCCAAAGTTTTCATAGATTGTACCACTTGTGTCGGCATGCGTAATGTGTCATTGCATTCGCACAATTTACGTGCTATACACCACTATCAATGGCTACCTTGTGCAATAACGCCGCTTGAACAAATAACAAAAATGCTCGATTATAAGAAATGTCTTCTCATTATAGATTATGTATAAAATTGTTTTTATATATTTTAAAACTCATCGACATAAATTTTTAAATTTATTAAAATATGTATATTTTAATATATTAATCATCTTGTGCATATGTAAAAATAATTAAAAAAGAGTCAATAAGTACGATTTTATAAATTTTATAAATTATGTTGATAAATTTTAAAATAAATTTTTTTTTTACACATGATTCATAATTATTAAAGATTTCTAATAATTTAGCTAAAAAAAATGTATGATGCGGCATGATTAATTATATTACGGTAATTAATTTGTTTGAAAAAAAAAGGTGTATTTTGATTCGAAATTGGACATTATTGGGATCAAAATATCCTTGCTACTGTCGAGCTTCAATTGCATAGAAAACCATTCCTCCCATTGCGCTCGCACTTTATGTATCCACTTTCTTTTTTCACTTTCTCTTTTTTTTTAATCCTTATATATTCCTATTTTTTTATCTATCTAACTGTGTCTGTTATTTAATTTATTGCACTTCTTTATTATGTACAAATGCGTGTGTATTTTTTTTTAATAAATTAAGTCACAATTTCGCCCTTTCTTTCGTACTCTATTTTTTTCCCTGTGTTTTTTGGCGTGATGTGCCATTTTTTTCTATATGCTGCAGATAAGATTCTGCGTATTATTTGTATTTGATGATTATTTTGACTGCAATCTTGCAAAATGCAAACTAGGATGTCTTGTTTACCTTTGGGTTCATGTGAATTAGATTGTTGTCCTCACCCTTCATATATATTGCTGTTCATGTATAAATAAAACAAAAAAAAAAAGTTATGTATCTATCATCAAGATATGCAAGTGTCAAATTTCAAGGCAATTGATTAATGGAATTAACCCATCTAATCAGTCTTAAATATGAGATAAGCCTTTTAAAATTATGTTAAAGAAATAAATATAAATTACATTATACATAAATTCATTAAGACAAAGTATAAAATTTATTAGTTATATTTAAAAAAATTTATGTCTTTATCTTTTTAAAATAAATATTTTTTATTATTTTACTAATAAAAAAATCCCGATCCTTATAAAAACAAAGAGTCAAACATTTGGCTAAATCCAAGTTATTATATAATTAACTCCAATATAATAATGAGCAAAGATGTCCCATATGTACTCCAGAATGAGCATTGGGAGTGCCCCAATTGGTTGGCTCCATACTGTTACCATTTTGGTTGCCAGCAAAGGGATCACAGTGGGTTTCTGCTGCACCCATGGCCCATCAAATGCTGCTCCTGCATATACCCTCCACATGACATTGAAAAAATATCAAGGATGGGAAGCAAAGAGACACAACATTACTCGTACGGACGGCTAGATCTTATGCCCCTTACTTCAATATAACAAATGCTCTCAAATCTTTGCTTTATAAAATATAAATTAGAACATCGTGAGTGAAGATTTAAAAACCCCAAAAAACAAAAAAAAATAAATTCGAAAAGGGTTGTGTTTAATTGGAGGAGCTCAGCTAGTTCTAAACTCGACATTTGGGTGGTGGTGGGGAAGAAGCTGTCTTCTACACACTACTTTGAGGGTTATAGTGCTATCCTTTTCAATTTTTCATCATCATTAGAGTTAACCCTTTTGCCTAATGACAATTACAACCCTACCATCACATAAACAAAAAATAAAATTACAATCCTACCATTCATATATTCATTTTAATTAGCATATTTTATTAGGGATTGTTTTGATAGTTATCTTATTAAAAACTAATTTTTTAATTAAGTTATTAAATATTTATTAATTATTAATTTTATTTTATGATTTTTAAATATTTATTGTGAGAAGCAATCACTATTTAAAAATTCTTAAATTATGACAAAATATAATAACAAACAATTTTTTATCACTGTAAAGACAGATTTAGCAACATAATTTTGAAATTTAAGTTTTATCACCAATAATTTAATTATTAAATTATTTTTCTGCGATGAAATGAATTTTTATTGCTATACAATTTTTAATAATAAATTATCAATAAATATTTATTTGAAATTTCATAAAAAAATATTAACATCTTAAAGAAAAATCAAAATTTCATAACAAGTTTCATATTTTATGCAGAATTGATAACTTTTAAAATTCTCAATTAGTCTAAGTTTTATCCCAATTATTAATCTTTCCAAGACACCATAATCACATGGTCTGGGTCAACTTGCCAAGTGGCTTGTCATCTTTTTTCTTCTTTCTTTTATCATTCCCTTTTTAGATGTAATCCATTATGAAAAGCTTGGCAAGAAAAACTTACTCAATCATGAAAGTTAATTAGAACTACTAAAGATGGAAAGTCAATATCAAGATATATAATTTGTTATAAAAAGTATTGAGATGCAATTTTTGTTCTTATTGATAATGATGATACCAAACGCTTTAAACACTACAAAATACTTAGAAACTCTATATAAAGTGTTGGGATATTTTGCAAATTACTAAAGAACGCCAATATGCAACTAAAAAAATTGTCGATCTTATTGTGGTCCCATTTTCATTTAAAATTTAGTGTAATTTTTTTTAAGAGCACTGCATTGCTATTTTTACCCTAAAAATGGCTTCAGAGACAAATAAAATAAGACAATGCCACATTAACAAATTTTCAAATGCACCTATAACAAAATCTGTATGTTGGTCAACATTCAACACCAATGAACCGCATGCTATATCAATTTCCTTTGCTTAAACCCACCCTATCTATATGACTTGAAAGAGAAACACATTCTACCTATCTCTTATCCAAAGTAATACCCATTTATAAAAATTTAACATTTCAATAAGATTGATTTAAAAATAAATAATATACTTACAACATAAATAAAAATAAAATAAAAATTAAGGTCAATATAAAACAAAATTGTCCTCTAATAAAATTTCAAGTGAAATATTTCATATCAACTTCTTCATAATTATAGTGTAGTTATTAAACTTCTTCATGTATTGTTATAGTTAATATTTTTTCATGAACTATGGTACTTTTAGTTTTTTTTAATATAAAAAAGAAAAAAATCATATATATGTTGTATAAAATATTTTTAATGAGGGAGAAATTCTAAATATGTGTTTGGATTATACTTTATAAACATAATTTTCAATGAATTTGATTTTGCACACTTAATTTTGATCAGAAGTGAGTTTGAAGTGAAGTAATTTATATTTGAAAAACTTTATCTGAAAATTAATTTTGACAAAATAAATATTATTTCTATAGTATTGATTCAAATTATTTTTAAATTTATAATTTTAAAAAAGAATATACGAATTAAAGTGTAGTGAAAAAGAATAAAATAAAGATTGTAAGAAAGAAATGTTAAAATTAAAAATATTAAAGTTTTTTTAACTAACTTTTATTATAATGCAAAAGCAACAAAAAATTGCTTTAACTTAAATCATAGTTTGAGAGAAAATCATGGTAAACAAAGGATTAAAGCAAATTTTGTCAAATAATAAATCAACTCTTTAAACTTACTTTTGATAGTTATAAATGAGCTTTTAACTTTTTCACCGCCAAACTAAACACATTCTAATGGGTACCAATACTTCAATAACGTGCACTATGCGTAATGACTTGTATTTTTGAGTATTAATTATGTCCCTCATTCTTTTTAACTAACTTGGCGACCAGAGTGGCCAATATTGTTGAAAGTAAAGCTAAAGTGAAACTATAATTTTAGCCCACAACAGAAGCAATTACAATATTCACTTCTGCAGTTTGTCTTTGTTTCTCATTGAATGTCCATGCTTTAATTTAAGGATATGTGAATAACATATAAACAACATATATATGCGTGTTAAATAATATTACAAGGTACAACGTCAGTTTGATCTTAAGGACAATACATGATTCTGGTTTTCTTTTTGTTTTTTAATATTAAATTTTTTGGGTAGATATTGAAGACTGACCCAAAGTTGTCACTTTGGTACCACATAACACCCTTGTATTAATAATCAAGATAAAATCAAAGTTCACAAAAGAAATCTACCACACCTAACAAAAGCTTTTCTCTGGCATAAACAACAGGCTCACCATAGAACTTTTATCGAAGAAACATTAAAAGCCGAATTCAAAGTACGTGACATACATGTAAATTGCCAACATATGAAGTTGTGATTTCATTTGTTACATACTTTTTCCTTCGAGTTAAAGTAGTGGCATCTAAGGCTATAATTAGGGTTTAACCACACTGCCAACTCACGTTGATGAATAAGTTTGCACGTATATAGGTGATATAATAATTTTGGTAGGTTCATTTAATATGAGTTTTTTCGCACAGCTTGTTTCCCCTTTCTATCTTTGATAACCCCATGAGATTGCCCAATATAAAGTGATAGAAATTGTAGCTAGAGACAAGCATGCATGTATGTGAATGATTGTATACATATATACACACACACACACTTGTAAATTTAAATTTTGTTAATGTTATTTTCTATGGATCGGTTTTGTGGAATTTTTATTTTATAAACTTCTTAGTTGCAACATGAAGGGCCTAATAATTATGATTGGATTTGAGAGTTTTAGGTTAAATTAATGCCAAATAAAAATGGCTGAGATGGCAAAATTTGATGATTTGGCAAATAAATTATTGATGTGCAGTGTGGCAAACATTAGCCATAACTGATCATGTGTTATGTCCCAAAAGAAAAAAAAAGACAGTGAAATGAGAGGAAACAAAATTAAATCTAGAGACTATTAACTACATTACAAACCTAAACAATAATGTGAAAAGCTATGCATGTCAATGATAAAACCCAATTCAGAGAAAAAATTTGGATGGGAAATATTTTAATAATTTAGTAAATTATGGTTATTCCGATGGCAATTTTTTCATACATTCACTGAAACTCAAATTAGGGATTCACTTTAAAGTCATTGAACTTCTTGCCAACCATAATTTAGAGACATTCATAATTTAATATGATATATAGTTACAATAAGGAGCCAAGTTCTTAATTAACGAGCTACACCTAGAATTGCCAGCCACAAGAACTGAAGCTATTATGATCCCTTATATAATCTAAGTAAAGAACCCCACACAATGACGTGAAACTTATAAGAATCACAATTACAATTGTGTGGCTGCTAAAGGAGTTAATAAGTTTGCCTTCTCATAATTTAATATGTGTTTAGATTAAAATTTATAAATTTAATTTTAGATGAATTTAATTTTGTAAACTTAATTTTAGTTAAAAGTAAATTTGAGTGAAATAATTTATATTTAAAAAAAATTACATTCCACTTAATTGTTTCAAAACTAAATAGGCTTTATTTAAAAAATAATACAAATATTAAAATAAATAAAAAAAATAAATAAAAACTCGTTTAAATTTTCATAATCAATGTCATGCATTTTTTCTTCTTGTCCAAGTAGTAACTACAAGAAAACTGTTGAGATGTGGGGCTAAGGAATTAAAGCACTACGATCAAACCCACCTGAGCTGTTTCATAATTCAAATGCCTACTTTGGCTGCTTGCTAGTGGCACGTCATGTTTCTACATAGACTTGTTGCTAGAGGACAGTGGGAAGATAATTATCTACAAATTTAGATGGTAGTTAAGAGGGATATCGGTGGTTGTGTGATGGCCACATTTGTCCACTTGTAGTAACAAATGGCCTCAACTTATAGTGATTTGTGGCTTATGGCAGTGTCATCTTTCAAAAATTCTCTAATCCACGGAAAGCCGCAAACACAAGCTTCTTTGAATAGGGACCGATTTGAGCGTTTGGGGAACCATAATATATACAGTGAAATATATATATATATATATATATATATATATATATATATATATATATATTTGCATCAAATTTCAAAAGAAAAGTGAGATAAGACTATTTCTTTTTATATGATGGTGTCATGCATTCGAAGCCTATAAAACACAATGGGTAATGCAAATCTTTGTGGAACAACTATCAAGGTTAGACTTGGAGTGTTTAACTTTTTTTTTTTTCCTCTTTCGCTTCTGCCTTCTTTATACCATTTCCGGTATTACTTTTCAAATATATAAAATTATCATAGTCTTGATAAAAGCAGGATTTGATTTCCAAGTTATTGTAACTATAATAAGTCCTTTTTATACCACCACTATCAAGGTTAGACTTGGAGTGTTTAACTTTTTTTTTTTTCCTCTTTCGCTTCCTTTCAATGAGTTCCAATTTTTGCCGTTGTTAATTGTTTGAATTTGAATCAAATGAACTTGGATTGAAGAAAAGTGATGTTGTATGAAACGACATGCGAACAATTCTTTTTATTAGAATTTCATGAAACCCATTCTCATTTTTTCTTTTTGGGGGTTCCCTTGTGTTAGGTTTTGCTATAATTTTCAATCGCAGCCTATCTAATTCCAACGAATCATATGGAAGCTTTTGACGAGTAATAGCACAACATATATATATATATATATATTAAAAAATACAGATATAATTAATATGATATTATTATATTATATCTAAAAGAAAAGAAAAATTAAATATTTTTTGAAAGAACAAATGAAGGCCACCCACTTTAAAAGAAACCCAATCGCACATGGCAGAAGGCCGAAAAGGGCAAAAAAATCCTATCCTGTCATCAACCAAAGCAAACAAAAATGGGAAGAGAAGAGAAATACGAGTAGAAATAGTCCTTGAATAGCAACAAAAACCATACAAATTAATTAATCTCATTTTAATATTGAGTTAATTATAATAATAAAAGCCCATTTTTAACTTACAAAAATACTCTTGAATTGATAATAATAATAATTAATTGGGATAAGTATTTTTTTTTCTTTGATAAGGTTAAATGATAATACTTAATTGGGATAAGGTTAAATGAGTAAATATGGGAGAAAACAGGGACAAATGTCAAGGATCAGACCACCATAAACTCTGGAACGGCGCACTGTCTGCCCTTTCCCGATAAGCCCGGTGATTGTTCGAATGGGAGCAACCCATCTCTTCCTCGCCCTTCTTCTTCTTCCTTTTCTCATGTTCAGTTTAAGGCACTTTCAGTTGAGCCTTATGCTTTCTCTCTCTTGAACACCCTCTCTCTCCATATAGAAATCACGCAATTCCCATATACCCGGAATTTTCCTTCGCTTTCTTTCTGTTTCTCGCCCGCCAAACAACCACCCTAGAACTTTCTTGTACCTCCTTTCTCTCTCTCTGACCACAATTGCATGTTTAAATGTGCAGAGAGAGAAAAACAACTGTAAGTGTCCATCAAAGTTCGAATTCAGCTTACAAGCATGCTTGTATGCTTTCGTAGTGGATTTGATGTCTTGTCTTGGATTTAAGGTTAAGCCTTTTAGAGAAAGAGAGAGAAACAAAAATCTGAACTTTTTTTTTTCTCCTTTTTTTTTCTGTTTTGCATTTCAAGGTACACTTAAGAAGCAAGGTAGACCATTTGGGAAATTCAACAAATCCTGAAATAAGGCAGCAAAGAAGGTCTCTTATTTTTTTTTCCCTCTCCTTACCTTGAAGCTACTTTCATCTCTATTTGTTTTTTGTTAATTTGATATTCTTTCAAATTCATTCAAATTTCAATTTGATGGAAATTTTTTTTATTTGTTTATTTTTGTTGACGAAATGGGGGGAGTTCTGATCTGAAAATGTAATGTCTTTTAATGAGCTGAAATTTGCAGGTTCTGGTTTTTCTTTTCCTTTTTGGTTTTGTTTCATTAATGGAACTCTAAGTACACAGATCTGTGAGCTGTGGGAAGAAGTCACTGCAATTGTGCAACCAACTGGGTTTCTTTATTTTTCGCAACATTGTTCAAAATAACGAAGCTTCAACCTTTTTAACCATTTTATTCAAGACTATCTGAGCAATTCAGAAATAGTGGTTTTATCGAAGTATTGTAATGTAGTTTGCAAACTAAGACATAATGAACCTTGTGGTGGTGTGGCTTCTGATGAGATTTGCATAATGTCTGCTATTTTAAGGCCAGGGAAAAGCTATAAATACAAGTAGAAAAAGCTTAAAGGGTTTGGCTCAGATCGGCGACCCATCTGCAAAATTTGCTGCTTTAGCTTAAAAACAAAGCACAAAGGCTCAGATCGAAGGTACGTGTATAGGACTCTCTTCAAGCATTTCTGATTTTCTACCTTTTCTTGAAGTTTGGAGTCTTCGATAAAACGTTTAGGTTTTTAAGGTGCTACGCTACACAGTCAGATCTTATCTGCTGTGTAATAAGTGAATCTGAGAATGTGTACGTATTAAGCATCCGATATTTTTTTTAAAGAAAATTTTGTCTTTTTTTTGGGGTGATAATTCATAATACAATTTTTTTGGGGTGCTCGTTGTGGGTGTGGGTTGCTTTTGTGTCTGCAGGAGGTGAGGTTGATGCTCTGAGACCTACTCATCAGCCTTTGCTTTTGAAAGCGTTCTGCAACTGCAAAAAGCTTAAACAAGGGCCTCCTGACTTGGACCGTGATATATCGCGGCGTAAAAGAAAACCTTTTTATCACTACACGCCCAAAGTACTCTCTGAATTATCGTCATCAATGCAAAGCGCATAGCAACCCCACCCCTGCACTCTCTCATCGCTACCCTCTTCCCTTCTCATTCTCTATTTTTCTCTCTCTACTTCTGAGGACAAGAGAGTGAGAAAGAAAGAGAAGGCAAAGGGGGTTTCTAGCTTGAGCTTCTGTTCTTGAAAAGGCATGATTGTGATATGGAGGAGGATGAGATTCAAGCACAGGCGTGTAAGTTCCCAAGAATTGGAAATGGCAGAAACGAGTCTAACAAAATAGGCTCCAGAGGGAGTGAGCAACACCCAGATGACGAAGATGATGAGCTCAGAAGGAGAGGCGGTGGAGGCAGTGATGGCAGCACAAATCGGTTCAACAGTTGGCACCACTCTTCACGAATCATAAGGGTATCTCGAGCATCTGGTGGGAAAGATCGGCACAGCAAGGTCATGACTTCAAAGGGTTTAAGGGACCGAAGGGTTCGGCTCTCTGTAACGACAGCTATTCAGTTCTATGACCTTCAGGATCGCCTGGGCTATGACCAACCCAGCAAAGCCGTGGAGTGGCTAATCAAAGCAGCCGCGGATGCCATTTCAGAGCTCCCTTCTCTGAACAACACTTTCCCTGATACCCCCAAGCAACCAAGCGATGAGAAAAGGGCAAGTGTGGGGACCGAGCAAGGCTTTGATTCGGCTGATGCAGAGCTAGAGGGTGAGACCAATTATCAGCAGAACCAAAGCCAGAACCTTTCTTTGTCCAAGTCTGCTTGCAGCAGCACTTCAGAGACAAGCAAAGGCTCTGGCTTGTCCCTCTCACGGTCCGAGATTCGTGGTGTGAACCGTGTCAAGGCCCGCGAGAGGGCCAGGGAAAGAGCAGCAAAGGAGAAGGAGAAAGAGAATGAATCTCGCATTGCCCATCACCAGAATGTGAACCCCATGTCCCAAACTGCTTCTTTCACTGAGCTCCTCACAGGTGGGATTGGCAGCACAGTTCCTACCACGACCAGCCCCAGTGGATCAGTTCATCAGAACCATGTTGGTGATGAGCATCATCTACTCAACAAGGCAACCAGACAGCAATGGTCTTCAACACCCATGGACTACTTCAGCTCGGTGCTTCTGGGGCCGTCCTCTTCAAGAACCCATCAATCTTCTTCTGGGTTCTCAGGACAAATCCAATTGGGAAATTCCCTTCCTCAGGCCACGTCGGTTTTGCCATTCAATGTCACGGGTGAAAGCCACTCGGATCAGCTGCAGCATTTCTCTTTCATACCAGACCATCTCATACCAACTGTGGTTACTTCGCAGCCCAGCGGGGGCGACTACAATCTCAACTTCACCATCTCTTCGGGCCTTGCTGGTTACAATAGGGGGACCCTTCAGTCCAATTCTCCGTCTCTCTTGCCTCATCTGCAGAGGTTTTCACCTATAGACGGATCCAATGTACCTTTCTTCATGGGAGCTGCTCCGGCTTCTGCTGCTCCAGCCATGGAGAACCACCACCACCACCAGTTCTCAGTCTCACCTGTATTCGATGGCCGCTTGCAACTCTGCTATGGCGACGGAAGCCGGCATTCAGACCAGAAAGGCAAAGGCAAGAACTGAGTTTTCCTGGAAGACCGCATCTCTCTTGGTCTATCTTCCTGGTAAGACAAAAATAAAGTATCTTTGATCTTTTTTTTTTATGTGCTCTCTTTTCCCTTTCATTCAGAGCCAAATAGCTTGCATTTGACATTTTTGCTATAACACTTCTTACTTGTGGTGGATTGCTCTCTCATCTTTTCTTTGTTTAATTTGCTGGCCATATTTTTTCTTACCAATTGACATGCTTTAATTTTCCTTATGGTATCCTAGGAGGACATAGCATACATATTTGATTATATGTGTTTTTTCTTGTTTGGATTTACGTTTTATGTGCAATACCATGAGCGGCTTGCTTTCTAGGTAGTCATAAACAAGCTGGCCATTGGGCACATTTTTATGGTCTGATATCTGTTTTGTTGTCTTTTTGTTGATTCCTGCATGGATTGCCGTGAATAATTAAGGTTTCGGCTGACTGTTTGTCTCCTGGTTTGTGCCCTCCTTGGTTCCCTCCTCTCTAGCATCAGTGAGTCCACGCCAGGTGTAGGCTTTTGTGTGGCAGTGGCATAAACCAACCATGCGTTAGGTCACTGAGTGGGGGCAATGTTAATCACTTTGTGCAAAGTTGAAAGTCTAAAGTGGCTCCCAAGCTGCACCACATAACATAACCCTGATGGGCGCATTGTCAGGTTCTGCAAGGCAATATATATATATATATATATATATATATATATATATATGCCTAGTTAATTAATTGGCTAGGATGACCACACATGGGGTGACTTTTTCATATGGTGAAAGGTCCATGCACGTAGACAGAACTTGACTTCTCAAGCTGTATTGAATAAGAATAACCCACTTTTAGGCAGTTAAGAGACTTAATTGAAAATGTAATGATGCTTAACTTCAAATTTTTATGTAATAAACTATCAGATGACACTTTTTTTGTTTTTGTTTGAATGGTACAAATTAATACTTTTTTTCGGTTATATTAAATTATGTATTTTACATAATATAATATATGTAATTATTACTTTTTATTAAATAAAATGCGTTAGCCTAATATTCCTTCCTATTGTCATTCATGTGAACAGAGAGAATATATAATGATGTCTTACTGTAATGCATGACATATTTGTCCTCATCAATGAATACTTAAAGAAAAGAGAATGCAGAGGACACGTATGATTGAGATACGTATTTAATAGCAAGAGAAAGTTGAGAAAATCTTCCTCTTACGTGGATTTTACTAAAGTAAGACAAAAAATAAAGAAGATAAAAACCTTTTTTATATCCATTGGAAAATATTAGATTATTTAGGCATTCTGATATAGTCTATATTTGCACATTGACATTTTTTAACAATTTAGTGGTAAATTGTTAAAAAATGAAAAATGCATAATATCTATGTATATATGCTATAAAACTATACTTTCATTTGCATTATAACTTCTAAGAAAAATTTATCAGACGTTTGGTTTTACAAATTTAAGTTTTTTGTAGTTGTATGTATGTTTAGCTTAGTTTGTTTTGTTTTTTTTTTAAAAAATTGAAATAAAAAAAATCAGAATGTTAGAGAAAAAAGAAAGAATTTTGCCTTAAAGAATTTTGAATGTAAAATAATAGAAACCAAACATACACTGTATATGATATGCTTGGAGTGAGAAAAAGAATATTTTGAAAATCTGAACTATTCCTTGTCCGTGAAGCAAAAAGTAAAAAGTTGACTTTGACTTGAAATCTAATTGTAATTGGATTAACAATTAGATAAGAGTTTATTTTAGATTTTTTCTTGTATGGTTAGAATATTCAAGTTAATTTTTGTGTCAATGAAAACTAAGTTTTTTTTTCAACAATTTTAAGGGTACACCCTTCACATTGGCTTGATGTATTTAGGAGAATCAATTCC
Organism: Castanospermum australe; assembly: GCA_019955255.1. Taxonomy (NCBI): domain Eukaryota; kingdom Viridiplantae; phylum Streptophyta; class Magnoliopsida; order Fabales; family Fabaceae; genus Castanospermum; species Castanospermum australe. The sequence goes on from NSJW01000821.1 coordinate 96,614, forward strand.
TCTAGGTGTTTGTCTAAAGTTTAAATTCAAGTAGTTAAAGTAAGGAGTACACCTCTTTAACAACTAGGTTAACCCCCCTTGAGTCATTTTAGATGTTTATTATGTGCCTAATACAGTCAATATTTTAATTTTTAAGTTTAGGGCAATTCTTGGAAACAGAATATGATATTCACTCAAAAAATCATAGTCTTTCTCTTAGAAATCATGAAGGTATATGTTCAAAAGATAATACTTGACTATGACAATTAATATATGGACGTTTGAATTTTGGTGGATTAGAACTATTATCTAAAGATATGGTGAAAGGATTGTCAAACATCAATCATCCAAATTAATTATGCGAGGGATGTATTCTTGAGAAATAATCTAGGAAAGTTTTTCCTAGAGAAGTAACATCAATGGCTAAATGGTCATTGGAGTTTGTGTACACTGATGTGTGTTGATTGGTCTCTCCTCCTTTTTTGATGGCTACTGAAGGAAAATTTAGGTAGATTTATAAAAGAAAATTCTGAATCATTTGAAGCATTCAAGAAATTCTAGGTGCTTGTTAAGAAACTAAATAGTCAAGACTTATGGCATCAAGGGTTTGAGGTTTGATCGAGAAAAATTTACTTTGAAAGAGTTTAATAAATATTGGGAAGTTAAAGAATCTGTTGAGCTTTGGCAGTCCCACATGCTCATCTCAACAAAATGGTATAGTTGAGAGAAGGAGCATAACCATTTTTGAGATGTTTGTTGAAGGCCAAGAAAATGCCTAAGATTTTGGGAAGAAGCAGTTGATTGTCTAGCTTATCTATAGAATTGCTGCCCCATTTGATCCTTTGTTGGAAAGGCTCTGCAGGAAGCATGACATTGGAGCAAGCCCAAAGTTTCACACTTGAAGGAGTTTGGGAGCATTGACTATTCACATGTATTGGATCAAAGACGCTCTAAATTTGATTATAAGAGCGAGAATTTTGTGTTTGTTGGCTATGACAAGCACTCTAAAGGTTACAAGCTCGTTAATCCTTGCACAAGAAGGCTGATAATTAGTTTAGATATGGAGTTCGATGAAGAAGGAATGAGATTGGAATGTTCAAAGCAATAAATATTATTAATCTTATCTCTCTCATTGAAGGAGATAGGCAATTGAATCAATAGGACCAAGAAGATGGAAGCCTTCCATCCTCCTTGGTGCACTCGCAGGAGCCATCTCCAAGTCTCAAGTCCAAGTTCATATTGAAGCCAAAGTCCGAGCTCAAGTTCAAGCGAGAGAATGCCATGGTTAATTAAAGAGATTACAAGAGATATGAGGTAACTGAAAATATAAATAATCTATCGCCCTTGTTCTTTTGCTGAATGTGAAGCAGTAAATTTGAATGAGTTGTGAAGAGCAAGAAGTGGAGAAAGCAATGGAATAAGAAATTAAAAGCCTTAAGAAGAATAATACTTGGAACTTATCCACATTTCCTAAAGACTATAAAGTAATTGGAGTCAAATGCATATTCAAAGAAAAGAAAATTACAAAAGGTGAAGTTGAGAAATAAAAAGCAAGGTTAGTAGTCAATGGCAATAATCAAATACAAAGTTTTAAAATTGAAGAATATTCATTATGGCGTGAAGCAAGTACCTAGAGCTTGGAATAGGATAATTGATCAATACTTTGAAGAAAACAACTTTAACAAGTGTATACAGGAGCATAAACTATGCCAAGAAGAATAAGCAAGGAGACATTCTACTAGTCTATCTAAATGTGGATGACATAATCAAATCCAGTGATGTTTGACGTTTCAACTGAACTAGACGTTAGAGTTCAACATAATTGACATCGGCCTTATGAGCTACTATTCTTGAGTCAAGGTAAAAGAAACGGATGAAGAAAATTTCATCATACAAAAAAGCTATGCAAAGGACATCTTAAAGAAGTTTGACATGGTAAGTTGCAAACTGGTAGGTACCCCTTTTGGTTGTGGGTTGAAATTTTCAAGATATAATGATGAAGAAAAAGTGAATTTCACTTTTTTTTTAAAAAAGATTTATTGGAACTTTGAGATATTGAACTTGTACAAGGCTAGACATTCTGTTTGGGGTTGGACTTGTTGGTTGCTTCATGTAGACACCAACTACTGTACATTTGAATCTTGCAAAGAGAATTCTACCCCATATCAAGGGTACCATAGACCTAAGTCTCCTTTATTCTCCCTGCATTCAAGCGTACATGATACAATGATAGCGATTGAACAGAAGATGTTGATGATCACAAGAGCACCACAAGATTCCTCTTTTACATGGGAGACACAATATTTACTTGGATTGCAAAGAAACAACCAATTCTGACACTCTAATTGTGAAGCTAAGTATGTAGTAGCTATTGCATGTTTTAACTTTGAAATTTGTTGGCATTGCTCATGTCACAAAAGGATTCTAAATCTTCCTAATGAATCAGCCTAATAATCCTACTAATTACTTAAAAAAGAAAGTATTAAATGCTTTTTAGATTCTCTAGATATTAAATGCTTATAATTTTTCATTTGATACTTGAGAAATTCTTCGGTAGGCTTGTGCTTACATAAGTACTCAAATCAACATAAAGCATATGTGGAGTTTTATGGGTTATGTTTATAAATGTATTTCTTGAAAAAGTTAATTACACATATCTAATGTTGATATGAGTGCTTATGTAGGCACATGCCTACTTAAAAATTTCTCTTGATACATTTTACTTTAAGTAATTAGGAAGATGTTAAGATGTGTTAGAAGGATATAGCATTACTTAGATTTTAATAAATAATATATCAACCATTCCTCTTGCAAATATTATTGTCGTACATGAGTTCTTATTGATTAGTAGTGTAGTTCTGATTGGGCTGAAGTCAAGTTTAACTTCTAATATCTATCTTTAAATATTTATTGATTGACGTTATACATGGTGACTCCCAAACATTTACTATGAAAACTAACAACTAATAAATGTTTGATAACTCATTAAGGATACTGGTGTCTTAGAAAAAAATGGGTATCAGAACAACACTTATGGGAAGAAGAAATTCTACTATAAACTTGTAATATCTTATATTGTGTGCAGAGAAGCTTATAATCAAAGTGTTGGATAAAGAACCAACGGGTGGTTGATTCAAGTGGTGAAGAGCTTGTTCCTCTTTGAATGGAAAAAACCCCCGCTGGGAGAGCTTTGCTCCACGTAAGTGGTCCACCTGGCTTGAACCAGATTAGTTGGAGTCTAGTGGATTTCCAAATACCGGTGGTTAGACCAAATAGTGTTGGATGAAGAACTTTTGACTGAATAATTATTTTTTTGTAAAATTTTAGCAAAGGCAATTATGCTAATAGTTTACACATGTATAGATTAAGCCAACAAAAAAAGATGAAACATATAGCTAGTTAAATAAATAAAAATTAACACATTACTATTGCTAATTTAATGGTGTATAAGTTTTTTATTGTCTTAGTAAGTCTTTAAAAGATTTTCTTCATGGGAAGGACATTGAAGCAAAACCACCCTTAAGTTCTCTTCCAAATGTTGAAAATTTTCAGATAAAATTGGTAGGAAACAGTACTCTCTTTCTCTTTCCTATAATTTTCTGTTCTCTCCCGAATGTAAATGCCTTCCCTTCTCTTTCTGCAATGTCTTACAAACATGGTAAAAAGTCTTCATTTTCTCTTTGTTCCAGTGTAAAGTGCATTGTAATCTTCCTATTCAATCCTTATTTTACTCAAAGTTAGAAACATAATTAAATCTATAATGGTAATAATTTTCCCATAATTTACCGAAATACCCTAATTATACCAGATGTCTAATAGTTGAAGGGTTAATTTCACCGTAATCTCCTAAATAAGGCCTCCTTCATTATAACACCAACTTTGATTTATGTCACCATGCAGATGTATACCCTATTATATTGTCATTTGACCTGCTTTGATGGGAATTCCGTTTAAGTCTTTTGCTTAGGTTAACCAAATCAGTAATGTTTCTTCAAAGGATGATCATATAAAATATTTTCTGCTGCTAGACAGGTTAATTTTCTACTGAGGAGTCAAGTAATTAATGAAAGAGTATAACAGAACTGCATAGAGAACATATCAAACCCCATAGCGGGATAATGAGGACAGGTTTTATCACAAGGAGTTAAAATAATTTGGCTTTTATTATCAAACACCTGGAAACCATGATTTTCATTTTTCTCGATTACTTCTATTCCCTTCATTCTTGACAGTAGCATTGTCAACTTATCCCTCTTTTTTCTATGATTGGTTATCTTTATTTATCTAGAACCAAAACCTTTGCATAGTCATTAGTTTTTAGTTTTAACCCCCTTCAAGTACTTATTATACGCCTGAATGTTTAATTCTACTTACTGGATATTTTGAAGACTAGGTATGTACATGTACTGTCATCATGCTTATTGCTAATCTATCATTTTTTTTTGTGAAATTATGTAGTTTTGTGTTGTGCATGTGCATTTGTGTAATACTGATTTTGCTGCTTATTATGAAAGGATTATTGATTGAAAAGATCGTAATAGTTCAAAAGGAAAATTAATTTGAACATGGGGAGGAAAAGATGGAATGGATAATGGTGTCATAGGATTGTTGTAGAAGTGGTAAAGGAATGGAAAAGGTTGAAAACTCTATGGATGCGTATATGCTTGTTGCCGCTTGTATTGAGTTTAATGGCATCTGTTTCATTCTAGAAACAATGACTAAATTAAGGTGGCAGTTCAAAATCAATCCAAATATATTGCATGATTCACAAAACAAGGAAAACACATTTTTAATATTACAATTTATCTTGCATTAAGGTTCTATAAGAATTTATACTGAGGGCAAGGTGAGATTAATATTGTGAAAAATTAGATATTCACAGATAAATGTAGAAACCAGTGGTCTTCGTACCTGGTTTGAGATACTATAAGCTGTTACCATTGTATTTTTAGAAAGATAAATAATCAACAAGCAGAATCACACCTCTTGACTTGGTACTTTAAAAAGATGTAGCTCAATGAATAGCTTTGATGCTTGTGTTCAAATGCTGTTACAAGCAGTTTGAATCTAGGTGGTGGAGTTTGTAGCAGGACAAGTAGAATTTAGAAGGCTGAGCGTGCTATGTCATTTCTATAATTTGCACTATGGTTTTGGAGTTTTTGTTGTTCTTCATTTATGTCTCTACTTTCTGTTATATTCTAGTGCCTGTTAGTAACTTGCCTGTGTTTTTTTTTTTTTTTTTAAATTTTATTTTGATATTTCCTTGTGACTGATTCTTTTCTTGAAGGTGTTATTTTATCTTGATGGTAAATCTTGAGGAATTAAGTTGAGCTTGATGAAAAGTATCAATATAATATCGTATTAGAAGATGCTAACCTTTGCTGGTTAATCAATTAATTTTATTAGGTAGTGCTAAAAGAAACTGTTATTTCCTCTACACTATCCTATTACCTGTTTTAGTATCTATTTGATCCTGGCTATATGTTAGCTTTGTGGATTTCGTGCATATGCTTCAAGTTATGAAAGTAAACATTGTTTTACGTAAACTAATTTCACAAAACGTAAAGATAGTGGCTTTTTAAGGCAAGATTCTTTGGAAGATCAAAGTTTGATGTGGGACTGCAGGGGGTTCATTCCGGTCTACAATCTTCCTGCATGTAGGTGTCTTGAAGCTTATTATGTGGGTGGTGAAGTAATGGAACTTCTTGAAGCTGAAAGTGCTTTAAATGATAAGAGGTTTAACTTGGTCTTTAGCAGATTGAGAACTAATTGTCCATTCTGTACAGAAAAAGCAAAGAAAAACAAAACAGATTTTCTAGCTGAAGCTTATTATGACTCACCTAGGTGAAGACACAAGTTAATTTTAGAATTTCAACACTCTTTTATCTTCATCCCATAGCTCAAATTATCACTATATGCATGGATGCTAGATAACTGATTGAAAATCACCTTCTATTATAGCTTTCCTAGAAATTAGTTCTATTCATGTATTTACTAATGATATGAGCTTCGAGCTATTGTTTTGTTTTATATTTGAAACAAATCGTTATTGAAAGCTTGTCTAATTTTATTACCCTACTCTGAGGACATTATGCTTTATTTGTTATTACCCCAAGTATGCTATGCATTGCCAAAACGCAATTTCTTGGGTAGTGTGGTCAGTCTTTGTTTACGTCACTTGTTTCCTCTTCAAAATTCTGAAGCAATTGTAGTAACAAGCATCTTGGAATTGCCCAATGTTTTTACATACACAATTACTAGTACTTGTTAACAGGAATTCTCTTTTGTGGCTTTTATGTAGGACACTAGCAGCAAGCTGTGTCCCAAAGCTTGGCTTCACCAAAACGGAGGATACGTTGTTGTCAATCAAGTATTGGTATTTCTACTCGGATAATTTTGAAGTCATTCAATTACATTCAGTATTTGGATAATATTATTGACCTATGCGTGCAGATTCTTGTGTGTTTTGGAGAAATGTAAAAGAAACTTGATTGAAGTTATTCTTTTTGCTTTCTGCAATTATTTTGAAATTGTCTATACCATTGGTTGAGAAAAGAGCTGTGAATCAGTTACAACTAAAAGAAGTGAAGTGTCCTCTTAACTTCTACAGTACCTTTTCCCAGATCACTTCTTATAAAGGCAAACCCACTCCTGACAATCATAAATTTGAGAGACCCCAAACTGTTTTTTGAGTTAGTTTGATGCCTTGGTTATAGGTTTAAGCTGAGCCGATATATATATATATATATATATATATATATATATATACATATATATATATTGGTTTTTGGGGTTTTCCATTTGGGATTTGATTTGGCAACATGTATGATGAATGATTCATCAATCACATCACTTGATTTATCAACTGTAATTGACCAAATTCTTAGTCTAACATCTTGTTAGGCTTAGGCATGATTTTTTTTTTCTTTTAAAGTGTTGAGCCAATATGTTAAGACTTAAGAATGAAGGAATGGTTCTAAATTTGTCGCCAAGTACATAGTATCTGCACAAAGATTGTACCTTTTCCACCCAAAAAAACTACTTTTCCCCCTTTTACCTTCTTTTGGGCTAGCGATGGCTTTGCCATCATTGGATCGTAGTAAATTAGCAAGCCCACTGTGTTATCTGCATATGTTCAAGATCCAAAACCTGATCATGTGCGTACAGTTAAGGGGGGCGCTATTGAACAAAAACCGACAGAGGGGAACCGATATTGGCCCATGAAGAATTCCAAAACTTGATCTAACCAGGTGATGCACCACACTATATCAGTCAAGTACAAAGGCAATGGCCCGATAAGATGTTGCTTGAAGCTTTGATGTCTGTCATGGAGCCTTCCAGTATTTGACCCAAAAAAAAAACATAGAGCCTTCCAGTCTTATTAGTATTTTCATAATGTTGGTGGTCACTTCCAATTCCAAACCACACTGGTCCTATCCATGGGCACCTGAGTAGAATATGTTCAATGAATGGACCTTACTTCTCTGCTGCACAGTGCACACGGTGGACTAGGGTCTGGGAGAAATTCTTCTTCTTGCTAGGTTTTCCCTCAGAGGCAGAGTGCATTCCAACAAGCCATCAATATAAAGTTATGGGCATGTCAAACTGTGTTGGACAGTTTGGAAAGGAATGAGGTAATCTTTAAAAAGGCTGCTTTAAACCCACACCTAACAACTGAGAGACCGGTGGCAACCCCCTTCTCCACCTGAGGAAGCTTAGCTGCATTTTCTTCACATAACAATAATGCCACTTTAGCTGTCTTGGTGGAAACTGGTAAGGGATTAATGAATTTGTTCTTTGGGTAACTCGCCTTTTGATGAACTATCTTTAATTTATAATAAAGAAATTTATTGTTGACAAATTTTATGCTACCAGTTTAGTATCCCCACATAGCTAGTATTATCATTGATCGTTACGTCCCAAAAAATCTGTGCGAGTCAAGTTATTTGTACACAAAAATAATTAATTTATAATAGTATATCATTGGAAAAAAAAATAGTGTATCAACAGGTCATTTTTATAAATTATAAATTATTTATTTTATGAAAAAGTTTTCTTTTTTGGGTGAAAATTACTTAACTTTTATCTTTTTCACAAAAACATAAACTTATAATTTTTATATAAAAAACAATTGTTTGCACTTACAAGTAACAATTAAAGTTACTTTTTTTAAGAAAACTTACAATTATATAATAAAATATTATTAAATAATATTTTTACCATATAAATGAACTATTGATAGTAAAAAAAAAATCTAAAATACGGACTAGGGTTGTCCAAGAATTGTACAAAATTAAATTTCTGTTCACACTTTAAAGAATAATATTATATACATAAAATTTTCATCATAAATTATGCACAAATTACTACACCTCATTTTTTTTTTCCTGTTAAAATCAGAAGAAATCACATTAGCAGTTGTGAGAGGTGTGTTAGGACGGTTTATGTAAGCCAGCTTTTCTCCACTTTTATACACGTCTACACATTGAAAATTTTCATTTATTTTCTTTCTTCTATTTTCATCCTTTCCACCACAAAACCTTGAACTCTATTCACTTGTGGTTTTCTTTCATTTCGTGCAATTGCAATTTCAGCAGTTTCAAAGCTTCTAACAGCAGCAGCATTCTCTCTTTATGCATGTGCTTACAAGTTACAAGCTCTGAAGTATTGGAGGTGTTTCTTGTTTACAGATTTTCACCCACCCAGCAGTCACCCTCTCTAAAAATGATAATATTTTTTATAGTAAATCCCTATTTTAATCTTTTAAAGATTTTTGTCATCAATTTAATCCTTCAATATAAAAGTATCATTAAAATCGTCTTTTAATATAAGAATAGGAACTAAATTGACAAAATTTTAATAATTAAGAGACTAAATTGATAATATTTTTTGATCATTGAGATACTAAATTAGATTAATATATTTGAAAGATCAAAATATTAATACTTTTTAGATTCAGAGATTTAACTGATGATAAAAATATTTAAAAAACTAAAATAATGATAGTTATATTTTTAGAAGATCAAAATAAAAATTTAATCTATATTTTATGTCTCAGAATAATGAAAAAAAAAAGACAAGACAACATAAAAATGTACAAAAAGACTTTTCTTAAAAGAGGCAAAAAAGGAATAGTCTTGGCATTAACTTTTAGGTGGATTCATGGAAGGCTTTAATTTACACGCAGACCATTTGTTCCTATGAAAAAGTATAATCAAAGCAATTTCCCTTTTAAAAGGATATATCAGAGCAACTCTAGCTTAGAAAAGGAAAAGAAAGAAAGCCTAGACATACGTGCGATTTTTCTTTAGCTTAGGAAAGGGGAAGAAAGAAAAAGCCTCGAGATACGTGCGATTTTTCTTTGTAAAGTTCAGTGTCATTTTTCAACGAAGTTAAGGCAGATTTGCCAAGAAATCTTAGCAGATGCTATTCCAGGATCTTCTAGCATTTACATGAATAGATGCATGCAATGAACTGAAAGAAATGAATGGCTTAAGAGTCTCTGCCTATGGATGTGTTAAATTAGCACTAATAAATTGTGCATTTATCATAAATATAAGATTTAACTTATTTGGCCGACCTTCTACTCACGATAACTACATAATTTGAGTTTGAATTCTGAGATTTTTTATTGGTAGCGATCTATAATCTTACTGTAAATTCTGGCTGAAATTAGTGATTTGCTTTATCAATGAAATGAAAAAGAGCCTCATTTCATCCTAAATTCTTTATTTATCTAAAAAAAAAGTAAGTTAATTGATTTCATTATGCATATGATATGATAGCACTTCGAATTTCTATATTAATTAAATGGTATAGAGTTTGATCCAATAAAATAGTAGTGGATTATATATCTAATTCATACTTTAAGTTTAAAAAGCCGTATTAGAAATATAGATCTAATTGCTTCATTCTCACCTCATAATTGAAGCTTCAATTGTAATTGATTGATGCACACACTAAATATCAAAAGAAAAGCTCCTGCAGGTTATCTTCTACAGCAATGCAGGAGTTGGACCAAAACCATCTTCAGTCTTTTGAGAAAGGTTTTAAAGCTGCAGGTGCCGCATGAAACGCTCCAAAATGCTACTGGCATGATGCCAAATACAATTATTAGATAATCCCAATGACCCAACCCATCTATGAGTATCATAATTTTCTCCTTTCATTACTCTGCTTGGTGAATTAATTATACATTTTCCACTGGCTCACTTCTTTCCTGTCACAAACTCTGCCGGCATAAATATTATCACGTGGGGGCTTGTTCACCATTTGCTGTGTCCTGTATTATATTCTCCCACTTGGAAGATCTACTCATGCAGGGAAGATTTTTTTTTTCCCCAAAAGAGTAGGGTAGATAAAATAGAATGTGACATCTTCAATTATAATAATGGATTTGGCTCTTCATTATATGTAAAGTCACCAATGAATGTGTAATAAGAAGACAAAGGAATCAGCTGGAAATTACAGCTTCAAGTCAAAAGGGGTGACCCGGTGAGGTGCTATGACTGAGCAAGAAAACTTGTTTCCTGCAGACAGTGTGCAAGCTTGGTTAAGTACACAAAGCTAAGATACCTCATGTGACAAACAGATAAAGTTAGAAGCAGAAACAGCTAATTACCTAATAAAATAACTAGCAATATGAATTATTGTTAGAGACCAAGAAACAGAAAGAAAACAGAGGTCGATTCTATGAAGCATCCTTGCCCTGTCATCACAACTGTAATGCCTGCAATTTCTGTCAGCTACGAAACTTTCAAGAAGAAAGCAAATAATCAAGCAACTGAAAGTCATAGAACTCCAGAATATTTCTCTGTTTTGAAAATCAGAGAAAACTTTTTCTTTGAAGTTGATCATACTTATTAGAATCACTTCGACTTATGAACGCAAAATTGAGAAAATATCTTTTCTGCATGACAAGATAAAACTGAAGTTGAAATACAATATCTTTTTATCTATATTATATATAAAAGCATAGATTGCAGAAGTTTTTACTTAACCAAAAATATCCTTTTTCTTAACATTAATTATTGTATTGTTTTTAATATATCTTGTTTCTGTTAGAGAAAATATAATATTTTTTCAAGTTTCGTAATTGTAATAGAATTTTAATTCATTGTAGGTCAATAATTTTTCAATAGGTTTTTAACATTAATTACTATATTAATTTTTTAATTATGAATAATTTTTTTTATCATAGATTTTTTTTCCCGGTCGTAGTTGAATTCTTATATGTAGTTCCAAAGAAATACTTGTAATTAAAATTTATGTATACAAAACTGATAGACAAAAGAAGAAAAAGTGTTGTCAAAAAATAAATGTTAAACCTTATGTGCATCATATAATATGTGTCAAAAACTATTACTTATAAAAATGTAGTGCAACACCTGATATTGCACAAATATTTTAAAATGGCAGAAAAGGCTCCAAGTTCAGGAGAAATTTATGGATAGACATATGCTTATATAGACACTCAAATCAATATGAGAAATATGTAAAATTTTGTGGGTCATATTTTATAAATACATCTCTTTTTAAAGAGTTGATCACACATGTTTAATATATTAATTTGAGTACCTATATATGCAAATGTCTATTTAAGAATTTCTCCCAACCTCATAAGCTATGCATTGGAGTTTGCATTTAGCACATTCAGTGAGGGAGCCTAACTTAGTTAAGAATTTGAGCCTGAGTGAAATTTCCATTGAATATGTAGTTCAAGAATCTAATGAGCATCTGTCTCATTCATTCCCAAGTCTCTCATGAGCCTGGATGGACAATGGATGCTTCAGGAAGCAGCTAGATAGAGAGTCTCTAGAGTTGAAAGGAAAGTATGGCAATGAGGTAATATCTATCTAATTGACCAAACATAACCATGACCCACCACTTCCTGTTCCATCCTGTCCAGAAGGTAATGTAATGGAAACTTGTCTGTGTAGACAATGACTAATTCAATTTTCATTCAGAAGATTCAACTTCTGGAGTAACTCAGACCTCAAAATGAGCACACCCTCCTTGAAGTTCTCTAATTGTTCAACCTATGTTTCCTATTGGCTGCCTGATGTGATCTTGAAAGCGACACCTGCTAGTATAATGCACCAAACTTGCCTTCAAATGCCCTTCTTATCACTCTTCTTTTATGGGTACCAATATTCTTAGGTAAGAGCAATTCTTTTTTTTGTACATGTTGTGTTGAAAAAAAAAAAGAATTGAATAGAACAAAAAATATAAAATCTCTTGAATCAAAATATAAATTTTTTTAATTTTTTTTCTTACCAAATATATAATCAAATAATATTGATTGTGATTTGACCCATTTGCAGGTTAGACCATGACATCTTATGCTTGTGTAGTTTGCACCAATTCAATCAATTTTTGCATCCTTAAAAGTAACAAATTGTTTAGACAATGGGAAAAAAAAGTCCTTTCAGTTTAATTTTAATTTATTTACACAAATCAATAGAATATTATGAATCCAATCGTTATTAAGCGTAAAGTTTAAGAACAAAAGATATTGCAGCCAAACTCTGTTTGGGTGAGAAAGAAATTACCATGCAACGGAGTCGTTTGAAGAGGTAAAAGGGGATCCCCTTTTAGTCTTTGACATAAGAAAAGACTGATATCCCTATTATTTAAAAGCATCATTATCAATAAAAACTTTGTTAAAAGAGGTCCTCGGCATTTAGAACAAAATAGCTGAAGAAATTTAATAACTAATATCATATCCTAAACTAATTATTTTAAAAACTTAAACTGTTAAATAAAAATAAATAAATAATTTTATATCTCCGTCGTTAATAATGTCAAGCGGATTGCACAGAAGCACATTAAGGATGGTTAGAAAAATCAGAAACTCTTTTGGGTTCTTTGCCCCATTTGGTTTTCATCAGGATGGAGTGGATGTGGGTAGGTGTCGGTTTCAATGGACCAGTTTGTGAACGGTGAACTTGAGTTTGCCACAGATAATTTCTAAAACACAACAATCTCAATAATGCCACCAACACATTTCTTGTACAAGCAACGATAATCAATCATACACTACTCACAGCTGATCACAGTCTATACTCCACCGCCATCATTGTTTCTTAGCTCCCCAAATAGATTTACTTTTTAATCTCATAATTTTGCAATTTTAAATGCTAGGAGTTATACAAGTAGTTTCAATCCAACTATATCACTCGCTGTGTCTGCTACATTAAAGTCCAGTACCTATCCATTGGGGACCATCCTCACCAAAATTAAAGGTGGCAAGCTAGCCCTTTTGACACATAGAAACCAACAATCAAAACCGTGAGCTTTTACTGAGCTTTTAGACCTTGTCAGCTTTTAAAGAATCCAATTTTATCACCCTCCATATAGTATCAGCTACCAATCAGCAACATCAATTACTGAGCTTGCAAATTATCCTATGTCATCATGCGTGTACCTAAGGCTAACTAAATTTTCTGCATTCTAACTAGACTAGAACTGTAGTACAAGTTGAGTAATAGTAAAATCCACTGTCATTATGTAATACGATATGATATCTACATGCCAATTAATGGTTCAATACGCCTTGCAATACTTTATCACCTATATATCGACACCCTTGGAACCTGATCAAAACCTCACGAGCAGTTCAAATGACAAAATATCAAGTGCAGGAACAAGTATTGCATTGGTACGATTGACTCATCCAAAAGTTATTTAAAATTACAGAAGTACATTGCTCACTTTAGAAAAATATATCACAACGGCATACCAAACTGATACCTAGAATATTCACAGAGGAAGAACTGAAAAGGGCAGATGACTACAAACTCAAAGCTCTCTTACAAGCATTGCCTCAAATAAAAAAAACCAGCAGATGCATTTAGTTTTCAGTTCAAGCAAGGTAGGCGAATGATTTGCAGCCCTTTAATAACCACTCAACCGTGGGCACCAGTTTCAGAGGCAGGAAAGAGCGAGATTCAGGTAGCCGAGCTGCCTCCACTCCATGTACGCCTAAAGAAAAATTGTGAGTTTTCTGATTCCTTCTATTTGGAACTTAAAGTTCCCCCATTTTTCAAATGATTCTGCTTTCACTGAAAAATCCATTTTAAACAAATAAGTAAGAGTGGTAAATCTTCATAAAAGGAACCAATAGGTCAATGCTGGATTAATAGAGTATAATTAAGTAAACAAGCCCAACATTAGAACGAAATAATAGTGTTGAAAATTCTAGGCAAATCTGGTCCGGTCCTGAGCAAAACCGGGTAAGCTAGCTGGGATGATGAGGCAAAAGGCATTTCACTCAACCTTTATTCTTATAGATCTAACAACATTGCACACGTTGTGTTTCGTCATTCTACCACTTCTAAAGCAATTACCGGACAGATATACAATTTGGCTGTCATTATTACGCAATTAACATAAAATTAAAGTGAAAGAGTGAAGAGCTCTTGAATTCAAAACTTGCATTGGATGCAGGAAAATTATATCCAAAAACCTAAGAGAATTCTCCGGTAAAGACATATTTGGACTATGGGACTCAGGCAGATTCAGTTAGCAAGCAAACACACTTACGTGAGGTTATCAGTTGTCTTCAGGTGGCAATCCATTAGTCTATCAAGAACATCATCCCTAACTTCTTAACATTTAAGAGCAACTTGTTTCGTGAAAAACATAAATCCATTTCCATTTGTACATTGAGTTTTAGACTTTTAGTATGAATTGTAAACACAAAACTTGCATCTAACATAAATAGGAAAGCAATTTTAAAATCTACCTTAGATCCAACAACTGGCATCAGAAGGAGTTCATCTCAAGGCAGTAAGTTCGCCTCTTCACCAGCATCCTTGCGGCTGTCCTATAAGGCTCCTCAAATGCTGTTGAAACCCAAGATACATCAGAGGCTTCCTTCTTTGCCGTGAGGGATTGCTCACTCGGCCTAATTGCAACCAGAGTTGCGCCCTTCAAAACAACCCCATCTGGCAATTCCAAGTGGGGTGCATACCAAAGCCTCATATTGAGGGCAGGCACAAGGGTCCTCTTTGATGCCGAAGAAGCTGATAATGGCTTCACTCTCAGCTCCTCAAGCTGGTCTCTGTTCATATACAAGACGCCCTGCCCATCTGCATCTGTCAAAACTAAATTATCTAATGTGTGATGCTCCGAAATGATGGGCTGCAGCAAGTAATGCCTTGCTGAAGCAGCTATCAAAGAGCTAATTGTCCAAACAACTCTAAGTTTCAGACCCCCGTTTATGTAAAACGAGTCAGGAATGCTACCATTGTCATCACCACCATTGTTGCCACTGCCACACAAGGCATCGGCACCCCCATCCTGAGGGTGCAAAGACTTGGTGGCTCCTGGGTAAATGGCCGAAGAAGCGCCTAAGATTACACAATTATCCAGAGTTGAACCAAAATCAGCTCTCCATTTTAACAAAACCCCATCTTCTATTCCTAATTCCCCACTGGGAAGCTCGATCCGAAGCAACCGAATCTCGTTGAAATTCTTCAAAACTTGAGTCGGTGAGTGATGGGTCACGCCACCTTGTTCGCCCTCCCCGTCTTCTTCACTTCCAACGGCGAGCGAGGACGACGAAGAAGAAGAGCCAGAGCTCGAAGACGCTCTCTTGGGACCTAAGAACTGCCCCAGCGCTTGAAGGGGCTTAACAATGCCACTGAACACCAACCGAAACAGATTAGAGAAGGGGCCCCGGGATTTGTCGGATGAAGCTGCAGAGGAGGAAGAATCATCGTCGGAGATAACACAGTCCACGCGAACAACAACGTTCTCGACCTGGGGCACGAGAGAGTGGAATCGGCGGGAAACGACACAGCACCGACCAAGGGCCTTGACATCGCCGATCTTGTTGAACACCAAGAGAAGCAGAGAGTCCGGGAGGCGATCAAAGTGGTCGATATCGGACCCACCGGGCTCAGGGTAAACTCTGCAGGCTAGATCTGCACGGAGAGAGGACATTATAGATAGAGGGGAAATCAGGGCTTCGGAGAGAAGATTCGGGAGTGAGAACAAGTGGGTCTGATTAGATCAAGCTTGGAGATTTCAGATGCTGCGGTGGGGAGAAGAAGTGGGTCTGCGGCAGATCTATGAACAGATGAAGCATGCCTTGTTTTCACAGAGCAGAATCCGAATCAAGAATTGAAGAGGGTGAAGCTGTGCAGAACCAGAAACAGAGAATGGCGGAAAGAAAGGTAGAGGCAGAGAGAGGGGTAAGGAGGGTTCTCAGAGAGAACAGGACTAGAGGAGAAGATGAAAATGGTGCGTCGAGACAGATCCACGGTTTTGGTTTTGTCTTTACATATAAGAGAGAGAGAGAGAGACTACGCGCAGCGCGTTGAGGGAAGAGGTAAAGTCAGTGTGTGATTGTGTGCTCGTTGGCGTGTTATTTGGTGCCTTCCTTTTGTTTGTGACTTTGTGGCTTTGTTCTCTATGCTGTGTTTTAACTTTTTACTCGCAATTAGTTTCACTGTAGATACTCTCTCCTTCTCTAACCATTGCCTTTCATCTATTCTGTTTGTGTTTGTTTAAACTTTTTACTGTTTCTCTTCTCTCTATCTTTTTCTGCTTTTTTTTTTCTTTCTCCTTATTTTCTTCCTTTTCAGTTTGTGGTTGCTTTTTCTGTATTTTTCTTTTTTTTTTGTTCTGTTTTTATGAAACTTTAATTTAAAAAACTTCTATTTCAACCCAATTCCATTCTTGTCACTTAAGTTTGGTTGGTACTATTCTTTCAATGTTAGTTTGTGTTTGGTACCGTTATGAGTTTGTTGCGGTGAATTGTTCTCGGTCTAGTTGGTTTCCAATTCCCAAAAACTGTTTCTGTATTTGAAAACAATTGAACAGAACAACTTGTTTGTGTAACTGGTTTTTACGAAGTTTTAGAAGTTATTCTCAAAAGTCAAAACACTTGTTTCAACTGTTCAAATCGTTGCTAGGATGGTTATGGTTATGGTTATGGGTCTCCACCGAAGCCACACACGAGAAACCATGACTTCCTCTGGTTCTGGAGCAGATGCAATTGGGTGGGTGAGGCCACCTACACCTACTGGTCTGTTTAAAGTAAATTTGGATGAAAGGGTAAGGGGTTTTGGGTGTGATTGTTGGTGACAATGCAGCTTCACCCCTCTCCCTTTGCACTTCATTCAACATGTTGCTACTGTTTCTTCCATCATTATGGAAGCCAAGTGCAGTGCAAGTAAGATTGCTGGTTGCATTGGAGATGGGCTTCCTTGATGTGTTGCTTCAACTTGAGTCTAAAAATTGCAGACAATTGGTTCTAGTCTAGAAATTCAGCATGTTGCTATTCATATGTCAGAAATGTTGGGGCTGTTGATGCAGAATGTCAGTGGCATTGTGTCTAGCTTTAGATCTTTTTACTTTTCAGTTTTCACTTTATTCCTAGAAAAACTTCACATTCTCATGCTTTTGCTTAATGCAATTTGTTTTCATCTAAAAAAGAAAAAAGAAAAGTTTCATGAATGGTAATTTCATTGTGAAAGACCATTTTCATCCCTGCCCCCTTCGTGGGATGAGCTGGTTACAAACGTGGTTCCAATCCACCCTGTTGTTATCTTATGAATCCGATTCTTTAATTTTATTTTAGTTTGGTGGTCTCTCTCACCAATCTGATTCTTTAATTTTATTTTAGTTTGGTGGTCTCTCTCACCAACGAATATTAAGAAAAAAAATCATAGAAAGTTAGAACTCTTTCGCTTATTCTTTATAACCAGATCGATGGATAATGGATTGGAATCATTAAGGATTAGTTGGTTGTTATTATATTATTCGTATATCAGCTTAAAGCATTCCTTCTGTTTGGATGATAAAAGAAAAAAAAGCATAAAAAAAGACGTTAGATAAAAAAGTGGGGGAGAAGTGAAAGGAGTTGGTTTAGTTCTACTAAAATATGGCTTTGATATTCATTTATATAGCTTTGATATTAACGAATGATGACTCACATAGAAACATAGGGGATACAAATAGTTTACTTCTTTTCTTATTAAATCATTACATCACTCGAAAAGTTTTTTAAAAAATTTTTAAAAAATAAAATGAGTAATGATAGTTGCATATATCTCTTGACTTCACATATCCGATATAGTTGAAATTAATTGACTGTCAAACTTACTTAACCACTTCACCATTTAAACAAGTGGTTGACTGTACCTAATTTTGTGATTAAAATTGGTTTGGTAATTAATTAATCTAAATTATGTGAAATATGTGAAGCCAAGGGTATGCCACTATCATTTTTTTTATTAGAATTATTGTGAATTCATTAAGTTTAGTATAAAATAATCTACTTAAAAGAGCATTATTATAAGTTAAGAGTAAATTAATAGTCAGATGTTTTAATAATTAAAAAATTATAATTTAAATTTCATGACGTGATTGCACTTAAAAAAAAAGAAGCATTATTATTGATACATTAAAAAACTCTTTCACCATAATAATTAATAACAAAGGGAGAAATAATAAAGCTTTGATGAAAAGAATAGGGTGTAAGAGAATACTATATAATTATCCTATAATAATTTATGCAATTAGAGCCAGATTGAATTGATTTGTCTCTTCGCCAATTTTAATAGCTGTATTAATGCCCTAAAAATTTCTATAAACCATACAAAATGCATATTTTGTATCCCATTTAGGTATCACATAGCATGTGCACTTAACATTGTTCTCATAATTTAGATTTGGATCCAAGAAATCACTAACTAAATAAGAACATACGCGCACGTTGTGGCATGTGTGTATTCATGGCATATGCTTTATCAGCACTAAGTTTCACGAAAATTGAGATTATAATTTCCGTACTCATGTGAAAGTACAGAGTCTAAAGACACAAAGCATGCAAGCTATAATCTATTTTGCCACAATCAACTTTTGAACTGAAATTAGGGTCAACCCCTTTGAGTGTATTTGGAATACAATCCCACATGACATATTAGTTTCATCAATCAATGTAATTAGTTTAAGAAAGTTATTTGCGTTCAAAGTGTCAATTTTAATTAAAACAAAAGATTTGATGCTTCGGAGTTAGTGTCCCTTTGTTCTTCTTTTTCCTTTTTTTCCCACGTATAAAAAAGAGTGTCAATTTTAATTCCTTTTGATGTACCTATTTCGGATTTATTTTTTTAAAAAATCTTTAAAGAATTTCAATGGCCATGTTGGTATTGGCCTATTGGGTCATTTCTTCGTAATTCATTTAAGTATAAAAAAATTCTTGTATATTCTTATAATAAGTATTTTTTCTTATTCTATCTAAATAGATATAAGACAAATAAATACATGATGTTAGATTTAATATTATTTTTATACAATTATCTTATATCTACTTGTATGAAGTAAAAAAATATTACTCTATAAACATATAAGAATTTCTCATCAGTATCTTAAACCTCCAAACCTTCTGAATTCTCATTGGCATTCCTCTAGAACCCAAACATTTGTTAGTGGCAGTGTTACTTCTTGTTCTTGAGCTCTTTGACTCATGGGATATAGAACCAATAACCTTCATATGGCTTGATTTGCTTATTCTTTAACACTTGGTCAAACACCTCGTTAGCTATTTACAAAGGGTAGTTTGTAGTAAGTCAAAATCTCTTTACATGTAATATCAACAATTCAACTTTTACTATAAAACACTTTTAAACGTACTAATTTTTTTTTTCCCTTGGTGACTTTCTACGTATTAATCAGGATTTGGCTTGAAGTGACATTCACTTGGGCAAGTTTAAACTTGAATTTATAGATTGCATCCACTGCCACAACTGCATCGTTTCTTAAAAAAAAATATTAAAAAAAAAAACATAAAAGATATGTTAAGAAAACAATCATTGGTATAGGAAAACATAGCTAAAAATTGTTCTCATGAATCAATCTTAAGAATGGGTAAGAAGTTCAAAAAAACGTATCCTCTGTTTACTTCTATCTTTTGATGAAACCACGAACAACCATTTAATCATAATTTAAAAGAAGAATTACAAGCTAGAAGATAACTAAAAAAATCGTTTAAATTGTCATTTGATTTATTTATTGTTTTATTCAAGCCATCCATGATTTTTTTTTATCTGCACTTAATTTCTTATAACTGTTTTAAAAATTATAATTCAAAAACATCATCCTCCAATTCATGCATGAATTTAAGGTTTAATCATTAAGTTGACCAACATTATTTTTTACAAAACAAATATATAATATAAAAGTGTCAAATCTTATATTAATATTAATTGATCCCAATACAAAATTATGATCATTTCAACTTTGAACCTCGTAATGTTGAAAACAACTAGAATGGCAAGATGGCAACCGCAAGTCTAAGGTGGGTCGATACATATCATATTGTCAAATTGTCATGCAAGCTGAACCTAAATTTGGGGGATGACACAAAAAAAAAACACAAAATTTAGGGAGAAATATCATTTTTTTCGTCTTTCAGGAGAAATTCTTCTCAGATTAATATACTTAACTACTCAAAAATGGTTGATTACAGTGAAAGTAAATTATAACCTCAGACGAATCTTACCCATAATATCAGATATTCAAATCTTGAAATTATCACTTTAAGAAATATTTTATCTAACTACCACTCTCAGTCTAAAGAATTAATCTCACAATTATTCTTAATTAAAGACTAAAAAAATAATAATATATTTAATTATTAAAAATATGACACTCGTCTATATAATATAACAACACATACTGTTAGATCAAATTTATAATTTATATAATAAAATTTATATAAAATATAGGCCGTATTTAGTACTTTGAGATTTTTTCGTCTCCTATGGGACATATCCTCCTTTCAAGGAGAAATATCCTCGTTGAAAGGCACTTTTCCACTTGAAAATGTTCGGCGAGAAATGTCCTCCTCAGTCCTTTCCCGTTGAAAGTAACCCAAATCCACTAGGGGACATATTCCCCATTTGGACCCCACCAACCTTCCCCATTGCAGGCCCTGAGAGTAAAGAGGCAGCTTTATACAAATACAAAATGGAATTGGGGGAAGTGGATCAACCAAACCCCGTTATAGAAACAAAATTACATAAGCAATTAAAGGTTTGATCAAAGGGCAAAGGCCTGTAGGTGAAGGAGATCAACTTCTGCAATGCCATTACAATAGGGTTTGGGAGGAAAAATCTTAAGCTCTTGTAGATGTGGCATTCAATACAAATTTCTGATACCAAACTGCCACTCCATTTTCTTGCTGATTGTGGCGTGGTCCATATCCTCATGAATTGTATAGTGACTTGACATTTAAAAGAAGCATTCTTTATATATTTACGTATGCATTCTTTATATAGTTAAGTATCTCATTTTGGATTGATAAGATAAGCTCTATCACTATAGGATTTTCAGGAATACCTTTGTTTTTTACAAGGAATCCTTATATGCAAACCTTTAAATGTAAGACTAATTCCCACTTAGGAAAATATTCTAGAGAAGAATCAAACTCTTCACATTATAAGTAAAACTTACCCTACTATAACTCCAACTTGCTTACCTTTTTGGACTAAATTTTGCTTACACAACAAAAAATAACTTTTTAATATATCTTTGATCTGTTAAAATGTGTGATCCGTCAGTTGTGACGCTCTTGATCTACTCTCCTTTATGAGAAATTCTTATATACTAATACACCAAGCCAATCAAATCACAACATGTGACATAAAGATTGAACCTCACCGCTAGCCCTGCCCCTTCACAATCACTGACATTTAGCAACACATACTAGGATATAATTCCCATTGATCAAGTTTATTTTTTTTTTTAACCCATTGATCAAGTTGGGCTGAGAGTGCAACAAAACAGCCTAACAGTTCAATCTCGTAAGGAACCATAGAAGTGTCACACTGCTAAACTACCAGTACTGCTAAGTCATTACCCTAAGATGATCCTTGATAAGCGAAATTGTTGAATCATACAAGCATGTCAATAACAAAATGGAAACTAATTTAGAAACTAAACAGGAAGAATTATGTTCAATGATAGTGTGTTTCTGGCGACAACCAAATTAGCACAAATTAAGTAAACTAGCATCCAGTCTAAATTAAGTGTTCCCACTGTCTCAATGGCATTTTTCATTAAATAAATTGAAATGGATATAATTTAATGAAAAAAAGATAAGGAATAACGTTCTGCATGTGATGCCTTTCTAAAGAAGAAAAACAAAGGTACATGCAGTTCACATATCTTTATCTAGTGAACCATACAAGACTCGCCCACAACGATCACATGCACTAGAAGCAACTGAAGAGGCATCTTTTGCCTTAATCTTCTGCATCTTTGGCAGATCAATTTCCAGAACATCAGCCAGGGCTTTAGAACCTTCTTGGATCTCATCCAAACTGCAAAGATTATACTTTAGGTCACATCCTAGAACAAAATATCAGAGACAATTACAATGGATAGGTAACCTAGTTCTTATTTAAAGAGCCATTGAGAGGACAGACCTACACAACATTGCCAGAAGTAAGCAATATTTCTGTAAGATTATCTACCATTTTCAGTAATATATCTTGTTCTGAAAAATGAAAAATGAAAAATTACTGTTTAAAAATAACTAGAGTAATGCATGTGCATATGCTAGATTAGGTTAAAAAAGCAAGATATATCTAAAAAGCCTGAGCATAGTCAGCCTAGAAATCTCCCCATGGATCAATTGGCTAAAGTTACAGATCAGCAGCAGACACATGTAAGGATATCTGCAATAGTTTTATCACAAATATCAAATAACTGAAATCAAGGGTTTCAAAGTCATAAAGTAAAAGCCCGAAGAGCCTAAAAAATATTTCCAGGTCCAACTTAACTAATTCAAGGTGAAATCTTTATTAGGGCTCCTTAGGATAGGATCTTCAGTTAAGTGTTTTCTTACAAACAAAACATTAGCTTTAGCATGCTTGAATTTTGAATATTTGGCATTTCCAATCTATTCTACTTCTGAGATCTATCAATGCTAAAAGGTTTTAGTGTGTTGATTGGGAAAGGAGTAAAAAAAAAAAAATTTTACCAGCATATAAAGGAATCTGGTCATTGGAATAAGATTTAATTGCACGAAACCTAATATGATCATTGAAACATGAAATCTGTAACAATGGCATTTGGAAAAAATCACAACTTGATTCAGTTTGACTAAATTTTAAAACATGAAGAACCAAGTATATAGAGAAATTATAATGAAGGGCTGCGGTAAGATAACTATAGTTTAAGATATTTTAACTCTTGAGCCCTGCCAGAATCAACAGAACTAACTTTTCTTAATACATTACATCAAAATACACATTAAACTAGAGCATTGGGTGGTAATCTTCTGAAAATGTTTCCTTAATACATATTGACCATTTTCTGTGCCCTGCCAGCAGACATTAATATGTGACAAGCTAGCAAAATAAGCAAATTAAATAAAAAATTTCAAACCAATTGCATAAGAAATCAGTTATAGGATGATGGCATATTCTGCCATATCAAAATTAGAAAAGGATCCTTCTTGCCTCCACTACAGCCCCTCTTTTCAATTTTTTTTATTGATGATGCATTTGCTCTTTATTTATCTGCAGCTGTGTGTATTTATGTGTTGCAGTGTGTATTTGTGCATTATTCATCATAGTTCAGCTTCAATACCATTTTGGTATAGGTAGTAATCCAGTTTTCATCTCTGATAATTATGCATATATGACCTAATACTTTCCAAAAGGCAAAACTTAAAGTACATAACAAAATGATAATGATGGCTCAGTATAATGAGGCAATGGTGAAAGTTGTGAAAAGGTAATATCCCTAGATGACTTTCAGTGATCGTATAGAAATAATCATCAGCAAAGTCCAAAGAATACAGTGAGAAAACAGGCTCTACTGCAGATGTGTGTATTTTACTTTTGCGGTTAATGTGATGTACTTTATTTTTCTTGATAAAAAGTTTGATGTACTATGCTGGGTTAATCTTCTAGCAGTGTGCTAAAGATCCTCAACTAAAAGACATTGTTTAAATTGTTTTCATCACTTCCCTACCTCATGCAAAGTGGGGGAGTAAAGCGGATTATTGTATCATGTGTTGGCTTGGCAAGGACTCCTCTATCCTTCAGTTTTTGGCATAAATCATAGGCTGATACAGGGGACAAGCTTTTGCTGTTAAGCTCCACTGCATTGAATAATCCTCTTCCCCGTACCTCCTTCACGTAGTTCGGGTACTGCTGTTGAACCTTTAACAGCTGATAAGCAAGCTCCTCTCCCAGTCGAGCAGATCTGTTGAAATAGTAAGACATCAAGTGGCATATTTTATATATTAGTTTCTTAAAGGGCGAAATTTGCAGTAGAAACAAAAGAACCAAATTAACAATGCATTTATGGAAGGATAAGAAGTCTTAATAATCACCATTAATTCCTACATTTAAAATTTTCTTTTCAGATCTGTTCTACTTCAGGATCTCCAAAACATGTTGGATTATTTTGTGCCTTCAATGAGCATTCTTGTTTGCACACAGTAGTAAGTGATGTACAACAACAGCCAAGTCTTATTCTACTAGGTGGGGCTACATGGATAAATCCATGCCATTGGGCTCTATCAAAAATCAAAACTTCAGTAAAACTATTTAGAGCAAGTACAATTGTATCGTTGATCCATGTCACAATAGATTCGACAAAGTTTTACATTGGCTATCAAATGCTTAACACAATCCTCCTCTTTTACCCAGACTTGAGACCGGCTATGTAAAGTTTGAACCAAAAAAAGTACAACATAGGCAGAGTTACACAGTAGTAACTGATGTGATAAAAAAAGTTATAATACCACATTCTGTTGAAGATTTCTAAACAAGGTCTGGAACCTTTATAAATGGAACGAAATTAGAAAATAAACAGACTGGCAACACGAATAAGTGGGCTAGCCAGGAATATTGCTACTGTATAGTGTGTGTTTGTAACTTTCTCGGAAGGGGAAGGAAAATTGCTACTGTAGGAAGTGAAAATATTCAGGATATTGTATGAATAAAAATCCCTCAAGCAAGACTTCCCACAGATATATTTTAGACATGTTAGAATTTGATATAAATAATGGTATTTATTCATACCATTCTCTGAAAAGTACAAGAAGCATGGCGACAAATTTTTAATTATCAATGCATAAACTTTCCCAAAGATAAAATTGCATTTCATAAAATTATTCTACCACTAGAAACCCAGACCTTAATATTATAGCTTATATTTCGCAAGCTGATGTTGCCTAATCAAATGAATCAAGTCAGGGGAAAACATACTTGCCAAGACTTTGTTGATGTGGAACAGATAAGGGAGAAAGAGAAGAGAAGAAAAAGTTAAGGGAGAGAAAGACTTAAAGGGGGATAAGTAGAGAAGGAAAAGAGGGAAACCCAGTACACAAAAATCCTTAAATAGGCAAACCCTAACCAAGAATCCTAAATCATTAAAACTAAATTATTAAAAATATGCAAATAACCCCAAATTATTAACAGATACCCAAATAACAATAAAATCTTAATTAATACAAACATATCCCATTATTTATTATCCATATCCTATTTTATTCCTAGGCCATACTGCCTCATGTGTATTACAGTCTTGTGTTATATTAAGTATATATTGACAATGCAAGATTTTGTAATGCATTTGCTACCTCTCAGCAAGTCCCTCATCTCTGATCACATCTAGTGAAGCAATTGCGACTGCACTGGCCAATGGATTTCCCCCAAAGGTACTGTGAAAAATAACACAAAGAAAGCTTTAGCATTATGAAATTATTATAATGAATAAAGTTATTTGATAGTTACATATGAAAGAGAAAAAAAAAATGCAGAAGTGAAAGACTGAAAGTAAAATCTCCCTAGCTGGCAAAGGATTGAAAAATTAAAAATAAATAACAATTTTTAATAGAGGCATCACTTTGCCAGGAAAAAGCAAGGGCTCCTATATGAATTGGTTCATTAACCTGGAGACCGTTAAGAACCCAGAAATCAAAATAGATTTTATTGAATTTAGAGATAGAAACCAGCAGATACAGATTTCTCACTCTCCACACTCTCTAGTAAGAAACAGCAAAATAGAAAGAAAGATAATGCAGAGCTTCGAGGGCCTGCTCCTCCCAATCCTTTCCTTATCAAATTCTTGCCTATCCTCCCCTCTTTCTTGCCGTTTCTTTTTATCCTATCCGATCCCTTTTCTTACTTTCCTAGCCACCTGCCACGTGTGCAAGTAATTACAAAACAGAACCTTGCACCCCTTGCCTACATGAGGGAGTGATTCCCTGCTACCCCATCCATTTCTCCTAGTATACACCCTAGAGATGGGTGTGTATCTGTGACCCGCTGCCAAATAGGAAATAATTTCACCACTCTCCGAGTAGCCTACTTTATTGTGGTCTTGAACATTTAAATCCCCAATATTTACTTTGCAATTTAGTCAACGGAGCCCCTGTTTCACGTTAATGGCTTCCACTTCATCAAAGGGTGTGCAATGTTCATGAATTTCGTGTAGACCTCATGGCAATAGTTATTAAATTCCGAAAAGACAAACTTTCCAAAATTCTGTGTGATTAATTCGCATCTATTTGCTGGGAAATGACACTCTTTTAACAAAAATGAATAAAGAAACCTACCAAACCCTTTGTTAGAATCAATTAGGATTATCAGAATATGTAAAGAATCCGTTAGAATCAATTAGGATTGTCAGAATATGTAAATAATCAATTAGGATCATTTCCTTTTCTATTGTACACAAGTATTATAAAATCCGATACAAAAGGGCAGTGTAATTTCACTGACTCATTCTCTCAAAACTAAGGGTTTCTGTGATCCTTCCTCTTTCAACACCCTTCAAAGTCAAAACTTCATAAGGACAACTCCTTTAGCCCCCACAATTAAATCCCACATGCAAATTGCATACTATCCAGCAATATTAAACTTAATTTTCAGATATTTCCCAACATTAGAACTTATTCTCACCCCATATGAGGACAATATAGAAGCACCAAACCAGTGTATCAGTCAGTTCTTTTAGAAGTATAAATGGCT
Source organism: Castanospermum australe (assembly GCA_019955255.1). NCBI lineage: Eukaryota > Viridiplantae > Streptophyta > Magnoliopsida > Fabales > Fabaceae > Castanospermum > Castanospermum australe. The sequence continues at coordinate 123,601 of NSJW01000821.1, forward strand.
CCATTCACAGATAGCTTTTGCCAATGGAATATTCAAACTTCATCCTATCAAATTCATCACTTTGCTTCTCAAACATATCAATATTTAACTTCACAATTCATTGAGTAGTCAACAAAATTTGCTTGAGGGAACTCCATTTAAATATTTCTTTTATTCATTTATTTGCCCATTTAACGAGGGTATAATTCTCTATCTAAAAATTAAGTTTTTTTTTTTTATTCCTACCTTAAATGATTAGAGTCTCAATGTACATGATGGAACCTTTGGATTACAAGCTTTCCTAAACACTTCAAGATATGTGCACAACCATGAATACAAAGCTTAACATACCATCTAGTTCATCCTGAGTGTACCTTTTTGTAACCCTGCCTATTATCCATATCAAATGGAACTTAACTAAGGAGAGTTCTATCTCTTCACATCATCTTCCCAATCAAGATGCATTTTAAGGATAGCAACAGATGTCTAACAGAACCGCCGTATAAGCTGGACAACTATTTGAAAGAAAATTCTAGATAAAGGGAGCAGATAAAGAACTATATTATAAAAATATTTGTATATTAAAATGAAACCTTCCATGCTCTCCTGGCTCAATACAAAGCATCACATCTTTGTCTGCAAGAACAGCACTAACAGGTATAACTCCTCCACCCAATGCTTTTCCCAGTATCTGAGTAGAAAGACATGTAAAAAAAAGTAACTATATGAATGGTGGCATAAAATGTAGATAGAACCTGAGAAGAAATAACAAAATAGAAACAAAAAAAGAGATTTAACAGCATAGGATAAATATTTCTCATTTTGTTGAAAGAAAAAAATAAAGTAGGATGGGCATGTCTTCGAAGTTGTAGATAGTTCAATGCATCTAATCCAACCACTTACTTGTAATGTAAAATTTCCAAAAAGTTTCTAAAAATAGACATTTGCAGGAATAGAAGGAAATACTAGATAGATTTTTGCAACAAGTCTATATAATTTAACTTTTCTGTCATAAAGTAACTCTGTTCTTTATTAAAATCATAAAGCAACTAATTAAAATATGATATACTCTGTTTTACCAGTCAAACAAAAAATAAAATACAAGCCTTTCAAGGAATGAAATTATATGGGTAAAAGAAGTGTGATGTCTATTGGAATCAATAACACATTATTGTATCTTGCCACAGTTTCAATTTCAAGTCCAAGTCCACAACTCATTATTGCTATCTTACTAAGACAACTCTGACCCTAAATTATTAAAGGGTGCATAATAAAATTTGCAATAAGAGTTGCCCAAAGATTCTGTTAATTTTATGACCACATGATAAAGTTCACATCATGGTGTTGGGAACAAATCAAAAGATATACAGTACACAAGAGATTAAGGTGATTTCTAACCACTACATCTGGGCGAACTTCTTCCCAGTCACAAGCCAGCATCTTCCCTGTCCTTGCTAACCCAGTTTGTATTTCATCAGCTATCATCAACACATTATATTTGGTGCAAAGATCTCTGACAGTTTTTAAATAGCCATCTGGAGGAATTATTACCTTTCAACAAATAATATAACTGATCTAAGAAGAATGTACCAAAGATGATATACTTTAAGTAGTGAAAACATAATAAAATGGAAAAAAATATTAAATTAAACTAGGAAAGAAAGATAGTGAAAGAAGGACAGGCAAGAAGAACCCAATAACACCCACAATATAAAAAAGTCAGTTCACTCGACATGCCAGTCACCAGACCGGCCGAGAATGTATCATCAGGGCTATCAGACACAATATTTGCGTTCTCACAGGAAAACATGGCTAATGTATCGCTGCATTCATGGAAGAAAACATAACATGAAAGGAACCCAGAAAACCAGTCAAAATTTTTCAAAACTTAAGCTAAAGCTATTACGCATGTTCTACATGGCATATCAATCAATGGAAATTTTTAACATTGTTAAATCTTCTCTTCATTAAACATAAGTTTGCTGAATATAGAATTTGTGGAATGTTTATCTGATTTATTATCTATATACAATGAATATTAAAAACTTGCTGCAGCACTTTCCCGTTATAGATATGCATTCTGTATTTTACTTAACCATGCAACACAGAAACATTTTTAATTTAAAAAAATAGATGTCAGTCTTTTTTCTAAGTTCTAAGAAAGAGAATAGCAACTTACTTAGCATATTCTTAATTCAAATAAACATATTGAGCATTGTTAAGCCGATTAAATATGTATTCTCAGAAAACATACCCCAGCTTCACCTTGGATGGGTTCAAAGATAAATCCAGCTATGCGTTCTCCACTTTCTGTTGGGCATCAGAGAGAAAATTCAAATAGTAAACTTCAAAGATCTCTATGCTAAAGCAAAATTTACTGATAAAAAGTAAAGAAAAACTATGCAGCGCAATTCAAAACCTTTGAAAATTCGTTCAAGGGCTTTTGCATCACCAAAATCAAACTTTAAGATGGCCAGGCAATAAAGGACCAAAACCACGGGCAGCTTCATTGTCACAGCTCATAGATATGACAGCTAGTGTACGACCGTGGAAGCAACCACAGCATGAGACGATAATAGCCTGCAACAATGTCCATGAGCAAAACTGATTCTCATAAAAAGAATAACCAAACTAGAATAATAAAGTATAAATGCTAACGCTCAAATATAGCAAAATGACTTTCAGGCTGTAAAATTGAATAGTAGATTCCTGAATTTATTACTGTACAACAGAAGAAAACTCAAATATGAAACTGTATATATCAGAAAAGAGGATGCTATATTTTGGAGAGAATAACCGTCCTGCATTTTCTCTTTGTGCTGGAAGAATGCCATATGTTTAGATAGAAAGAATTAGACTCTCAGATGTGTCTAGTTTGCAAATCCTTTTTAAGAATATGTTACCTCAGATGCCACAGGTCATACTTGAATGTGTCCCATATATTTTCTTCAAAACAACAGATGCTCGAGTTTTCCACCAAAAAAAAAAAAAAAAAAAGATTCACGATGTGTAGTGATTTTCAACTCAATGTATACTTTGATAATTATATTTTCCATTTTGTCTATTTTAAGCTATACGGAACCTACAACATAGCATCAAACTTCCATACTGTAAAGGTGTATGAAAACAGCTACATCATTACAGTTCAAAGAACATGAGAATTACCAACATTTTTTTTGGTAAAAGAATTACAAACATTTGCATACAAGCTATTATATAAGGAGTAAGGACAAACAAACATGATTGCTGAATCAAAATTGGTGGCCCATATTAAGCAGAGATTTAATTTGGTTCCATAATCTTGAAAAATGCAAAATATCAAGATATTACTACTGTTAGCATGATTCTCACAGTTTATAGTACCTCATCTTTGGGGATTCTTTTCTTTTTATAACCCCACTTCCTTGCTAATTTCAGAGCTGTTTCCACACCTTCAGCACCAGTATTCATAGGAAGCACCATATCAAAACCAAACATGCTTGTTAGACGCTCAGCAAATACTGGAAAGCGGTCATTGTAGAAGGCTCGAGAGCTCAGGGTCAGCCTTTCTGCCTGTTCTTGTAATGCTTTCAGAATTTTAGGATGGCAATGTCCCTGAGGCAGGATGACATGAACATAAATTATTGGAAAATCCGTGACATTTTTTCCCCTAAAAATTAAGGAAGAAGAAGAAGAAGGAAAAGTAGTAGTAGTGGTAAAAGGGAATTGGCCACTGCAGTAAACTCACTCAACAAAGGACACTGAGAAAAATGTATATAACCTCCTTCGCTCATTTGGCACCATTCTGAAGAAAATTCCAGATGTAGAGCCTTGGGAATTACCATGATCCAGTAAATGTTACCTGATTAACTGCAGAATAAGCAGATAGAAAATCAAGATATTTGTTTCCCTCTGGATCCCACACAGACGATCCCTTTGCTTGAGAAAACACAATGGGAATAGGATGGTAACTGCATTTGAAACAGGACAAACATAAATTCAATAATTGACCAAAACCAAAAGCAATTAATTAAACACATTAACAATCTATACCAACGACAAGCAGAAAAGAAAAAAGCATTGAAGCTTGACAAGACCCCAAACAAATACCTAAAAGAAAGTATTGTGTATTTTGATGTTTAATACCCATGCGGAAGCATAAAATATGAGAAGGAATGAGCTGACACCCCCATTTGCAAACAAAACAAAAACATTAGCAAAAAGGTAAAAGGAGCTGACACCCACAAAATAGCAAATTTGCATCATCCTTTCATTTGTAAAAATGCTCAAGAGAGAGTAACTGAGATTATTTACAAACGGAAAATGTTTTAAGGATTGCCTCAGAGTAAGCAATACCACCTTAAAGTTTGAAGGTAGCTCAGGAGAAATAATGAAGTTCAAGAAAAATAGAAATTCATCATCTTAACTAAATTAGAAGACTACTAAAGAACAGAATAAACTGCATGATTATACAGTAAAGTGTCTTGTGTGCAGAGCAGTTTCAGCTTACTCATGATCAGTTTTACGTTCTCTATACTAAGAACGATTCAAACATCCCAATGAATAATTAAAAACCCATATTATTCATGATACCAAGGTTTAACTTCACCAAAACGGGACAAAATCACCATAGTTGAACAAGAAAGCTTTTCAAAAGTCATAGTGAGATGAAAATAAGACAAACCCAGAAACCAAAAGCTTGTATTTGGGGTGTGGCAACACATGGCGGGTGGAGATACGGAGAGAAACACAGAAAGAGAAGCTTACTTGTGGGCGCTGTATTGATATTCCTTGTCGATGATTTTCTGAGAAGAGGAGGAAACATTGCCTTCTGGGACAGCCCCAAAATTCCTACTTCCCCTGCAAGCTCTTTGCAGCAAACACTGTAATAGTCTCCTGGAAGCCATTGATGAGATGAGTGAGACTAAGGCAGCTCAATTTCCAGTAACCGTAACAAGTCTCTGTTCAATTTTCGCAACTGTACTAATACTAAAACCAATACCGTGATCATGAAATTGTTCCTCCTATGTCTATTTAATTTAATGTATGAAAACATGACATAAGATTTATGTCATTCCATTCCACTATCTGATGTTACGTTACGCGGCGCCACAACTCCCAAAGCATATCCATTTGGATATAAAACATCATCATTCACGCAATCTGAGGCGTGGTACATTTTTTTTTTTTGGGTACAAAAGCATTGTACATTATTTTCTCTCTCACGAGTGCATGTGTAGGAATTTTTTTTTTCAAGAAAAAAATTGTTTTTTTTAACAATTTTTTTAATAAAATTTTAATTATAAATATTTTAATTACAAAATAAATTAATTTTTAAAGTATAGATAGTCAAAGACGGATGAGTGTCTTGGTTGGATTAATTCAAAACATTCATCCGAGGGAGAATAAGTTTGCTTCCCAAGTACCCAATCTTCGAAAGAGATCAAAACCAGGACGTTGAAATTGCTGTCCTTATCATTTGCAGCAATAAAATAGAGGGAAAATATTGTGAATATGATAGCTGATTAGACTATAATATTTTTTAAAAATTTCATTATATATTTAAATTAATTTATTTTATAACTAAAATTACTTATAATTAATATTTTATTAAAAAACTTTTGAAAAATATTTTTTAAAAAAATTAATTAAAACCAAATATTCACATAGTAGAACGAATGTAAAGTTGTAAACTCAAGTTTCTAGTTGTTTTGTACAGCCAACCAAAAAAAAAAAGTTTCAAGTATTGCTTTGTCTTTTTTTTTTTTTTTTTGGGTCAACAAGTATCGCTTTGTCTAAACCCAAGTTTTAAGTGGCTATTGAAGTATACGTATTTTAGCTCTCATTTATAGTTGAAGCTGAAGTATCAGATTTTTTTAAAAAAATTTACAGGTCCTCTTCTGATTATTCTGCGCTTTTTTATTCTTAATTGCTTGGCTTTCTGAATGGTGACAACTCATTAATATAAAATTAAAAAAATAAATTTTAATCTCTATATTTTTATGTTTATCTTAGTTTCTATTTTTTTAATACTTTGATTTTAGTCCATCAATTTATTATTAGTTTATTACATCCAATTTTATCCTTACCAATTTAGTCTGTGTTTGTATTGATTTATTTTATATTTAAAATAATTTATAATTAAAACTTTATTAAAAAAATTTAAATTAATTAGAAGCAAACATACATTTAGATATCTTAAACTTAGCTCTTGCAAATTATGCGTGAACAACTTTTTCAAATCCATGAGAATCACAAACATCTAAATGAAACTTGATTATCTTTTATGAATTATTTTTACCCTTACACTAATTTCTTCTCTTTTTCATAAATTTCGTTAATGTCGCCCATTCATTCTCTCTCATTCCCTCCATCAAACAAAGTTTATGAAAATCATTATAACTTAACCATAAGCTTTTATAAACTTACAAATTGATGAAAATAAACTTTATATAAAATAACAAAAAATTATTATGAATTAAAATTTTATTTATTATTATCAAATAACAATACAAAATCCATTGTTATTGTGCTATTTAAAATGCATAGATCGCTTGATATAAATCACTATACATTTATTTATTAATTATATATATGTATATATAACAATAACATATTAGAATTTTTAAAATTATAAAAATTGCAATTAAATAGTGTGTCTAAACATTCAAAATGTAAGCAAGATCCCAAGTATCATGCACCAAACGTCTCCATAATTTCATTCAATAACTTTAGATGCTAATTCATGCTACTAATCCCATTCTTTAGCAAGTTCTTGTTAGCAATGATATCATACCAAACTGTCTTATGGACAACTTTCAACGTCGTCTCTTTCAACAGGGGCACAAGCAAAAATAATATTATTCAATCATAATTTAATCAAACTGTTATTACTTATTTAACCTGACATACACTCATGAAAGCTGACTCTACTTCCTTTCTACGTTGGATTTCCACTTTAATAAAATTGGCCATGAGTCGTTCCTCATCATTCAAACTGTAACATATTCTCAAGGTCTTGCAATAATAAACAGAAATTGAAAAAAGAAAAGAAAAGAAAAGGAAAGAAAATAATGAATCCTTCAATTCAGGGAGTATTATAATTTGTATAATTACTTATATGAAAGGATAATGGAAGGGGAAAGAACTTATTTTCAAGGAAATTTAAGAGTGTGTTTAGTTTGTTTTCTATTTTTATTTTCAATTGATGTGTTTTTATTAATAATTACAAAAATATCACATCATTTTTATTGTATTTCACGTTTTTAAAATTTTGGAAAGAAATAGTAAAATGGTGAAAACAATAATTTTTTGTTTTCATCATTTTTTTCACAAAAGTTTGAAAATAGGAAATAAAATGAGAACAATGTGATATTTTTGTAATTATAACCGAAAACGCATAAATTGAAACTGAAAACAAAAAAACGAACTAAACATCCTTACATTCTCGTATCATGATGGTAGACGGACTGCTTAGCAACAACCAAACAAATTACTGGCTACCAGTATAACAAGGTCACACAGCCCTGCCAACAATAACATGCAGTACATAGCCCCATTGGATGCGTATGATTGTTATTTGATAAGTTTTCTGGAATGTTAACAAAAACATAAAACAAAAGAGTCTAATTGGAAAGTCAACATCACAAATTGAGTCTAGAGAATAATAATGATTATAAAAATTAATCCCCTGGGAACCATTTCATTTAATTGATTAGCTTAGATCAACCCTAAGCATTTGGCACCAAATAGGATCGATGGAACCTAATTATCCATGGGGATTATGTAAAAACATATGATAGACACGTTCAATGGATCCTCTTTCCTACTCACATCCAAACAAAAGAATGAAGATTTCTGACACTGACTGTCATGAAGCTGTATGTACAACAGACTTCTACTGCTTACACTATTTAATGTGCAAGATAAAAGCAAAATTCATATACAAATAGTAACAGCTAACAAGTAGATTTCTGACATTAAGTTTCAGTACACTTCTACCCCCAATGAACCATGCCCCCTCACAAGGAAAAATATCTAGAGTGCATGACATTATCAATCAATTGAATTACATCCACTAATAACAATGGCTGCCAGATGGGCCCAATGTCCAAACTCAAACTAATCCAGCCATCCTTACTGATCAGAATGATGGCCAAATAGTCAAAGAATGGATAGTAATGTATAATATACAGAATCAAGATGGGAGATTGTGCAGTTAGAAGATCTACAGTAACCTATAACCAAAGGAGGGTTTGTCCACATATTTAAGATTGAAAAATATTATAACGAGTATAATTAAGCTGAGATGAGAGTGTGGGGAGAGCTTATGAAACAATATCCAAGAAACTAGATGACTAGCACAAAATGAAGAAAAATTGTACTTTACATTTGCTAGGAAAGGAAATTTCGATATCATCCATGATAAGTATCCAGTTGATTGCACATTATAGAAGAAAGCTAGAAAGAGTTCAGTCACATTTAGGAGAAAGGAAGTTTGAGCACATTAGTGCTCATGTTAAAACATGGCAACGGGTAATCTGGATGAGACAATGTTTCAACAGAAGATGGCAGTACAGATATGAGGAAGATATTGATGAAATAGGATGACATAATCTTAATGAACCGTGTGATCAGTCATATCAGAGAGATGGCAACATCTGAACAATGAGTAGAATGCCTTATGGATAGGAAACCAGATATTGCCTACAAATTTAATTTTTACTTACGTTAAATCACTAAAAGTAGAGCAGGATATTGCCTAGGTCGCCAAAATTCAATTAACCGTCCAAGTTCAGTTGAGATACAAAATGTTGAGTTGCAAACAGGACAATAGATAAGCCGCAGGTAGCAGAGATAGAGATCATATCATGAATGCAATTTGATAAATTTAGGAGATCCAATGTACTAAATGTCAAGTTGCAAACAGGACAATTGATAAGCCACAGGCAGCAAAGAATAGAGATCATAACATGAATTCAACTTGATAGAATTTAGGAGATCCAATGAAATCATTCTAAACCACATTGGAAGAAGGGAAGGCTTGCTAGCGGATAGCAAGTATCTCCTTGTGAGTGGCATCCATCACAAGACAAATGAGAAGTGAAAAGCATGTACACAAGAAGTTCAACAAAATAAATTCCAATGAGTTTTCAGATAATAGGTATAACGCTTGGTGTGATAACAAGCGCAACCAGAAGCCTTGAAATCCAACAGTATAAGAATGGTCATATATAGTTGCAAATGCCCCCACATATGACAGGATTACAAGATATGGAAAACAGAAACTGAGGAAAGAAAATGATGCAGAGTTTTCATAAATTTTTCAAATTCATGAGGCAACTTCCCTAGGTTTGACCAAAGTACTCGCATAAACCAAGGATACTAGAAAGAGGAGATTGCTAGAGACTGCATTTTATTTGCATCATTAGGGGCAGATACTTTCAGCAAGAAAGGAGAATAAGAGGTTGAACCACCAGAAACAAAATAAACATCATAGCTTTAAGGTTCCTCTGATAATAATTTATGGAGATAATGATGATTCCACAATAGTCAAAGGCAAAACAGTATGAATGGACAGAAAGATCCTAAATTTCTAAGAGAAAACGTAGATGAAGAGTAGATTAAGACAAACAAGAGAAAGGAACTAAAGCTCCTACATACAAAACCAGCAATGGATGCTAAGGCACAGTCTTGCTTGCCACTCCCTGTTATGGAAGAAGCAGGAGTCCAGTTGAATAACTCTAGAGAATATTGTCTCCAGGACAAACCTAAAGGAACTAAGGAGAGGAACAAGGACATGCTTCAAGAAGTAAACTTTTCACCTTCAAAACCCCCAGAAACTCATGTGGCCATTATAAATGCCTGGATCAAGTTTTCAGCTGCACGCTTCTGTTCAGGTGTGCCAGATATAAGAGCAATTCGATCACCCCGGGCAGATTTGGAATCAGAAATCTCTACCATTGCTCCTGAAATCTGGATTGAAACAACTAGGCATAAAATAGACATTCAATGAAGCAAATTTTGCATCAGTTTTTAGGAAGCACATGTGTAATGGGTATGGAATTATAAACAAAATAGTATTCCATGCTAAGCCAAAGCTGTATAAACTTGAGTATGTCCAATGCTTTAGCCATTGACATCCAACAGAACAAGTGTATATATACGAAACATTTAGTGTGGACTCATGGATAAAATAGCATGAGCAAAAGAAAAGATTTCACAAAATAGTTTTGCATGGAAGGCTATTATTAGATGACATCTGGAAGAATAACACTATGGTCCATCAAATGTGGAAAACTGAAATCATCAATGATCAAAGAATAGGGAAATCCTTAATTTTTTTTTAATTAGTTTCTGCACAAATTGTTGTTTCTGTCTTAGGAACAACCACTTGATATGGTGAAAGTTGTATATCTCTCTTTTACCTTTCTACAAATAAATAGACTGAGAAGATAAATCATATCGCAATGTAACTAAGTGATCAATCAAAAAACCACTCAACATCAAGAATTAAACTTGAGAAAGCATGATATAAAAGCTTTTAATTTTCAGATAAGTAACAGTTTTCAGTTCATCACTATCCAAAAGCATACAGTGAGATACAGCAGCGAGGAGCAAAGCTGGCATTAATTTAAGATAAATAATAGAATTACACCTTTCAAACCATAAATTGGTTCCCCTTGCATTAGAATAAAAGAATAATACATTCAGAATGCCTGAACCAACCTTCCTGATATTGGCTATATTTGCTCCTCCTTTACCCAACACTTTACCAACAGCATTAGCAGGAATCAACATCTCCAGAGTTGACGGAGGAGGCAAACTGTGTACAATAAAGGTACAGAAACATGAGTTGAATAGCATTAACCAGTTTAACATAAAGTTAAGGAAAGTAAAAAAATAAAAATAAAACAGGGACCAAGTCAGTTGTAAAGTATATAAGGCATATAATTTTGATAAAAATATATACTAACCCTCCTCCATACAGCTTGGTAGCATATGAGGACATCAATCCATAGCCATTTTCTCCCATCTATTACATAGAAGCAAACAAGAGAAGAGATCAGTGGCATATGATTAAAAACTAAAAATAGAGATGAGACATGTAACAATAGGAAGAAAATAAAGAAAGACTCAAATGCAGTTATTAGCACTTTGTACTAGACAAAAGAAATGCTTTACATGCCACTGGAGGAAAGGATGTTCTGAATGAAAGGAACAACTCTAAGAAACCATCTCTACAATACCACTCCCCAACGAAAAAAACAATAAAGAACAAAAGATGAAATCCATCAGCATTCATGACTTTATCTACTTCATAATAACAGTATTCATAACTTCATAACAACTATATTTAAACCCAAATGACTAGGAAAAGACTAGAAGATATATCGTATAAGAACATACGAAAGGAGCTATCTAATATAATTTGAATTTGCATTGCTACAAGATTTTCCTATTTTAGATCAACGTAAAAGCACCAAAAACATCCTTATCCTTATGATTAAAAAAATTACTTTTTAGCTGCAACTATACTCAAGGAACATAGGCATTGAGCATAATATGTTCCAAGTATTAGCAAACAGATATCACATAAGACATTTCACAGTAGAAGTTAAAACAATGAACAATCACAAATAGATTAAGAATTGTGAGAATTTTACCCCAAAGAAAGACTTGAGATATATGCAACTTTGTGGTGGAAAAATCTTCCGTCAAAATATTTCAAGGAAATACCTTCGTTTATGAAAAAGAATACATTCTCAAACTATTTTTTGTTTTTTTTCCACTTTAAAATTAGATTTTCCAGGAGAAACTTTCTACCATACCAAATACAGCCTATGGTGAAATGACATTATAAGCAACTACCTATAACCTGATTTCTTTTTATCTTCTTTTTTAGTGCATAATGGGGAGCTGGGGTTAGTAAAATCACCATTTTCTTATCTTTTAGGGAGATAAGAGTACATTTCAACCATGCACTTAAAGAAATTGAGCATGAAATAGGAAAACAATTCTTTATGAAATTCATATCTAAAGTTTTTCAAAACTAAATAAGACTATGTTTCTCCATATATTGAACCTAGAACGTCAAATCAAAATCATCACAATAAGATATAAAGATATAAATCATAAGGGATTAGTTATTGTTTAATTATAGGGAAAAAGTGGAAAAGGAGGAAAAGAGATAAATAGTATACTTCAGTAATAATGAGATATTATTAATTACTAACCTAATAAACCTATTTATGCTAATAATGTAGGACAAGTACCATCATAGTACAAGCCCAACTCACTAACAGTACTAACATGCTTTAAACAATGAGAATACAAATATTCTAACATGACCCCTCGAGTTGAAGCTTATTAAGCTCTTAGCTTATTACAAATTTCAGCTTGTTACAAATAAGCAAACTTAAACAAAATAACTTAAATATATAATTGGCTCCATATACCACATAAACATTGATAAAGACAGAACACAATGTTGGAGAGATGACAAAATGAGCAGTGCATTGGAAAGATAACACAGCAAGAAGATGGCTAGAATCACACACAGCCATAAGAGTTGGTTGGAATGTTGCATGGCCAAAGAAGTAGAGACAATGCTGGAAAGACACACAGTAAAAATTTCCTAGCACGCAATCATACTCAGCACGGCCCAATCTTCTCCAAATTCATTAAAAAGAGAAACAGCATTTAGAAGCTTCAAACAGCAAGAATAGCCTCAAATTTGAATTAGGCAGACTCAAAAACCAAGGAAAACATGTCGGGAATGTGAAAAACTGAATCAGGATCAAAAAGAGCTTGTGGCTGCGAGATAACACAACCAAAGAGAGACAAACAACCAAATAGAGGGAAGCAGAGCCAAACAGCAGCAAGAAGACAATATCCCATTCAGGAACAAAACCAAACAGGCCTATGTCCTAGTAGCAACTAAACAAGCAGGAACAAGCCAAATAGAGTTGGAAGCAAAGTAATCCATGCAGGAACAACGCCAAATAGAGGCAAATGGAGAAAAACAGAGCCAAAGAGAGGAAGCCCGTGACATGGAACAGCGAAAACTGGTAAACAAATCCAGGATCTAGCCGAAAAAGGGGAGACAACCTGATCTGTAGTGGTGGCCAGATACGCGCCTCCACGCATCGGCGTGTGGGAGTTCTGGCCTCTAGAAGAGGTGGCTTGTGCAGTCAAACCTTGGTTTCCGATGATGATCTTCCACCTCCTACCTCATCAGCAACCTCCAAACAAAATAGTGATGTCCCTTTTTTCGAAAAGCAACTGAAAAAGGGTGAAATAGCAATGCAGCTGTGAGTGAATTTTCCAACGATGAAATTGGCAAGATTCTAGCGCGAAAAGGGGCCAAACAAACCCAAGATTTGTTGGGAAGGCCAAATCAGGATGATCTGGGCAAAGACTAGGCTGAGGGCATAGCTAGTGGCCCACGCTTCATCACGCACCGATGAAAGTGCAAGAGCTACATAAATTTCAGGCTTCGCATGTTGGCACATGCAACAGCGGTTGGGGATGCCGTTCCAGGAATAGGCCATTAGGGGGTGGAGAATCTCCTAGTGTAGGCATGCACTCCAATGGCAACCTAGAAAGAATTGGCCCAAGCGTGTCCACTGTGGATCAAGGAAGAAAAACATGCCGGAAATGTGAACACAACCGAGGGCAAGAGAAGCAGAGTTAAAAAAAAGTCACCTAACAAAGGAGTTCCATATTTGGGGAGCTCGATAGCGAAATAGTGACAATATCAGGTTACGCAGGATGGCATCCCTCTGATACCATATTGAGATTATAGGGCAAAGGTGGAAATGGAGGAAAAGAGAGAGAGTATCTCATTGATAATGAGATGTGGGTTAATTACTAACCTAATATTCCTATTTATACTATTAGTCTAAGTCAAGTACTAGTACAGGCCCAAACCAACAACACTACTAACATAACAAGACTCTTAATAAGAATCTTAATATTCTAACAGTTATGGTGATATAGCAAAGAAAAAAACAATAGCGAGACATACCGACAAAGATCCATATCCATAAAGGCTGCTAGAAGAAAGCATGCCCAGGCTAGTTCCACTTTCAGTCCTCTGATCATAAGCCAGTTGAGTAGCGACAGGAGGAACTGAAGGCAACACAGATGGCATTGAAAGAACAGCACCACCTGAGTATAAGGATTCAGCACCTATAGAGGGATTATGGCCAATGTCCTTTTCTTTCAATACATCATCTCTAAGTCTTAAGACAATCTGGATTAGTGCATCTCTCACACTATCAACTCCGCCGACCACCTAAACCAAAAGAACATTAAATAGAATAAATATACAAAAAAAGCAAGAAAAGAAGTCAAACCTCAATGAGTTCATCATTCACATCTGCACATTTAGGCTTATCGCTTTTTGAGATTCGAACATCGGCTTTAGTTCTCTTCCGAATCTCATTTATGATTGAACCACTTTTCCCGATAATACACCCTATCACTTTGGATGGAACCAGGAGCCGTATTGAAACCGTGGTATCATCTTCTTCATTTATCTTCCCTTGCAGCAGTAGCACAGCTTCAACTGCCATGGATTTCATATCACTTGGCGACTACAAAATACATATACTATATGATCATTTTTCTTTTATAATAAAAGATTACATGAACAACATATAATGCAAAAAGGTTACAGCATGCAGAGTATTGACAACATGGGAGTCGACACAATCCACCAACTTGTAACCCAAGCATAAAACTGATCATGAAATTCAATGATTTGAAGAAGCTTTTGTGTTAAACAAACTAACGGCACTAAGCTTATTTACCAGAACACCTGTATATTAACCATATATTAAATGAAGCCTACAAAAAAACTACCAATTTCCTAGCACAAAAACAGGTAAAGCAACTGTATATTTGACTGCCACCTCGCAGAATGCTCAATAACCATTGATATATGCTGACAAAATAAAATTAAAATATTTTAACTTTACCAGAGTAACATTACAGAATCCCCCTCCCCCAAAAAATTGAAAAACTTGTTCTACTAATATTTTCTGAAAACTGTCCTTTTTTTACTTTTCTCTATCACTTTCTTTCCAGATTGTAGTTAACATGTGAAACCTGTGGCTGTTGACCTCCTAAATGATCATCAATCCACATTGTTATGAGGAATGTCACCATTAGAGCACAAGGCCATTAGCCACAATAATTAGCTAGTATCAACTATAAAATGATTTCATTGATTTCCTTCGATTATGGATCTAACCTGTTTTAAATTTTAATGGAAGCTATGCATGAAATTTATCACTCAAGAAAAAAAAATAGAGGTCATGTCCATGAAAATAAAGTTAAGCAAACTAGTAATCTAGCCAAGAAAGATATAAGATAAACCTGATATCTAAAAGTAACAATAAAATGAAACTTATATACTATAATGTTGTCTAAAAAATGGTTTATAGAAAAGAGAAAGAAGGAAACTAGAGATCAAACAAACAATTCAAACTTTTAAAAATGCAAAGACATATATTTGAAGCTTAACAACAACAAATCACACAAGTTCCTGAGTAGCAAGAACCAACTCCTCATCCCAATTAAGTGATTTTTATCTTACATATAATTTTGAGATGTGATCTTATAACACTAACAGAAGAAAAAAAAAAAGAATCTTGATAAATAGCAAAAGTCAAAGCTTTCGCAAGTGAATGGGGTATATCATGGACTCCACCAAGTTTAACATCTCCCTCAAATATTGGATGTGCAATTTTTATTTTATAGAAACAAATGGACAAAGCAGAAATAGTGCACCTCTGTTGCAGTTATAGTGATTAAACACTCATCATGACGAGCCTTGGAATCATCAACCTCAATACGAGCACCGGTAGCCTGCCTCATACTTTTAATTGTACCCCCTCCCTTCCCAATGACACGCCCAATCTTGTCAGAGGGACACAACATTCTTACAACTAACTCCTCAGATTGGGTGGCACCAAGATCAGGAAATACTGGAAGGGCAGATGAGTATAGAGACCATGTATTTCCTGTATCAGCATAACCTTGCAGATCTTGTACATTTGTAGCGCCTATAATTTGAGGAACAGATCTAGGTGGGATAATAGGATCTGAAGCTGGATATAGTCCAGCAGGTGGAAAAATAGGAACTTCAGAAGGAATGATAATGCTAGGAGGGGCTTCTGGTACAGTTGTGTCAAGGGAGATGTCCTCCTTGGGAGAGAACTTGTACATAATAGCAGAAACTGCAAATAGTGCTCTTTTAACTGCTTCTGATTCACCAGTAATCTACTCACAGGGAAAACAAGCATAGTAAGATAGAAGTTTACTGCAAAATAACTTGTTTTAACATCTGAGGGGAAAAAAAATCCCAGGTAAAAACATGATTTAAAAAAAATTATAGAAATTGTATGATTTTGTCCAAAACTAGCTGTGCAAATCATGAATTTATATATTCAAGTTGCTACAGTCATTAAACATGATATACAATTATCTTTATGCAAAACAAGGGCTCCAGTGTTCAAACAGACTATTGATTCTTCCACTGTATTGGTCACTACTTAGGATTGCCCACAAACTCATGGATTCAAGTATCCATGCCATGTATGTGTGCCTCAGTCTATCCATTAGCCGCTAATTGCAGTGACAAAATTTGCACCGTAAATTTTATACATTGTAGAAATATTGATATGATAGTATTCTCCACCAATGAAGGTGAATAGAGCAAAAATTTGATAATATACTTCTTAAAATACTGGAAAATTTGTTTCCTCTATTTTTCTCTGAGTTCATACTTCATAATCTAACTTAGTCACACATAACCCTCACTAAATGTTCCTTGGTGTTGAGGTTATCCTTCAAAGTAAGAGGTCATTAAAAAATTTCTCATAATTTTTTCATCAATGATTTAAGTATTAAGCACACAAGGGCCTAAGGTTCCTAGTTCTATCTAAATCATTAAGACTTTATGTTAAATAGTTAAATCACTATTATTTAATCTACCACATTTATCATTTATGACTGGATATAATGCTTCCACGAGGACTACGACTATCACCAGATGCAATCAAATTTTAGTTTTTATTAATTTCTATCATTTAACATATACCTAGCAAGAAAAATATTAGAATAAGCACATATGTAATACACATGTGACAGCATGGGGGTTAATATGTGTGCAACTGTGCATAAAGGATTTTTGTAACAGATAGGAAGGAAAGTAATAGGAAACTCCTTCAGATATCAAAAACTGGGATTGGAACCTAGAATTTACAAGTTGTGCAACTAGAAAAACTAGAAGGAAAATACACAGAAAGGAAACAGATAACCCAAGCTTTCGAGAGGCTTGGTCTCTCCCACCCAAAACTTACTCAATATTCTGCCTATCTCTTCCATGCCCCTTGTTCTCCCTTTATCCCACTCTCCTTCTAACAGAATTAGTATTCTCTCCCACTCTCTCTCTCTCCCTACCACATAGGCATTCTATTATCACAGGGATTGTTACTCCCACTAACTCCATCCATGCCACGTGTCTTAAGTCCTCTACAGTCCCTCTTTGCTCTTGTAAGGTACGTCCGTGTGATCTTCCATTTGATGAGGTCTAACAATACTCCCCCCTCCTCCCCCAAAAAAAAAAAAGATTCACCTTGTCCTCAAGGTAAAGGTGTCCACCAATGTCCCACTGTTTGAAGCATAAAGTCCAAGTTATGCTTAATGCATAAGAACTTCCACCAGGGTCCCATTGTCCTTCTCCGATTCTCCCAATCCTTGCGATTAGGGTTACGGTGGCAATTGCAGCTACGCCAAGGTGTGTCTGAAACAAATGCTTCCCAATGCTAACAGCACCCTGAGAACCCAAAGCATCAACTCCAATTCCACACTCTTCAAGAATCTTCATTGCCACAATTATTTGGTGCGCTTCAGCCTCTGGACTGCAAAACTTGATTACCTTAGCCCGAAATTTTAGTGAGTGCCCCCTAAATGCAACTTGTATGCGTGCTACTGCCTCAGCAGCTGTTCGATATGCTGTCAACGTATCCTTCAGGTACAACTAGTTTTCAGAATTTACTAGACCAGTTGTGCTAGTGCCCAGTGGGCTACTAATATTTCCAGCTAGGCTCATGCCAATGAACTGCTCAAGATACGCTGCTAAGCCATCATATCGGTTCCTATAAGCAATATCAGCAGTGGTACATCCACCAGGATTTTTTTGAGTTGGACCTATTACCAAGTTTGGCCTTGCCCTAGCAGACAACAGAGTTGCAACCATTTTCTCCCTTATAGAATAATCATGACCGTTATGGATAACATCATAGGATATTATAATGGCATTATGCTTGCAAAATTGATCTCGAAAAAATGTTTGCTCCTGAGCAGAATCAAGATATTGACGACTAGATATGACAGAAACATTAACATACTTCATTATCACTACGGCCTATCAGTCAACTACTGTTGTTGAGCAAATAATTAGACCTGTCCCAGCTTGCCTAAGTATCCTAAAACCACCTCCTTTTGCAAGAGAATCAGATCCCCAATTGATAGAATTGTCATCTCCCTCTTTGAGTAGAATCTTTACAGATATTAAAATTACAGCTCCAGAGATAATAGCCAACCTGTCACCAAGATAGGTAGATAGAGGGAACTCTTCACCGCTCTTGCTTCGACAGCGGTACTGCACCCAACGAAAGCGATGGTCATAAGCATCTTCGCCTTGGTTTTCTCCTGTCCCTTCCACCGTGGCCTTTGTCCATGAAGCACTGTGATGGAAATCAGTGGTGGATGTTATTAAGCCACCCCACCCATTCTCCACTATGCTGCTTGGTCGTAGCCCAAGGTCTGCTGCAGTGTTTCCCATGGTTTGGGTTACACTTGGGTTGGGTTCCTCTTTTTGGGCTCTTATGCCTTTATTTTCCAAAGTCTGGTCTTCCTCCCCGATGAATTCGGCCTGTCCCCTTAATTCAAAAAAGCAACCCAGAACTTGCAACTCCCCATCTGCTTTCCTTTTTGCCTCATTTTCCTCTTTTTCAGAAGCCCATTCATTTATCTCACAAAATTGGGTTGAGCCCATTAGGTTAATTAGTGAAAATAATTTCAAAAATTTCTATTCTGTCCCTTCTCCCGCTTCCCTCGTCACGCAGCTACCAAGTAAGGACTCCTCAACAGCGCAGCACAGTGGATCAACGTCCGACAGCTGTGGTGGCTCCGTCGGCTTCAACGGCAGCCGGTGATCAGCCAAGCCCCTCATGGCCCAGTCCTCCCTGGAGCTCCTACGCTCAGACCTTACGCCGCAACATCCTTCCCACTCTGGCGTTGCAATCTGGTTTGGGTTTGGCTGGTGGTTCTTGTCGGGTGGCTTCAGTGGTGGTGGTTTGGCCGGACTCTTCGAGAATGAGTGTTCTGTGGCCATCGCAAGCCACGTCTCCTCTGTGTCCCCTTCTCCGTCCACCCCGCAGTCCAAAGGTTTCGGATTCTCCTCCCCTAGATCCCTTTCCTTCTCAACCACCATCCCTTCCTTCTTTCTACCGCCCCCACCAACCTCCATAGCCTTGAGAAACGACAATGGATTCAACAAGCTTTCCTCCATTTTCTTGAAACAAGTCTTCTCCTCTTCACACGTCCTCATTTCCCCTCGCCCCTCTGAAATTTCTTTGAGGGTCTATAGTTCCATCTTCTCAGACCCAAAACCTAGACCACATCATTTTCTTCCTTCACCATCTCATCCTCTGTCGTCACCCCCTCCTCTACCTCGATCTCTTCCATTTCTGCTCTCTCCAGTTGTAGCTCTTCTCTTTTCTCTAATTCTGGCTCCTCATCCTGGACAAGGATAGGTTGGTCCAGATCATACTCATGTTGGAATCGTTTAATTATTGCCTTTTGGAAAATTTTCTAGTCTGCATTGGGATTACGCACTTTCCACCATTGGTAACAATTACAGGCACATCCTTCCAGAGCCTCCACAACCAGTTGCAACTTCTCTTTATGAATCTTCTTTGAATAGAAGTGTTGCTCCAGACTGATCATCCATCCATAGGCATTTTCTCCTTTAAACCTTGGAACCTCTAGTCGTTTCTTCCGTCCTCCCTGCTGGTTCTTGTCTTTCGGTAGGATTTGCAGCAATTGTTCGCAGAGTTCTTCCATACGATCACGCTTCATCCCTGGTTTGATGCACCACAGCTCCCAGATTGGAAGCTTTGATACCAATTTGATAGGAAACTCCTTCAGATATCAAAAACTGGAATTGGAACCCAGAATTTACAGGTTGTGCAACTAGAAAACCTAGAAGGAAAATACACAAAAAGAAAAAAGATAACCCCAGCTTTCGAGAGGCTTGGTCTCTCCCACCCAAAACTTACTTAATATTCTACCTGTCTCTTTCATGCCCCTTGTTCTCCCTTTATCCCACTCTCCTTCTAACAGAATCAGTATTCTCTCCCACACTCTCTCCCTCTCTCCTTGCCACATAGGCATTCTGTTATCACAGGGATTGTTACTCCCACTAACTCCATCCATGCCACGTGTCTTAAGTCCTCTACAGTCCCTCTTTGCTCTTGTAAGGTACATCCATGTGATCTTCCATGTGATGGGGTCTAACAGAAAGAAACTTCAAAAAAAATGTAACCTTACCTACTTAATATACCCATTTGGAGAGTCAAGTTTACTTACCATCTTAACAACCATAAGAGTTTTTTTACATCTTTCATATAAAGCATATGTTTCAACAATGAGAAGCCACAGTTTATCATTGCACACATTACCATATTCTAGGGAAGAGATATTCAGGAAGGGATAAGCACAGCAACAACAAAAAGTTTACAAAAATAAAAGCAGGAGAAGCAAAAGATGCAAAAACACTTCAAGAAGGTATAGTAATGAAATCATTATCGACAAAGTTGTAAGAATTTTTCAAAAATAAAGCAGGAAAAACAGAAGATGGAAAAACACTTCAACACAGAAAAATGGTTATCACATGTTGTTACTTGAGTCACACATCCATATTTATGTTGCATAGCTTACAGATGACATATAAAGATGCACTAACAGTCAGCACAAATATTATATTTGTTACAACTAGGAAAAAAAATTGTACAACCTTTCATGCCACTATAGTTTCTATTACGACTACAATAAATTATTATAGGCTTGTGTCTGTAGGTGGATTTAGATGCTAGTGTGTTTGTCAAAATAGAGATTATGAATCTATGCAGTAAATAGTTCAATGGTAAGTTTTATAATATTAAATATACTAACCAACACAAAATTGTCAAACTCCATAGCACATGAGTGTGTTGGGTCAGCTGCATCCTTGGCAATAACCTTGATATTGGTCCTTGTCTTACTTCTCAGCTTTTTAATGGTAGCCCCAGCCTTACCAATGATATTTGCAGATTGACTTGATGGAACAAGGATTTGACATTCTTCCTTATCCTTTTGTTTCTTCTCAGAATCTCCAACAGTTGCCATGGCATTTGAAATGGCAGCATGAACCTTGAGAAGAGCATCTTGGGCAGTACAAAAAGGCTCCTTATCATTGAACTCATCATCAACCTCAACTTCTTCCTTCTCCTTAACATAGCAGTAGATTGTTATAACTCGATCCTTGGCACCAGGAAATGGATCCACAACCTTGACTTTTGCCCTGGTTTCTTGCCTTATTGAATTTATTACTTTTCCATTCTTACCAATAACACTCCCAATAACTCCATCTGGACAGAGTATCCTATAAACAATCAATTCATCATTGCCCCTTTCATCTTTGTCATTCACACGTCTCTTTTGATTTTTGCTGTCCCCATCATGGTCCCTCTGCAAACGATATCGTTTCCCCGTCTCACCCATTTTACAAAATAGCAGCACAACCCCTGAAAGCAAAACATATTTTTAGATACACACATAAGAGCTGCAAAATATAGTTTGATTTATCATTTGACCATCCTCCCTCCCCCGTGCCACCCCTTTGATTAAAAGCTTAAATGAAGATATTAAACACTACTAATTTTAACCGTTTTTTATTGCTAATTCAAGCTATTAAAATATTATATACCTACATAAACCCACTTATCCAGTTATTACTTAAACACAGTAGGAACATTAATGTAGCCGAGTTAAATTACCTCTACTCTTATGAATAAGACTTTACATTGTTTTCAACATGGTCTTTTATCATCCAAAGTGTGACTAAAGCACAAATAAATGCAGGGCACACAGAAATTTACAGCATAATAATACTAACAAATGACAACAAGATTTCTTAGATAGATAAAATTTGAACAGAAATCCCTACCAGTAAACATTGGAGCTACATGGAAGATTAAAAACAGATTAAATATCTTGTGGGGGTAACGGAGCTATAAAAAATGAACCCATTACAGAGTGCATGATTCAACATTAACTGCGCCATAGACCTCAATAAAACTTGAAAAGAAAATCCAATAATGTTGCAATAAAACTGTCTGTTTATCAAATAAGGATATAATTTTACCCTTAACAAGACGAATTAGAAGGTAAAATACCATGTTACACTGGCAAGGCACCTCACACGGCTTAAAAAAGAAAATAGAGCAAAAGAGCATGAAAATTCCCAAAATTGGCGGAAAAAAAATAACTTTTTGAAACCCAACAACCGGGAGTTCACGCAGAAGAAGTAGAAGAAAGCGAATAAAGGTGAGACTTGTCAAAAATCATAAACCCCGGAGTTGCATACCTGATGATTAGAGAGAGAAGAAGAAGCCACTTAAAACCCTAATTCTAGAGAGAGAGAGAGAGAGAGAGAGAGAGAGAGAGAGGAGGGACTAGGCTGCTCTTTTCACGAGCTTCCTGCTTCCTGGGATTCGTCGGAATCCGCAATCCAGAATTATGATTTATGAGAATTGGCTTTCCTTGATTCCCCTCCTTAGGTCTTTCTAATTTTGTCGTTTTTATTATTATCTTTAAAAATTCGTTTACATAACTACAACGAATTTTCAAATTAATATTAGGATTTTTTTTCATATAATATATCAATTTACTTGTATTTAATAAATACTATTCATCATCATTTCAAGATAAGTAGATTAATAACATATTTATGATAGTTTAATTATAAAAAAAAATATTTTTAAAATATTTTTTAAAAAAATTAATTATAAATTATTTTAATCACAAAATAAATAAATTCAAACACATGTTAAATATTTATTCTATTTAAATAAAACTACTATTCTTGAATCTTACTCTCTATTATTCTCACAATTTTGAGTTACATATTGAATGAATTTGCACTACTTAGTCTCTATACAATTTACTAAAATAAACTCTTATAAGTTATAGTACATTGCATAAAAAAAGTCATATTACATTCAAATGTCATCAAATTTCTTTTATGAATAAAATATAATTTTAATTTTAATTAATTGTTAATATAAAATTTTATTATATTATTATCTTATTATATGTTATTATATCTTATTTTTTAGATAGTTATTATCTTATATAAATTTTTTTAATGATTTAACGACACATAATTGAATGATAATGTAAAACATTTTATATTAATAGTATATCAAATTTCAATTCATAAATATTACAATATATTACATAAATTATTTATGATTATGTTATAAATATCATCCTATCATGATATGTAACTTATATTTGAATTTTTTTTTATTTTGTACTTTGAAATTTATATAGATATATGATAGAATAATTTATAAAATAAAATCATAGTTCAAAACATCCAACTAAAAGTACATAATTATGAAAAATTATATGAAAATAAATTTAAAAAATAATTTCTTACTAAAATAAACAAAAAATGAAATATATTACTTATATGTTTAACTTATAAACTAACTTATCATTACAAAAATACTCTTAAATTCTATTCTTTAAAAGAAAAAACTAACTACAAATATTAATAAATAGGTACCGGTGCATGCATGATAGTTATAAATACCATTCACACCATACTAGATAACACATTTTTATTTTTTTATTTTTTAATTCATACTCCATAATATCACAATATGATAATTTATAAAACAAAATCACATATCAAAACATTTAATCAAATACACACAATAATAAAAAAATATATACAAATAAGTTTTAAAATCAATTTCCTACTAAAATAAAATAATAAAATATATTACACGCACTTTTAATTCATAAACTAATGTATTATTACAAAATATTTATAAATTATGTTGAAAAATAACTGTAAATATTACTATACAAATGCTTTGTGCGGGCCAGAAGATTAGCTTGTTAATATTGTCGAAACACACACACACACACACACACATATATATATTATAGCCCTCCCTTCCTTATCTCTTTCCTCCTACACGTGTAAGATAGCTAATGTAGTAGGTTTAGTGTATGTTTAAATTGGTGTTTGTAAATTTAATTTTGAATCAACTTGATTTTAATTAAAAATTAAATTTGTATAATCATGATTTATGTTTAAAAATATTTATATGAAAAGTAATTTTTAGATAATTTATATTGTTTAGATATTATTTATTAAAATTACTTTTAAATGTATAATTATTAGAGAGTTGTATGAATTTTATGTTTATTTTGTCTTTTTTTTTGCTTTTGAATATATTATTAAATTAAAAAATTTATTCAATTTTCAAAGTTATTATGATTTTAATTTATAATTTAAATGTAATATTTTATATGATAAATAATGAAATACATAAATTAGCATAATTATTTTATTGATAATAAGTCGTTTATAATATATTATAATTTTAAAATGGACATTTGTTTATATCTTATCTACCCACTTTATATATTTTTTAAATTTTTAGAAAAACCTTATATTTGGTTTATAAGAGTGCACGACCATCCATAAGTACCTGCGAGAAAAAAGTATAAGCATTAAAATAAACGAACGGAGGGCAAAGACAGAAGCTTATAACGGGAAGACGAAATGTTTCCAATGCCAAAGGAGCTAAACGTAACTTTAGGTGAACGTAGAAGCCAAGCATATTTTATTTGGGTTTAGAAAGCTTTCAAATTATGATCTAAATAAAAGCTTATCTCTTATTTTTTTTATTTTAATTATAATTTAAAAAAATTTAAAACTAAAACTAAATATACTATTTAGATCGTATATCGATCATGTAGGATTGATTGAGTAATGAATCATGTAAAACATCCAAACTTTAACTTAATAATAATTCATTAAGAATAAAGAATGATAAAATTTTAAAACTTTTAAAGGAAGTGCATAATCTCATATAGGAATAAATGTCACAAGGACATTGGCCCACCCATAATCGAATGAAAAAAGACAATTAGTAAAGCATAAAGGAAATATCTCTGTTATTGGCATAATCCTATTATTTTACACATTCTCTCTTTTTCTCTCCCTCTTTGGTCTCTAGTAATACAGATATTTTGCTTCCTTTAACTTCCATTGGAGAGTCTTTAACAAAATCATCGGAGTGTGTTACAGGTATTCTAACCTCCTCTCTAGTAGAGTTTGTAAAGAGCAATAGAGATTTACTGGTGAAAGCATCGTTAGGGTTTGAGGGAGACCAAAATACTATTAGAGTTGTTTTGACTCCAATACTAGTTTGAGATAAAAACACGATAGAAACTAATAAAAGTGTATTTTACAAATATCAATGAGTGAGTGTCAACTTGAATTTGAATGAAACGAACGTATATTGGACCAGTTTAAACGTCAAAACAAACATAGTTTTAGTTTTTAAAATTTCAAAATTATAATTTTAAAAAATTATAAGAGATAAACTTTTGCTTAAAAATTTTTAAAAGTTAAATCAAACTTTCTAATAATATGAAATCACCGTCGTTACACAACTTATCTAACAGTATACATTATAATTAGGACCTTTTGAACAAACCAATAATAAAATTATCTTTTTGTTTCCATTATTATCTTTATTTTACTGTGTAATCTTATATTTCGCTACTTTTAAGTTCCTTAAGGCATAGGTAATTAATGAAATTAAAAACTTTAACTGAGTTTAAATTAGATTTTATAAACTTAATTTTAATCAAAATAAACTTAAATAAAATAATTTATATTTAAAAAAACCACATTTAACTAAAATAAAAGAAATAATTATTTTAAATTAAACAAACTTTTAAGACTACAATCATGTTTTAAAAATATTACAAACGTAAAAATAAATAAAACATGAAATAAATAAAAACTTATTTAAATCTTTAAAAATTCATTTAAACTGTGAAAATACCCACCCAAAGAGGAAAAACACCCTAACCATTTCAAAGCTTGGACTAGCCAATTGTTAACATGGCAAAACAAGATACAATTAAGAATTTGAACTCTGGGAGATGATATAACCTGCCAAATATATAATTAAACTCTTTCAATAATATAATTATATTTAATTATATGATAATGTAAAATTATTTTACATAAATAATGAATTAAAATGAAACTATTGTTTTTAGAAAAAAAATGATAAATTAATCTTTAAAAATATATCACATTTCCAATTTAGTCATTACCTAAAATAAAGTGTATAATTCATTACTTAAATTATTTAATTTTGTTTCACATAACTATTTTAAACTATCTCTCTCAAATACTAATATGAAACAAGTTTGAATAATTTAACAATTAAATTATATATTTAAATAAATAAAAAATTAAATTACAAGTTAGGTACAATTTTCAGACCCAATATGTCATTTTACTTTATTTTTTAGTTTGATAGTGTATATCTTATAAAAAATAATAAAATTATTTGAAATTCTTTTTTTATAATATAGATAGATTAACTTCTTTAAATTAATAATTATAACATAATTTTATTTCATTAAAACAGTATTATAAAAAAAATCATATACCAAGAAAAAAATCAAAGAAAGAAATGAATATTAAACTCATGAAGAAATCCAAATATAAAGATCATTAGTGAGAAACCCAGCGTCATTCTTGATTTCTTTCTTCGTTCTTTCTGGGTTGGTCTCTCTGTAACTACCGCAACGCAACTCCGGCATCTCACAGCAACACCCCAAGTGGTAGACGACGTGGCAGATGATTCTCGCGGAGCACCGATTTTGTCAAGACCCATCAAAGCTTTCGCCCCTTCTCCCTTCGGTCTTCTCTATTTTGCTTTCCTAGGTAACAAGCTAATTTGAGAATTCATGGCACTTTTTGGTTCTTGAACATGTTAAAGTGCGCCCAAGGTGCCTGTTTTTATGTCACATTGGCTTTGTAATGCTTTGGTGGGTGCATGTTAGGGCTTCGCTATGGGAGAAATATATCTTTTTTATGCAGCTTGTATCATGGTCTCTGAACTTAGGGCTTTAATTAGAGGGCAGGGGTTGACTGAGAATTAAACTATTTTCTGGTTTTGTGGAACTGGATCTAGAGGGATCAATGGTTTTAGGTCTTTTCATTTTTGGTTGAAGATCTGCACAGGCAAATGATCATGTGGTCTTTTGGGTTTGTCTAAAATTTGTTGTTTGTGAATGAGAAAATGGGAATTGGTGGGTTCTAAGATGCCATGGAAGTGTGGCGCCCTTCCTTGTGTGTATCTTTAGTAGTAGTGCGATTTGGTGTAGAGTTATTGATTTATACTTCTGTATTTTAGTGAATTTGTGTTTGACCAATTGATCTTTGTGTTTAAATTTTGCGGTTCAGGACTTGGGCCAGAATGCAAAGTCTGGGTTTACATTTGCATTCAGAAGTTCTTTATTGCACTAACTGGGAAGTTAACGTTATTTATTGGACTGTGTAATGTTTTAAGTTGCATGATGGAATGGTTTTATTTTTTTACTGGTGAAAAGAACCCACATATTTTTTTTATTTATAATTCAGATCTGCCTTGGAGTTTCTGAATCAATTGTTTTCATAAAGACTGTCTCTCAATTTGTTGAATACTTCAACGAATATATATTCACTGAGTATAAATTTAAAATCTATATGTGTGGTCAAAATTTTCATTTCTGTTGCATTCTCTTGCAGTTTCTGGAATACATTGTCAAACCTTTAACTTCTGTTTTGTATTACCATCTGTTTACTTGAATGGAAAGTAATTTTACTTGAAAAGTGATTGTCCTACAGAATTTTAGATACTTGTTTTGCTATGCTGAAAACTAGCCAGTCCAGACTTTGAAATTGTTTTGCATTTTGACCTCATTTATTATCTCTCATAACTCATAAGTCTGCAAATAATTAGCGATATTTTATTCCATGCCTGCAAAGACTAAAAACGTGTTGGCTTACGTAGATTGTGTTGAGTTCTATCTAGGAGGATTTTACAACTTACAATTTTTTCAGCTTTGAATTTTGACAAGGTTTAGCAAGGCCATAACAGAGAGCCTCTACAAACTTTGGGGAATAACTTATTTTCAAGTTTGTAAGCCTGACACGGCTACCCTGTATTAAATACGGGTATCCCCCTGTTTAGATGTTGCTGCCAACAAATTTGAATGGCTGTGTACTGTTTTTGGCAGGTGAGGTTTTAGCGCTTAGATGGAACAAGAAGCAGAACAACCCATTCCAATTCAAGTGGGGGGCTCAGATGGGTCTTTCCCAAGCAGTTCAGGTCAAGTAAGTCAGGTACGGAAACTGCTATTTCGCCGAATGCTGGTGGGGATCAAAGATGGAAGGTTCTTCTTGGGTGGCTTTTACTGCATTGACAAGCAAGGGAACATTATTCTCCAGGATGCTGTGGAGTATCGTAGCACCCGAAGATCATCGCCTTCTCCAATGGAACAGAGGTGCCTTGGTCTTATTCTTATTCCTTCTTCTTGTCGCACATCATGTCATGTGGATTGCTCTGTTGAAGAACAATTGTCTCTGCTATCACTTCATGAATCATGAGTACTGTTGGGTTTCTCTGTTCTGTTGACAAATTGTGAACGGAATTCAAAATTTAGTGTATCATGAATCCTTTGTTGTGTTAAAATATAGGATTGTGGCACTTGCTTAGGTTTTAATCATGAAAGAAGGAATATGGTTTACCATGAGTAGAAAATGTTTTGGTGTTAAAGATTTTATTGGAACAAAAAGTAAAATTATTTTTCTGAGATTCCATTGGTTCTATATCCTTTGGCTGCTTTATTCCTTCAGCTGCCTCTTTTGCCCTTCAAATTTTGTAGTGTAAGCTCCTTAAATTTCATGCTACCTCATCTGTAATTGAGGTTCTGAATTTGATGTATGAACTAAATGTTATCGGGATGTGAGTGAAACTTGTACCTTGAAAATGAAGAAAGGTGAATAAACTCCAGTTTGCTTAATAAAAGCACAAATGTCCCAGGTATACTCTTTTCTTCTTCGGCCTAGTCCCCGTTAAATTCTAGGCGTTTGAAGTTAGATAGCAGTAGCAATTAGGGTTCTAAAGCTTTTACACATACATGCCAAAGCTTGGAGTCCTGCTGGACCTTCACTCATGGGGAAGCACCTTAAGGGCAAGCGAAATAGCAACCCCGGTTTTTAGTAGAGGAATGGGCAACAGTTATATGTCGCATTTAAGGAACCAAACCATCTTTAGTAACAGGACCATCTAAAGATAAAACAAGAATACTAGTGCTACGACTCATAATAAAGTGGCTCACAACAATATTATGTAACTATACAGAGACTACATCGTCATGAAGTATGGTCATACAAAGCAAACCTCATGTTGCACTAAATAATATATATATATATATATATATATATATATAAATTCTGATCTTCAAATTACACTAAAGAATTATCCGTTCCACCCCTTTTTCTACTCGAGCATAATCAGCTCAGCTGCTGTTGTGGATTGTCACATCGAGTGAATATCATGATGGTTTCTTCCTTCTCGTCAATGAAGTTTGAGAAGTTCTGAACGACCTGGGAACCAGCGACCACCTGATGGATGTTGGGATGAAGGAGAAGAAATAACCTTTTGCCTTTGTTTGTAGCGGACAAACTGGCGAATTGTTGGCAACAAAAACACCAGAACGGCAGCAAGAGTGACAATGCCACGAGAGATATAGACCCCAAAAACTAATCAAGTGAAGTTGATTAGTATCAGAGGCTCATAGGCATTTCTCCTTTCTTCAGGACAACCTACCTTACATGACCACTTCTCATATATTCTCTGACAGCGTGTTTGATTTAAATTCTTTACGCATTTAAATTTACGTTTTCTAAAAGGAAGCAAGGAGGACTTCCTTCTCCCCAACGCTCATTGGCATCAGGGAAAATCCAATACAAACAGACCGTGAAGCTCTCCATTCTCAAAGAATTTCAAGATTGGTGTAGACATGTCAATGGTGAGAGGAGACTCTCTTTGCAAAGCCTGACACGTTGGAGCAAGAAATATGTCACGAAATGCCACAAAGAGACAATGACTAAAATAAAACATCAGAACAAGGTACCTAAGTTTCATGATGTCCAAAATCAAAAGACAATAGTATTGCTAACATTGCTTTATCCAGCAATACTGTGACTATCTAGAGTCATAATATATGCTAACCACAAAGCTAAGCACTTGCTTCACGATGAGGTTGCGAATTTTACAAGTCAGAGACTGGAGAAAATGTTTCATGTTAGAGCCTTGCCCCTAATAAAACTTACCTCCAGTTTTTCTACTTAAAATAAAAGAAGGGACATGGATGGTTAATGACAAATCCCCAATTGCTTTTGGTGAATGGCTATCTGAGAATATCAAAATCAGTTTCAGTCGACTGGAATAATTCCACATATAGAAGCTCATCTTTGATTGCTGCCGCACCTCAACCAGTAGGCCCTCTTGCAGAGCTCTTGCATATTTCTCAGGGGAACAAATCTTGATCTATTAGATAGCTGTAAGCAAACAACCTTACTTGGTATTCTATAGGCCAATTACTTGCACTCAAGCTATTAATAGGTTTAAGATGCCATGTCCCATTTACTTGAGGTCGCATTGCTTTCATTTATATTAGCTTATTATCTCCTTTTTTATACCAAGTTGTAGACCTCCTTTGTAATCAAAAAATAAAAAAAAAATAAATGATACTTTTTTCTTTTGGTGGCGGTGGGCGGGGATTGGAGAGTGGGATTCGTTCCCATCAGGAATTGATCCCAAATGCGGTGCCTTTCAAGGCAACAGTTTTACCGATTCGTCTCTGACCTGAACCGCAAATAAAAGATACAAATTGACTTGCATTGCCTCAGGATAATATTCTAAATAAGTTGCAGTAATTAAATTCACTAATTGAAGTTTATGTGAGCATTGTCCAAGAACTGACATTGACTGATAAAAAAGCATTCAGAAACGAAAATATAAATGAAGAATTTCATAAAAAAATTTAGTAAAGGACTCCTTGAATGTGTAATTTGAAAGTTATATAAAGAACTCTTAATAAGAAAAGAGTCTCCACTCTTTTTATACTTAGAGGTCCTTAATTATTTTTATTTTAATTTCCTTTTTACTTTTTAGAAAATAGTTTGAGGCTCCTCTTACCCTACACAAATATTATAAGTAGAGTGAGGATAGAGAATAACAAGTTACTATATTTCTATCTTAATCTCATTGCCCATATAGATTCGTGTTCTTTTTTTTTTTTTTGGTTACAGATTTGTGTTCTTATTTTGAGTTGCATATAAAATTAATTCAATTTTAATGACTCACTGTTTCATCTCAATTCAAGTTTATGATTTTTTTAAACGAAAGTTAAGGAAAAAGTATATGATTAATTTACAATTAGAGGAGAGAGTCATCTCCCCACAACACATGATAGAAGTGAGCTACGTCCCTAGACATGAAAATTATAGTTTGATTTTTAGCAATCACATTTTATGAAAAAAATCATACCATTATCATTCCTGACCCTTAGCCCTATGGTGCGATTCAAATGAACCAAATCCTATAAGATACTCCTGATTGACACCAAAAACATATTTGTTCTAAGAACCCAAATTTGCAATAAGTTTGCGTGCTTTGAAGGAAAGGGACCGGAGACCAACCTTTACTTGTTGATGTATGTCATATTTTCTCAACATTCCCAGAATACTCATTTTCAGCTTTAGAACAGGTATGATATTTCATGTACAACTTGAATCCTAAACATGATATTTACATTATCTAGAGTTTCAGACAAAAGATGAAGTTTATCGAATGTGACATGCATGATCAAAACCTATTACTATAAGGTGTTCCGTACACAATGAGGTATGGTACACTCCTGATAACAGTGTCGATGGGAATTGCAAAGTTAACACCTGATGACACTCCAGTCCCTGAAATGCATCAACAAGAACAAAAAAGTGAAAAACATTGTTGGAAGTTAATAATCCAGTAGTCCTTAGTATTCTATTTTAGTTTGAAGATGCTGGTCGAAGTTAAAGGAACAACAATTGAAATTCTTTTTTTGGGTGGCAGTAATTGAAATAACTGATGTTAGCAGGGTGGGTTGCAAAGCCTCAGAAAGAAACATAATGACCCTTTGATACCATAGATTGAGCTGAAGTGTAGTCTATGAAAGAAAAGAAAAAAAAAAGTTTTCCCATAATTAATTGGCCTTTTAGAAAATAACAAAAAATAACGGGTGATGATGAATCTGTTAGTCTGTGACCTCACTCAACACCCTTTTCTATGGAGGAGAGATACTATTTGGTGCAAAAGCCATCTCAACTTAATTTGTGTGGCAGCTACTTGTGTCCAACGACCTTTAAAAGAAATATGATATACAACAGAGTTTTGCAACAGATGGTGCAAAAAAAGTAGAAATAGGTGAAAGAATTTCCTGACAATTTCAGATTAAAAGCATGAGTCTTTTATTCCCTCTTTAATAGGATATGATATAAAGAAGTATACTCACAAAAATGAATGAGCATCTTATTACCTTTCCTAGTGAATGTTGCCGTGTTTACTCCAATAACATGTCCATGCGAGTCAATCAACGGTCCACCTGAATTCCCTGTTCACATCCATGCACACAGAAGATCACATACCTACATAGTCCTATGAGACTGCAACCATGGAAAATACTGAAAACCAAAGAAAACATGGAGGATTCTAAGAGTTGTAAATAAACAACATTATCTCAGAAATGTCATTTTAGTAAACAGTGAAGTCATGATTTTAATATAAGATCTCGGCACGGAAACATTGGCTAAAGTAAGCCAAGTGGCTTATCATCAGTACTAGTTTTTTAACCAAGTCAGATTACTTTCATGACAATAAATCTGCTTCCCCTATTTAGCCAGAATGAAGTGAATCAGCACAGTCAAGGTACAAACTATAGTTTCTCCAAATTAATATATTTCCTTAATTTTTACTTAAAGGGAGAATAAATTTTGGGGTTGAGGTCCCACCATAATGAAGCTCAATTAAGCGTATAGCCTACCTGCATTAATAGCTGCATCAGTTTGAATAGCACCCTTAATGGCCCCTCCATTTGGTGAAGGAATTTCCCGGCCTAAACCACTGACCACCTGCATAATTTACACCAGACAATACACAATGATGACATTATACATTTTTGGTACATCAAGAAGTTACTATTAGGACTTGAACATAGGACCTCTACTCCTATCCCTACCCAGCCCAACTACTTCAGCTAAGTTGAGGTGGCTCATGATGATTACATGTTGATTGCCTGACAATTAGGCATTATACTGAAGAATCAACACATTTGTTATATCTGGTAGACTACAACTCAACATGACAACACCTTTAAATAGCACATAAATAATTTCTGGAAATTTCGTCAAGTTTATGACCTCCTTTTACAACTATGTTACAGATCGGATAGAGTTCACAGCAGATTCAGGGGCTTTCTCATTAAATCCTACCCTGTTAGATTCAAATTAATAAAAAAAATTACCCCAGTTGTGAGAGTGTTCTCATATCCAAAAGGATTTCCAATGGCAAAGCAACTCTGGCCAACATGTAAATTGTTAGATATACCAAGAACAACAGGCTTTATTTCGTACCCATCAACATCAACCTGCAAATAGAACAAGTGTTATACATTTCTGACAGTGGCCTATAGTGACAAAGAAAAACAGGAAAGTTACTGTAATTTAGATCACCTTATCTTAGTTTAATTATGCAGAAAAAAGAAGAGCAATGAAAATTTCTCTTTACATCTAGGGCTTTATGGAAATCTTTATCCTCTTGATAAAAGAATATAAGGAACACATATTGGTAGAATGGAACTGCCATCAAATAAATGAATAGATGCCATGTTTTAACTGACATGAAATGGGGCTTAGTTATATAACCATTCACTAGAAAATCTTAATTATATTTTTCCAGACATGGGAGACACATGTAGAAGGCTGGCTATTCTATGATATTTTACTTTGAAATCACAAGTCCATTAAAGATATAATGCATGCAGATATGCCTTTGAATTGTTCAGAAAAAGGATGATATGTCAATCTCCAAGCACTAAACTGCATGCAGGATGCAAAATCAATTAGCATACTCATGTCAGGTCATTAGTTCTTTCATTCACTCTCAGAAATTGTCACTATGAAAATATATGCCCTTCTATTATTGTGTGATTTGTCATTTATTTATGCCTACCATGAAAGGAAGCAACTTCACAAGACTAATCCAGACTTAGAGGTTAGCCTCTGGCCACATTATGCTGTGTACTCGCTTGATTTTTGTTTACCAAAGGACCGACCAAGTGTATCTTCATCCTAGCTTCTTTACCAATGCTAAAGCATGACTTGTAACACATCTTGTCATTGGCAAGGTAATAGATCTTCAGTGTCTCTTAACTTTTTTACTAGCCTCTAGCACATTATACCTCAAGTAACAGTAAGGAGAGGATTTGATGACGTTATCATAAAATGAAGGAAATTGACAGATCCTGTTTCCTCCTAAGATGGTGTGGTGATCTTTGTTTTGGTGATAATAAGATCCTTTAACTTAAAAGACTGTAAACACTGCTACGTGCTAACACTTCAGATCCATTCCTATTTTCATCTTGGGCTATCAAAGCAAGCCAACAACATATTTGAATAGTAGTTCATCATTATAAAAAGTCCTAGAAAGGTTGGTCTCCATGTAGGATTAAGGCAGATAGCTTGGCCCAAAACTTAAATTGATATCAAAGGTGGTCAGAGTTTTTCCCTACTGAGACAGAATAGTAGTGCTTTTACACCATGATAGGAAACTGTTTATATTTCTTTGAACAGGAATCCAGAAACTGGATTTACAGAGCTAACTCTTGACAAACAGAAATGGAAAACTGGTAAAAGATGAAAATGCACAGAAAAACGGAAATGAAAATCCAAGCTTTTCGAGAGGCTTGGTCTCTCCCTTTGCCCACTAATTTCCCGATACCCTTCTCCCTAGCTCCCTGCATGTATATATAATCTGTTTGACAGATTCCCTTCTGCCGCTCCCTTGCCTCTCTCATGGCCAGCTCAGCAGTTGGTTATGCAGTCCGTGCCTTGTCCCCCCTGCTGGCATCCTCCACTGCTTCTCTCTCCTCAATCCACGTCAGCTTTCTGTTAGATAGCCCATGTCTAGCAGAATCTTCTATATTTCTGTTATGCAACCCATATCCAGCAGGATCTTCCATCATGCTATTATGTTGAGGTTGCATACTGACCCTCTCCCTCACATCTCCTCTCTCCTCCTTATTTCCTTCGTGGACCTCACCCTTTTTCTTCCTGAACCTGTTTCTACGGTATACCTTCCTAATGGGGGTCTAACAATACTCCCCCCAAAAGTTTCACCTTGTCCTCAAGGTGAAATTTAGGGAAATTCTCTTGAATAGTGACGAAGGGCTCCCATGTGTTTTCAAAAATCTGGCAAGTCTTCCCATCTAATCAATACCTCCAGTTCCCCATTTGTAGCTGCTCTGACATTGAGCACTGCTGCAGGCTGCACTTTCAGCTCCCATTCCTCAGTGAAGCTTTTGGGCAATGGTTGCTGGCTAACCGTTCTTGTTGCTGATTTTTTCAATAAGGATACATGGAAAACCGGATGTATTCGTGTATAGTCCGGTAGTTTTAGCTTGTAAGCGACTTGCCCTACTCTCTCAATTACCTCGTAAGGACCATAGAATCTTGGGCTCAATTTCTCGTTGGTCTTCCTTGCTAGTGACTTGAATCTGTAGGGTCGGATTTTTAAATATACAAAATCGCCCTTTTGATAACTCACGTCCCTCCTCTTCTTGTCCGCCTGTGACTTCATTTTGTTTTGTGCTGTTAGCAGATTATCCTTTAGCTCATCTAATACCTTATTTCTATCTGCCACCAGCTGATTAACTTCTTCAACCATGGATGAATCCTCGGGGTGCCTTAGTAAAACCGGAGGCTCCCTCCCATATAAGGCTTTAAAAAGGGACATTTTGGTGGAGCTATTGTAGTTCGTGTTGAACCAGAATTCTGCCCAACTTAGCCATTTAGGCCATTGCTTAGGCTTATTTCCCACGAAACATCTGAGGTAAGTCTCGAGACATCTATTCACCACTTCTGTTTGACCGTCCGATTGAGGGTGATAGGCTGAGCTGAGTTTAAGGGTTGTCCCAGATAGCTTGAACAAGTTTGTCCAAAATTGGCTGATGAATACTCGGTCTTTATCTGAGACTATTGATGTCGGGAACCCGTGTAGCTTCACTATCTCTCTTACAAACACCTCAGCTACACCTTTAGCTGAAAATGGGTGACACAGAGGAACGAAATGGGCGTATTTAGTGAATCTATCTACGACCACCGTGATAGTGTCTACTCCTTGCGCCTTTGGCAAACCCCCCAC
Organism: Castanospermum australe; assembly: GCA_019955255.1. Classification (NCBI taxonomy): domain Eukaryota; kingdom Viridiplantae; phylum Streptophyta; class Magnoliopsida; order Fabales; family Fabaceae; genus Castanospermum; species Castanospermum australe. The sequence goes on from NSJW01000821.1 coordinate 160,239, forward strand.
AAAATCCATGGAGATGTCATTCCACACTTGAGTTGGGATCGGTAACGGTTGCAACAACCCGGCCGGAGATAAAGCTTGATACTTGTTTCGCTGACATATATCACAAGCTGCCACGAAACTCTTGATGTCTCCCTTCATGCCCTCCCAATACAGCAACCTTGATATCCTCTTGAATGTCCTGAAAAACCCCGAGTGACCCCCAAAAGGGGTAGCATGAAACTCATGCAGTATGGAGGGTATCCTTGCCGAATTTCTTGATAACACTAACCGTCCCTTATAGTACAGACAGCTTCCCTTCATCATGTACCCCGGGTGTGCCTCCTTGTCTGCCAACAAGTCTTGTATGATGGTTTTCAGTTTGCTGTCCTGCTGCAGCTCTTCTGCACAATGTTCAGAGTCTGTCACGTGGAAGGTGGATATGGCACAGAATTCTTCCCTTCTGGATAAAGCATCTGCAGCTTTATTCTCCCCTCCCGGTCTGTACTATACCTCAAAATCAAATCCCATTAGCTTTGAGGTCCATTTCTGCTGTTCTTCGCCCATCGGTCTTTGTTCAGTCAGGTACTTCAGGCTTTTCTGATCTGTTCTGATCACGAAATGCCTCCCCATTAAGTAATGCCTCCATTTCTTTACGGCCAGTACCACAGCCATTAATTCCCTTTCATATACTGACTTCTGCTGTGCCCTGCTCGACAGTCCTTGGCTGAGATAGGCGACTGGCCTTCCCTCCTGCATGAGAACGGCTCCTAACCCTTTTCCTGATGCATCTGTCTCCACTACAAATGTTTTGGAGAAGTCGGGTACTGCTAATACTGGAAGGGTCACCATTGCTGATTTTAACAATTCAAAAGCCCCTTGTGCTTCCTCATTCCATCCGAAAGCATCTTTCTTCAGTAGCTGTGTGAGGGGCTTAGCTATCTTGCCATAATCCTTGACAAACCTCCTGTAGTACCCTGTCAATCCTAAGAACCCCCGGAGCCCTTTTACATCTCGGGGTACTGGCCAGCTGGTCATGCCTTCAACCTTTGTGGGGTCAGCTTGCACTCCTTTAGCTGAAATGATGTGACCTAGATAATCCAGCTTTGGCTGACCGAAACTGCATTTTTTTTCTATTTAACAGCAACTGATGCTCTCTTATTTGCTGCAAAACCAGTTTCACGTGCTGCAAATGCTCTTATTTGCTGCCAATATATACAAGTATGTCATCAAAGAATACCAACACGAACTTCCTTAGATATGGACGAAATACCTCATTCATTAGTGCTTGGAATGTGGATGGTGCGTTTGTCAACCCGAATGGCATCACCAGGAATTCGTAATGTCCTTTCATGGGTGCGGAACGCTGTCTTGAAAACATCTTCTTCTCTCATTCTGATTTGGTGATAACCTGACTTCAAGTCTAGTTTGGAAAAAACCACCGCTCCTCCTAGCTCATCCAGCAACTCGTCTATAGCTGGGATGGGAAATTTATCCGGTACAATTGCCTTGTTCAAGGCTCGGTAATCTACACAAAAACGCCACCCCCCATCTTTCTTCTTGACCAATATGATGGGGCTAGAGAATGGACTGGTGCTATGCCTTATTACTCCAGCGGCCAGCATCTCAGCTACCACCTTTTCAATCTCATTCTTCTGGTAGTGAGGATACCTATATGGCCTTATGTTGGGTACTTGAGCTCCCTCTTTAAGTCTGATAGCATGGTCCTGCATCCTAGAAGGGGGTAGACCATAAGGTTCCCTGAAGAGGTCCTGAAACTCCTCCAGGACGTGTTGCAGTTCCTCCCAGTCATCAGAGTCTGCGGGTTGCTGATCCTCCTGGGTGGTTATTTCTACATAGAATCCCTCCCCCTTGTTGTATAAAGCTTTCATCATAGCTTTTAGGGATGCTGCCGATCTGGACAATGATGAGTCCCCTTGTAGCGTGACTAGCTCTCCCTTTGATGAGAACCTCATTGTGAGCTCCTTAAAGTTGGCCCTTGATCTCGCCCAACCCTTCCAGCCCGAGGACAACATCGGCCCCTCCTAGCTTTAACAGGTAATAATCAGCTGTGATGTTGAACCCCTGTACCAACATATTCACTCCCTTGCATACCCCTTGGCATCTAATTTTATCCCCGTCCCCCACCTCCACTATATATTCTGGTGTTCCTGTAGAGGGTAACTTCAGCTCTTCCACTATTCTCTTATCAATAAAATTACTGGAAACTCCACAATCTACTAACACCACCACTCTTCTCCCTTGTATCTCACCCCACAACTTGAGGGATTTCTTTGAGGTTAATCCCATTATACTATTGATTGATAACTGCAGCGCCTGATCTCCTCCATTACCACCCTTTCTTCTTCAGCTTCCTCTTCATGTCCCTCCCTCAGTGATGTCAACTCCTCCTCTGCTCCCATCAGTAATACATTCAGCTGTTTGAATTTACAAACATGCTCTGAGCCAAACTTTTCATCACACTTAAAGCATAACCCTTTTCTTCTCTTATCCCACATTTCTGCCTCCGTTAGTCTCTTATATCCGGTAGCCTTCTTTGGGAGGCTGCTTCCTTCTGCTGAGGAGGATTCTGCAGCTTTCTGCCCTGTGAATCTAGCTTTGGAGGCAGTAGTGAGTCCCGAATTGCCTCTGGAGCCCGAATCATAACTGGAATGGGTTTTCGCTCCTCCTTCCACAGCAGCTGATCTGCTGGAGAAATAAGGTCGGTTTAGACCTTTGGAGCTTGTTCCTCCTTTTCCTTTTCCTATGACCAAATCTCTTTCTTCCACCAGTAAGGCTAAGTCCATCAGTTCTGCCAAAGTTTCCACCCTGTGAAGCTTCATTTCAGCTCTCACCTCCTCCTTCAAGCCATTGAGGAAAATCCCCTTCAGCATGCTTTCATCAGCTACTGCTAATGGCACCGTGAGTAGCTAGAACTGCTCCCTATACTCCATGACTGAGCTGGATTGGTAGAGTCCCAGCAGTAGCTCATATGGGTTCTGAGCTAAAGAGGGCTGGAACCGCCTTATCACAGCTGCTTTAAACTCAGTCCAACTCGCCTGTGGGCTGCGGGTTTTCCCACCATGAAAACCAGTTCAAGGCTCTCCCTTCCAAGGTTACCATTACTGCATCTAGCTTCTCATGATCCTCCAGTGCATTTATTTGGAAATACCTTTCTATCTTATTCACCCATCCAAAGGCATCATCTCCCTGAGAAGATTGGTATTTCTAACTTCCTCCCTCGTTCTCCCAAGGTTGGGTTTCGAGTAGGCCCAGTGATAGTTCCACTGGACCCTGCCCTTCCCTGTAACTCTTCCTCTTCTTCTGTCACCATTCCCGCCAGCCTTCTGGTTGGCATGGCTTCCTTCCCTTTCATCCACTGCAGCATTTGCTGTTGAACCTGCTCTATTCTGCTGATTTGGGCCCCTCTTTCTTCCCTATCCTGCCGGGCCTCCATTCTCTCCTGTGCTGAGTTTCCATTCTCATTCTGTCAAAGTCATGCCTCAGCTGCTCCATCCCCTTCTCCAGCGTTTCCACCCTACTATCCATCTTAGGCTTCACCATTCACAGCTCCCAGGATCGGGAGCTCTGATACCACTTGATAGGAAACTATTTATATTTCTTTGAACGGGAATCCAGAAACTGGATTTACAGAGCTAACTCTTGACAAACAGAAATGGAAAACTGGTAAAAGATGAAAATGCACAGAAAAACGGAAATGAAAATCCAAGCTTTCGAGAGGCTTGGTCTCTCCCTCTGCCCACTAATTTTCCCGATACCCTTCTCCCTAGCTCCCTGCATGTATATATAATCTGTTGACATATTCCCTTCTGTCGCTCTCTTGCCTCTCTCATGGCCAGCTCAGCAGTTGGTTATGTAGTCCGTGCCTTGTCCCCCCTGCTAGCGTCCTCCACTGCTTCTCTCTCCTCAATCCACATCAGCTTTCTGTTAGACAGCCCATGTCTAGCAGAATCTTCTATATTTCTGTTATGCAACCCATATCCAGCAAGATCTTCCATCATGCTATTCTGTTGAGGTTGCATACTGACCCTCTCCCTCACATCTCCTCTCTCCTCTCTATTTCCTTCGTGGACCTCACCCTTTTTCTCCCTGAACCTGTTTCTACGGTATACCTTCCTAATGGGGGGTCTAACACACCATAAATCAATCTCACTGCATTTTTGTACTAGTACAAAAATCCAGTTACTAGGCTTTTCGGTATAATGAACTCCATATTTTTTATTTGTTATTTTATAAAACCAGAGGGTAAAATATCAACATGCCAACACTAATGTGGGCCAGCTAAGGAATTAAGTGTTTGTTATACAATATTAACATGCTCAAAAGAAACTTTAGACCAGCAGATTTAGTATTGGCTTTTACAGTTTGAGGATGGTCTCAAATGATCTTTTAATCAAGCTAATCATGAGCTTAGGCAAAATAATTTGTTGAACTCCACTACAAAAGCCATTAGGGTGGGCAGTGGCTTAAAATAGAACTGCAGGGTTCACATATATATCAAATACGAGGCCATGCCATGGTAATGAGTTGGAAAGGGGAGAAGGAAGGAAGTATTTTATGATTGGGAACATGGAGAAGAATCCTACAGGAGTGACAAAGAAATCAAATGTTCAGACAAGGAAAAAGAAGAAAAGAGAAGAGGATCAGAATGTCTACCTTCAGAACAGCCAGATCATACGCTGGATCAAACCCAATTATCTTCCCTTCCCTGTAAAAGCTTTTCCCTTTAGCATCAACTAGGAACACCTGTAGACAGGACTATGAGTATGCATTACCAGTGCTACTCAGATAAATGGCTAGTAAACTAAATGATGGAAAATACGGGAAAACAGAATTAAGTTTCTTCCATCTAAAAGCAAGAAGTTTGATGGAATTAACAGCATAAGCGAAAACCTTACAACGTTGTAAACCACTGGTATCAGTTGCCAGTTTAGCAACAACATGGTAATTAGTTACCTGTCCACCAGGAAAAACAAATGAGTACTTTGAATAATTTTGGAAGCAAATATGTGCAATCAAAGAGAATATCTATGGCATGGGAGAGTCTGCAATTTCTTATCAAGATATCCCATCAAATTATACGTACATGCCTTACATTTAGTTATCAGCTGTCCAATTATTTTGATGATGACAAAAGGAATTTCAAAATTTTTGAACAAATTTTCATATTTCAGTCTTTACTGGATTGAAAGCACCAATGCAACATCTTGCAAGTAGTTATTTGTCTTATAAGATAACTACTCACAGAAGTTTATAAAATAATAAAAACAATGGACCATTAGTCAACTGCAAAATAAGAATAAGATAAACAAGCAGAATCACATCCAATTGACAAAAACAAATTTTCCTTTCTGACTTATTTTTGCTTACGATATGACCAAATTTATCCCAAATGAAGCCTGAACCAGTGCCTTCCACTTTTGCATCTTCATCCTCATTCAGCATGACTTCGTTAGAGGAGGTCTTGGGGGCTTTAGCCAATTCAAGGTCTTTAATGAAAACAACCGACGGTGAAGTTTCCTGTGATAATATACCAAGTTTAATTAAAAGGAAAAAGACCAAATATCATCATTTGATAATGTGATACAGAACAAATATAACAGTGTCTTTTAAGTTAAAATGCATGACAAAATATAGAGAAGATTCAAAGAAAGAATGGCATCTGATTGCAACTTCTAAGCTCTAAACCATATAGTGATTTTCTTAACTTTTGCTGTCAAGTTCGCTGTACATAAAGATGTAAATGTACAAAAATGAGATAAGAAAATTGAATACAGACAATCTGGGGTCTGGGCACGACTGATTCAAAACCCATAAACCCAATTACCAAAAGTAAGTATACATGAACAAAAACAAACAACTTTTAAACATATTTCCAGTTTCAACCCGTCACATTCGAAACTAAAGCAATGATAAATTAGCAAAATTATGTAAATTGGAGAAAAGGGTTGTCACAAAAAGGGACCTGAAAGAGGTGTACAACATAGTCTTCTTCTTGCTGAAGCTCATCCTGTATCTGCTGTGCAAGTGCAAGCGGTGTCGAATTGGGACTAGTCAAATTGAGCCAGGAGGGCACTACAAGGCTGGAACCAAAGACTATGGCTCGTCGCCTGGTAACAGAAGGAAGGCTCTTTGCTGAAGAGTTCGACGGAGAGGGTGCAGCTGGCATTGGCAACGGAGATAGGCTACTTTGGAGAGAACCCAGTGCCATAGTTCCCACTGAGATTGTAACACTCTTATCCAAGTTTCCAAGACTACTACTTCTTGTTCCATCCCATGGTCCTCTTTCTGGGGATAAAGTTACGGAAAACCCTTCTCTTCACGTGGGATTTCTTGACTGCACTTTTTGATTACATTTACTCGGTTAATGTACGATTGATTAGGTTATTTTTTTAATAGTTTATAATCAATTTTTTTAAATAATTTTTTTAAAAAACTAATAAAAATAAAACATGACTTGGTTTAAAGTTTAAACTACTGTTACGGAAGGCCCTTCAACTGTCAAGTAAAGTTTGTTCTTATGTTTACGTGAATGTGCAACAGTTATTTTCTTTAATTGATGTTTAAAGAGTCAATGAATTGAACCATGAGTAGGTCATGGATTAGTTGTTGACCTAATAATTGAATCGCATAACATTATGATGATGTAATAATGGTTAATTAATTTTGTACTATACATGTAAATGTATAATTATAATTATATAATTAATTATAACAACTACATAGATGAATTTATTTTAATTAAATGATAATATGTAAATAAATAATAAAAAAATTACATCGACAGATAATTAAAATTAAAATTTATCAAATATATAATTTAAAGATTATATTATTATTATAAAAAATTAAAAATAATTAAAAAATGTAAAAGTAGCAATATAAGCTATTAATTAAAAAAATTAATTTTTTTCCTTTATTTTTTGGTTATCTTGGACTAATTATAAGGTTTTCTTGTAGACAAATAAGAAAAGAAAAGAGCAACGAATAGTTTAATATTAAACCTTTTGTGATCTAATTTGAGCTTCCTTTAATTGCCATTTATAGCATATTTGGGACAGATATTTTTTAAGAAAAAAATATTTTTTTTAATTATAAGCTATTTTAATCATAAAATAAGATAATCCAAATACTCTTAGTAATTGTGTGATTGACATTGTGGAACCTATTTTTATAATCAAAAACCTAGTCTTTCTTTTTTTTTGAAATTAAACTTGCAATTAATTAAGAGTAGAGAAATAATTAATTTTCATATATAATGCATTAGGCTAATATACGATGCACCTTTAAATTTATTTATGAAAAATTTAGCTTTGTTAACATAAAATCTGACTTGAAATTATACTCTTATTGAAAAAAAAAAACAAATTGCAATTAATCACTAGATAGTGTAGTTCAACTCCAAAAATGATTTTATTGATCAATCTATATAGCACAATCTTCTCTTTTGATTTCAAGGTTTAATCTAGCAAGTTTTGAATTTGATAATAAAAAATGTGCACCGAATAGAATACGATCACAATTCACAAATGTATGATTATCTTCTTAAACTTTCTATATCTTGAATTTTGTAATGTTTTGATGATTGATAAAGTATATAATTGTGTGTGAAATATATTTAAATAGTTTTGTAAAGTGTTCCAAAAGGTTTCAATTGGTGTCCAAATACCTCAAAATCCATTGAATTATACTTTACACTTTTATTAGAAAAAGATATGTATTAAAATCATTAAAATCATGCAAGAGGATTAGTTAGTAAATAATTGATTCTTTTATCAGTGACTGATGAAAAGATAATTATAGGAGATAAATTATTAAAAAGAAACACTCATATATATAACACAATAAAATTTTAACTAATAAGTCCAAGAGATGTAACTCAAATGACATTAAGTTTTTTTTTTTTTTTAAGAAACTTCTTAATCTCAAGATTGAATCTCACTATCAGACATCATTTTTAGCCCAAAAAAGAAAAAGAGTAAAACTTTTTTTAATCCTTAAAAGATAATTCATTTATTAACTTAGTCCTTAAGAGATTAATTTTATAATCAATATAATATTTTAAACTTCAAACTACTAATAAATTTCGTCCTTCTATACATAAAATTAAAATGAATAAAGGACAAAATTTATTAGTAAGATTTGTAATCTAAAGAATCAAATTTATAAAACTTATTCCTATGAAACTAAACTGATAAATGAGATATTTTTCATTTAGTAAAAGGATGTTTTACTCAAAAAAAGTAACTAACAAATACTCACATGCAGTCCACTTTAAAATACCAAAAAAAATGCCAAAATATAGAAACAATGGTATGCATACAAGCCAACTAGTAAGTATGTTCATACTAATTAAATGATTCAAGCAAAGTAAACCTTAATAAAATTTGTAGTCATAATTTAAATTAAATAAGGAGATCTTTAAACCCAACAATTGATTTGAAAAAAAAAAAAAAGAAGATAGAAGGCCTATGGTCTGAAAGCTCAAACGAATACCTTTGTGGCCGTATTTAATTCTTTTCATGGCCACTGGTCATTGGAGCCATATTAATGGCCTTTTTTTTCTGAATTTATTAATGCAAATAATTTTTAATTAACAAATCCTAACCCCACAACATTTAGGCGATAACTAATTAATAATAATTTCTTAATATGATATTGCTCATTTGTGACTAGTTTGAGAGCACACATATTTGTGGTAAAAATTTGATTTCTCCAAATAGAAGGTCCTATATATGTTTAATTCTCCATTTTTCACTATTTATTATTTTTTGGTAATATTTAATCGGAGAAAGGATAAAAGGATCAATGATTACAAGAAAGAGACACAGAATCCAAAATAAATGCACAAGATCAGAAAATAAAAATCATATACCGTGAGAAAAGATATGACTGATAGCTTATTCGCAACGGTCCAAAGCATTTAGACCAAGCGATAGCAAAACGCAACATACAATCAAATACAGAAGCTACAAAGGCAGCAAATTTTTTTGAACATTTGGATTCTAACATTGGAAGAGCATATATCTAAATTTGATAGGCATTTCTAGTCGCCTGAAGCCTAATCTGCCTATTGAATTTCTGAATAAACTCCTCCACTCTCCTATTAAGATCCTCATTTGTCATCTTAGAAAACTCATTTTCTTCTTCCTCTTTTGCTTCCATCTTCATGGTCTCTGACCTCCTCATCCTCGTTATCCTCTCCTCAATCACCACACGCTTCTTAGCTCTATCTGATTTACTTCGCTTGTAAATTCTTGCTGTGATTGCTTTCTCCTCACTCGCTTTGTGACTATCATTGGAGCACTCACTATCACTAGGTCTCTTTGGTTCATTTTGTGCCACAATTTGAAGTACACGTTCGGGGATCTCACTATTCTGAGTGATAGGTTCTTTGTCCTCCTGCAACAGCTCACCCCCCAGCTCTTGCTTGGGACTGATGCCTTTTTTATCAACTTGTTCGTATTTGGGGACATATGGGGAGACATATTTTCTTGTTTGACCATGCTTCACATACTCTTCATTATAAAGATCTTGTTTCTGTTTGGATGAAGAGAATGCCCCATAGTCAGCAGCTATGATGAGGATGAGGGTGTTGGACATGATGAACCAAAAGATGTTGTTGTTGAAGAGAGTATAGGGAGAGAGGTTGAAGATATAGAAGATGGAGATGTAGATGAAAAGGGAGAAGATAGAGGCAAAGAAGGACAAGCTCTTTGCTTTCTGGGTATGATCTTTTGGTTTGTTGTGTTTGACACAATCTTCCTCTAGAAATGGTGGTTTGGCCATGCTGGAGTGGTGACAGGAGTAGGATGAAGCTTATGCTGAGTCTTATAGAGCTTATATATGGGCCTGATTGACGATTAGGGTGCCAAATGATTGATTCCCTACAATTACAATTATACCCTCATCTCTCTCTAGATCTCTCTCTCTCTCTCTATCTTTTGGCAAGTTCTCTTCAATGTACTATATTTCTTCCCCCTCCTTTGAATAATGATTCATTTAAAAATTGAATAAAAATGTGCCAGCCAATTTGGTGAATAATTAAAACCTTATGATATGATGTATTTGAGTTGAATCTTGGCTTCATTAGCATTTGTTGGAGTTGTCCTACAAAATAATATCATATGCGTGATAATGTCGAGATATACAATTATCTTAATAATTCAGTTATATTACAGATAAATATTATGGACTAAATTCACAGAGATGAATGTGATTATATAAATTTAAAAAAATTTTATGTATTTAATTAACATTATTAAGAGAAGAGAAATTACAGATACAATCAGAGCATGATTACGTATAAAGTAGATATGAGGATATGCATGAGCTTAACAATCAAATTGGATAGGATACATTTGGTCTCTAATTTGAGGTTACCTTTGGCTCAGTTTTCGCTCAATTATTTTGCATGATAGCTATGGAAGTTAAAAATTATAATGCATGAAAATGAAAAGAAACCAGGGAAAGTTAAAATATCATAAACGTCACGATAAGTTGGTAACTTGGTATTGATTGTGCAAACACGTAGCAAAGTATCCGCAAAGTCTTCATTCAGCTCTAATGATTATCAAATATATTTGATAATAATTTATACTAGTCAATTCACATCTCTTTTTTAACTCTTGGATTGTTAAATTTGTATAATATCGTATAAAATTTATATAATATAAATTTATATGCAAATCTAATGATTTGGCAAGAAAGCCACACTTTTAAAGGGGGTTGTGGCCTTAACATTTCTCATGATGGACTTCAATGCTTCCTTAATTAGTTATATGGATACTTTTTGGAATGATTGAGGATTGAATACTTCAATTATCCAATTTAACCCAATTTTCTGTTTAAAACGAAAATAGAAATACTCTCTAAAATGTTCTAATAACTGTAATCTTGCTAGTTGTAGCTGTGCTGAAAGTGAAACTAAATATTTAGGATTGAATACTTCAATTATCCAATTTAACCCAATTTTCTGTTTAAAACGAAAATAGAAATACTCTCTAAAATGTTCTAATAACTGTAATCTTGCTAGTTGTAGCTGTGCTGAAAGTGAAACTAAATATTTATGTATGATTGAACCAAATGTAAGAATGCGTAGGAATTTGATAACCCTATATACACAGACACTTGTGCGATTGGATAAACCTTTAAGATTTCTTTGAAGGATTAATTAATAAGATGACTTGTTCGAGATACTGTCTGGCTAGGTGTATGATCTTTATCTTAAGGATTGTTGAATTATGACAAATAAAAACCAAAATCACATGTACCAAAAGCTAAGCAATCAATTCCAAAGTCTGCGTAACTCTTGCGGATCTTGGGCAATATAATGGTGGTTGTGGGTCCTTGTCCAACAACTCTTTTCATTTGTAAGACTCAAAGTGCAACACATGTACGATGAAATCCCTTAACAAGACCCACTGGTGGCAAATCCTCCTTGTGCGCTCAGCCTCCAAGTTATATATGGGTCCCAACCTGACTTGGTTTATTGCCACGTGTGACAAACGCCCTTTCCTTTTGTTTGAGTTTATATTTAAAGCCAATTCCAAGATGGTGACCTGAGATTGTGTGGAACGCATATACATATTTTCATTTTTATTTTATTCCAAAAATCATTGTATCAATAATGATGATTACAACGAGATATTTGCACTTAAAATAATGAGACTAGGTTTATGAATTTGTAACCCAACTCATATTTGGTTTAGCTTAAGTTTTTTAAAAAAAATTACTTTTTTTTAATTTTTTAATAAAATTTTAATTATAATTTATTTTAAATACAAAATAAGATAATTTAAACATACACTTAGTCTAATGCTTTCACTGTACTTTGCTGCCTCTTGGTTTTGGTTTTGAAAAATCTTTACTTGGTCTTTTAGATTATGAGTGATGAACTTGGTTACTAGTGCTGTTTAGCTTGTTAATTTGAGTATGATAATGTTAGGGAACAAGAATTCGTGGGATGCAACATTAAAAAAAGCGATGTCATTTTTTTTAATTGATTGATTATATATTATAATCTCTTTCTAGCGTGATGAAATCATCTAAAAGATTGGACATTAACAAAACCGTGTACTAGGGTTTTGTAGTAACTAGAGGAACACTCCAAAGACATCCAGATAATGATGAGGTTTCGTCTGTTTCGTTTATGTTTAGGGCTATTATATCACGGAAGAGAGGCCACGATTTGGGGTTTGCCTCTAAATTATGGTAGAGTTCAGTTTAAGTTTATCAATAGTTTTTTTTAGAGTAAATTAAAGAGTCATTAAAATAAATAAAATAAGTTATCTACCTAAGAGGCTTTGTACTATCATATATATTTGTTACTATCTGAAATGGGTCATAAGAATATTGTAGGAGGAACTTTGTCGATTGTGCTTTGGTGTTGCACCACAGGGACCCACAAAGAGGATTAATTCCGACAATCAATTTATTGATTGGTATAAGAAGGGCACACTCAAAAGTATATGCTGGGTTTAATGCCTCTCCTCCATTGATGAGTACGTAGCCGTTAGTGGTGAAATATTTAAAACATATTCAGTCCATAGCAAATCTTAGAACCACTCTCGTTGAGTTAATCCAGGATGTAACTCAAAAGTGACTTTAATCCAAAAATAACCCTAAAAGGATATTCTTAGGAAATTGACTTCTTTCTTGGTTACTCCTCATAAAAACACTGAAAAAAATGGGGTATCTACCTTGTCATGGCCCGGTTAAGAATGGTTACTCCTATAATCAGTTTGTTATAATGGTAAAAATAGAATTGAAAAATTTCTGGATAAATTTTCTGATATAATTTCTCACATAAAACTTATTTATAAATTTTTACCTCCATATATTTTTACTTTCATACTAAACATATATATAATAAAAACATAAAAAAATTTCATGTAATTTTGAATTTGGTTGTCCCCTCTAAAAAAGTAAAATTAACTCTTATTCCCGATAAGATAAAATTTTTGACTATATTTCTGGTAACTTTGTACGTGTTTAACCCATACAAGTGCATTATTTTATAAGAGAATAAAAAAAATCTTTCTTTTTTAATTTTAATTTCTCTTTTTAAGTTTAAATTCCAATTTCTAAAGAGATTTTTTAAATTACTTTGGTATTTTTAATTTTTGAAAAAAATTATCTAAATTTATAAGAGAATGACACGAGCATTAATAAATATGTACAAATCACGCAATGAATAATTTTCTTTTAATTAATAACAAAAAGATTTGTTTTCTAGTTTTAAAAAATAAAAAATAAAAACTTTAAATAACTATTTTAAAACAAAATAAAATTTTAAAAATATCTATACATATAGAAATTTTGAACTTGGCTCCATACTCATTTTTTGTCTCTTATATTTCTTCTATTCACATTATTCTATCATATAAGAAAAAATTTTTATTTTAAAATATTTTTTATTTAAAATATTAAAAAAATATTAATTATTTTTTTCAATTTTACCTTTATTTTTTAATAAAAAAATTAGAGAAGCAAGTGAAATTAAAAAAGTAGAAAAGTATTAATAAAGTAAAAGAAAAAAATATTCAATTAAGACTATATAATAATTTTTTTAATTATTCTACAATTACCTTAAACTGAAGCACTCAAGCTTCTTAAAACCATTAAAAGTGACTTAAATAGGGAGAAGTTTGACAGTTTGAAAAAAAAAAAAAAAGATTCCAACATCAGTGCTGTAATTTTTTTAAAAAAATGAATGCCTCTCGCGTTCATAGGAGAGGGTAACCTCGATCCCATGCTTGTTCTTTTGGTACTCTCACGAATTTTATTTTCCAGTTATATTATTCCATTCCTAAAAAAGAAATAATCAAAATTGAAATGCCCTTTAAATACGAATGATGATACACTAGCAGTTGCCTTGAAACCAAATTGATGTACGGGTGTGTTGGAGCCATTTTTGAAAGTTTAAATAAATTTTTATTTATTTTTTATTTTATTTGTTTTAGTATTTATATTATTTTTTTAAATACGATTTTATTTTTAAAAGTTTATTTATTCTAAAATAATTATTTTTTATTTTTAAGTTAAATTTAATTATTTTTTAAATAGAAATTGTTTTACTTAAATTTATTTTTAACTAAAATTTAATTTATAAAATTAAGTTAGCTTAAAATAAATTTACAAATTTCAATTCAAACACGCAAGAGAGAGACTGGGGTTGTACTTGTACCTTTTCCTACTACTTTGTTTGAATTTCATCAAATAGACCATTTCAGTTTTCAGAGGAGGGGACCACACCATCAGCACTATTACTATATGTACAAGGTACACCCCCCAACCTCCCAACACCAAACCCATGAAAACAAAGACTAAGAGTTAATGCCCATACTTATCCTTCCACTCTCCACCTTCCTTGGCAAACAATACCCATTTTCTTTTTTAGAACGATGGTGAATTGTGACCAAGATTCTCAGTCATTCACTGATATACAGTGTAGATATTAATTTTATAATAAAGTTTATATGCTTATATGTTTTACTACATTCACCATGAATTAAGAAAAAGATCAAATAATAAACTGATATGAAAACAAAAGTAGCACATGGTACTGCAGCTACTCGTTAAGTTTCAAACTTTCTTTCAGAAAATTATAATAAATAAAATTGGTTAAATATGTACTGTAGAGGAAGGGAGGCAAGAGTTCATAGTACACTAGGAAAGGAAAGGGAAGGCCGAAAGGGTACTAGTTAACTTTGCAGTCTGCAATGCACTTGGGTATTTCAAAAAGGGGGTGCATGAGTTCTCATGGATTGAGGTGAGAAAGAATGTAGGTCTCTGTTGATAGTCTCTATGTGTATGGTTGGCTCCCTTACGTTCTCCCAGGCGCACTCAGTCATGTCTTATCGATGCTACATTTCTCTGAAAAAACCATTAGACTGTTCTGGAAATTTATAGTAACTTTTATGGCAACCCATTTGTCTTTCCCGATCTCATCTCCCTTTTCCATGCAAACTAACACTGTCATACTCACACTTTCAAATTGTGGGAAGCAAAAGGCGACAGCTTTGGATTTTTCTTTGCAGCCTTCACTGCTGGCACAAAAATGAGATGCTTAGAGTTGCCTTTACATTCTTCTCCTTTGCCATCAACACCATTCAAGAAAGCTTATATAGAGAAAGTGGATATTAGTGGGTTGTCTCAGTTTGAGCTTCTAGTTGCTAGGCATTGTCTCAAATGGCTTCTCTGTCCCTTCTCCTTGTTGGGTTCCTTGTGTTTGTTGGTGAAATGATGGCAATGGGAATCAAAGTACATGGGGAGGAAATGGTAATGGAAGAGAAGGAATTGTTGGGATTGTTTGAAGTGATGAGTGCTCTTCTTGAAGACCCTGACTGGGCCCAAGCACACCCACAGCCATGTACAAACACTCCATGGCCTGGTGTTGAGTGCGAAGTTAGCAGTGACCCACCAATCTTTCATGTCACAAAGATCCACATTGGTCCTGATATAGTCTTCCCACCTTGCAAATCCTCTGCTTTCCTATCAGAATCCTTGCTGAAACTCAGTTATTTGAAAACCCTTTCAATTTTCAGTTGTTTTGTTACTTCACCAGTTACTCTACCCACAACTCTCTTTGGTCCTTTCTCTTCCTTAGAACACCTGACCTTGCAGTCTAATCCAACCCTCTCTGGGGAAATACCTCCAAGTTTGGGTGATGTTGCTAGTCTCAGGGTCCTGAGCCTGTCCCAGAACAGCTTACAAGGAAACATCCCAAGACAGATTGGTGGTTTGGTCTGTCTAGAGCAACTCGACCTAAGTTATAACAACTTCAGTGGTCAAATCCCCAAGGAAATTGGAGGTTTGAAAAGTATGACCATTTTGGACCTCAGTTGGAATGAAATTGAAGGGAATCTGCCTTATTCTCTTGGTCAACTTCAACTTCTCCAGAAGATTGATTTGGGTTCAAACAGGCTTACTGGAAGAATACCTCCTGATTTAGGAAAGCTCAAGAGGTTAGTCTTGCTTGATCTGAGTCAGAATTTTATCGGTGGGCCTATTCCTGAAACCCTGTCAAATTTGGAGCTTTTAGAATATTTACTCATTGATGACAATCCCATCAAAGCAGGGATACCCCTCTTCATAGGGAACCTTAGGAAGCTCAAATCAGTGAGCTTTTCAGGGTGTGGATTGATTGGCCCCATACCCGAATCTTTCTCTTCCTTGAAGAACCTTACAGCTCTCTCCCTAGATAACAATTGCCTCAGTGGACCAGTTCCTCCAAATTTAGGTTCACTCCCAAACTTGGATCAACTGAATATCAGCCACAACAGGCTGAGTGGAGTTCTACAGCTCCCTGATGAGTTCATTGGAAAGCTTGGTAAGAGGTTGGATGTAAGAGGAAACAGTGAGCTATGCACCAGCGATAAGCCAAACAAGAAGAACCTCTCCTCATACTTGGAAATCCACTCATGTTTCAGCATGAGACCCAGAAATGGCAGATCTTATGCTGGAGGACCACCAGAAAACCCTGCTGGAATAAAGCCATCTTGGTATGCAAGCAATATAAGTTCAAGTTCATCATGGCAGGATCTACAAGTCATCCCGTTTACCTTGGTTTTAAATTTTGTCCTCTGTTTACTGAATTTCTTTTTGTAACACTGGAAATTTGTTTTTATGAAATGCTCTACTCATATCTATATCTGGGTACTGAATCTTAGTCGCATTAAATTGCATTCATAGGTCATGTTCTTGTTGGAGATGTCCATGGAAATGATTCTTACAAAGATGCATGCAGTGTACTGCTTTCTGGCAGATCATTATTGTCTTCAAATAATAGGACTGCACCTGCATGCAATGGTCAAAAAAAAAAAAGATTCACATTTGGACTTTTCCATTTGATTTTTGTATCTTAAAAGCTGGCTCCCAGGTCTAAAGTCCTGTCCCCGAGTAGTGCTGTCCCGTAGCAGCCTTTAGAAAAAGTAGCAGGACTGTCGGTTCAGGTACTAATGAGCACGCTGCAAGCACCCTCGTTGCTGCCAACATAAAAAAGATGCACACCTCAGTACTTGTTTTGGTGAAGAGGGAGAGACACAGAATCTTATAAGAAAATTCCCAATCTTTACCTGCAGCTTGCAAAGTTTTAACACAATGAAAAGAGAAAAGTTAGGGACACTGCTTGGTTAGATTCTATATTGAATTCTTGATGACATGTATTTTTTAATTAAATGAAATTTATATATGCACTGTCCATTTCCTTTGAAGGACGACCAGCATTATTGATTTTCTGTTATTCTAGGGTTATTTCTATGGTGTAACGAAGAAAAGAATGTTAATTTCTAGTATATTATGCCAGAATGGGTTGCATTAATATTTTTTGTTGTTGTTAATAGCACTTACATTACATATGAACAAATTAGAATCCGACAAGTTGACTAGATGATAGGCTTCACAAGTTAATTCCTAGTCATTCTGAATGAGTCCATTAGGAAAGTCATTCACACAAAAATGCAGAAAAAATGGATAAACAAACATGATGGGTCTAACCATGGGCCTCATATCTCTCACTCTAGACAACCGGCAGTAGTTCTGAGTAAAGTCAAGTAGGTATTTTGTCCCCTTTCTTTTTCCATCTTGATTTTGAAATCTTCATATTTCGATTTTGAAAAATCACCATATTTCGAATATTCTTTCAATTTTCTTGGATTATGAAATCTTCAATGGTCAACATGCTTCTCCGGTTAATTATAGGTTACTGTTGGATCCTATCCTTGGCACAGGTTTGTCATTCTTTGCTTTTATGGTTGTTCTGAAGTTACGAATGCTTTAAATGTCTTTCATTATGTCTATAAGTTTATAAATTGTCTGCAGCATATACCAACTTAAAAGTCACAAGCCGTCAGCAATATAATGGTGACTTTACAAATTTGATATTTGGTTTGCTTGTTTTCGTTTGGACTGACTTTGAATATCTTCATCTTTAGGTAAGTCGGCTGTTCAAGCAATTTCTTTGCTTATAAGAAAGGGTGTACCGGAGCCCAACATTATATTTCTTAATCTCATATCAGTAAGTTACTGATGCCATAGTTCTTCTATATCTCTTGCTCGGAACTGAGGATGATTTTTCATAGTTCTTCCTCCCTGTGTTGTTAATGGCCCACATTATGGATACAATATGTTTTATAATTTCAATTTAGCACTTTCTAAGACCAAAACATAAAAAAATATAGCACTTTCTGCAGTATATGCTTTCATTTATTTTGAAATCTTCTTTTAACCATAATCTATGTGCTTTTGTGGGGCCCCTCTATAGTGTCCTGCACTTCTCATCCATTCGAATATTTTTCAGTTTCCATATCTATTCATCCTTTTGTTATATACACGCCAGACCTCACCACACCCATACCACTTGTCACTTGAGCTACTCGTTGGTTTCAATTAAATACTTTTATTAGAGTCCCTCATGCCTCCTGCCTTTGCAGTAGAACATGATCTGCATGGGAAAGTGGGGAACTAAAAGACTTTTTTTTTTTTTTCAATTGAGCTTGTAACACAGTTTTGTTTTTGTTTTTGTTTTTTTTTCTTGCTAGATGATACCCATCTTAAATTTTGTTCTGGGTAGACATCCAAGGAATTCTTCATTGGAGAGCTAAAGCCTGGTTCAAGACCAATTGCAAATAGTCTGAGTATGCAGTTTGGCCTCTTGAGGCTAAACATTGATTTCCATCAAGCTCTTTCATTATTGGCATATATATAGCAGCAAATCATAGCTA
The DNA here is from genome assembly GCA_019955255.1 of Castanospermum australe. Classification (NCBI taxonomy): domain Eukaryota; kingdom Viridiplantae; phylum Streptophyta; class Magnoliopsida; order Fabales; family Fabaceae; genus Castanospermum; species Castanospermum australe. The sequence continues at coordinate 178,961 of NSJW01000821.1, forward strand.
GTAAACTATTCTCCGCACAAAACTACAGGGACTCTTCTGTATGATATGTATCTAAGACATCAATGATTGTGTTATGGCTTACGAAATTGGAATTTAATTTGATTTATATAAAATAAACTAATTTAAATGTACACTAACTAATCATATTTTTTTTTAATTTGGGTTCTCGAAACTGAATGATGCTTAAAAAGTAAAATGTAGTCTTTATAATCATTAATTAAAAATTTAATAATTTAATAATTTAATATTTGATAAAATACAAATATATAGATAATAAATTATGAATTTATTAAAATTTATTTTTTTTAATTTTTCATCAATTGTTATTTACTTGCACTCTCTAAAGTACACTTATAATTTCACAGGATCTAAATTTTCGTATCTAAATTTCCGTTCTTTTTTTATATATATGACTATAATAATGACATTCATTAGTACTGAGTTAATCATGATGTCGTAGATAAATCGAATCAACTACAGTAATAGTGAAAATAATGATATCCGATGTATCCGATTCTATTGGGAAAGTATCAAATTATCAACATTAACATATAATAAATGGGTGGTCTATATATTGTGGCTTGATCCTACGAATTTTCAGACAATCCGAATGAGTTACCAAAATGTTATGGTTGCTATTGTTATTTTGAAATTTTCGTCTTAAAGAGAGGGTTATCCTTTAAAAAAAAATAAAGAATTATAATTATTAATGAAAAATATAAGTTAAAATCATAATACACACATACACACACACACACATAAAAAATTAATTATGAAATTATTAAAATTTATTTTTTTGAATTTTTCATCAGTGAACTCATAAAATTTTATACCGAGAACTTTTGGTGAGAAATTCTGCAATGCCTCTTTAGTCACTGTTGGCAGGTATCATTTCCCCATCAAAGCACATGCTGCACAAGTGCACGTATAAGTGGGAATCTATTATAGCCATTCTAGTTGCTCTCATCACCTCACCCACACAGCCAAAGAGAGAAAAGAAACTTTCCCCCTATTACCATATATTTTGAAACAGAACAAGAATACAAAATAGATGACAGTAACAACTCCATTTGTACTTTACCAACCATAACAGCAAAACAAAATGGATCAAACATGTAGTATGAAGGGTGCCTAAGTGTGGCCTCTTGTTGCAAGTGTTCATTCTCACATTAGCTCCCCCAAGCTACTCTCAACAGAATTGTCAGCAGCTGATCTTCCAATTCAAAAGTTGGTTCCTCCCCAATCATTATAGCCTCCACTTGACTTAAGGAACCTGTAATCTCCTATCTGCAACTGTTAGTCCTAGTTGTTAAACTAGATGAGGTAAAGCTATTTCTATGTTAATTAGCATAATCTGTTAAATATCCTTTCTGCAACCGTAGTGTAGGTTGTTAAACTAGATAAGGTAAAGCTATTTCTATGTTAATTAATGTAATCTGTTAATGTCAGAATCCCTTTCCCTTGCAGGTTGTAGCCCAGCTGATAAACAATCAAGCTGAAACCATACCCTGATGGAAATTGGCCCCTCTGCAGCAAAGGTGTGGATGCAATGTAATGCCGTTGAAACCTGCAAACTTACTTGGAGAAAGCTACTTGGAATTGTGGGACAAACTTATAGAACAACTCCAAAACAGCCAAGATAAGAAGGCTTTGTTATCCTATGCTGTTTTTATTTTGGGGTGACTATGGACAAATAGAAATGAAAATAATCTTTGAGCAGAAAGTTTGGGGTGCAAAGCAGACTAGAAAGTGTGCTTGAACCTAGAAAGTGTCGTTGCCGTAAGGATCTTGTTAATCTTTTTTATGTCAGATACCTGCAACCTAGAAAGTGTTGTTATCATTCATCTCAAAATGCTATCCAGAGCAGCATTGGGATAGACAAAATGCAACTACACCTGATTGGACCAAAGGATTACACAAAGTTCAGTTTGTTCATGCAAGATTGCGTCCTTGTATATTTTTCATTATTTTGGAAGTCTCTTTCGTATCATGTTAGAAAATGAGTTTAGGCAACAGTTTGCAACAATTCTCTATTGTAATGTAGACATTTTTTGAAATATTAATATTATGTGACTATTGCTTCTTAGTTAGGATTGGGAGTAAGTCTATAAAGTTACTCCAAATCCCTTCTCTCTCTCTCTCTCTATATATATATATATATATATAACCTGTAACCCGACTAATCATCTATGAATTGAGAAATCCAATCAATTACAGGTTGAAGTGAGTGAAAACTTATATATTCGTAAGTTAATTCAATCCAATAAACACCGCTTTTGATGACCATTTTTTTTTTTTTGGCTTTTGCTGACCAACTTTTGTTTACTACATTACCTGTGAAAGTGAGTTTGCAATGGCCCATTACCCATTGCCTCACCCGACTAGCATCGCCCAGGGCCCAGTGCAATCTTAAATCAAAGATTGTTGAACCAATAGGCCCATTCCCATCTGGCGGACAATGGGGCTGCGGGCCTCACATCTACGAATTTTCTCTTTTTTCTAGTAGTAAGGCCAATGGCCAATATGGCAAAGTCGCATGCCTTTGATACACCACACCAGGTTTCGATCCCTATCCCCTCGCCAGACCCCAAAAAAAACAAAAAATCCTATCAAAGGTTAAACTAAAATATAATATCAAATTTAACTTTAATCGTACTCTACTGATTGATACCATATTGATGTTAATATTAAATACTTTACGAAAAACATTAGACTTAAGGTGATTATCATTATCTGCATTGTGGTATATAATATAAGTAATTGAAATCTCAAATTCTCCAAATAAACCATAAATTGTAATAATGAATTTCTTTCTCATTTTGTATCATGAAACGTTGATTTCATGTATTTGACCAAAAAAAAAAATATGGGCAGCAAAACAACATTTGTTTTTCTTTTCTTTTCTTTTATTAGCATAAAATTTGTTTCCAACTTTAAAAAATTAAACGTGAACATTGTGCTCCCAAAAATATACATTCACTCACACACATATATATTTTTTATTAATTGATTAATATATGAATTTTTTATTAACACACACATATATATAATTAAATATTATTATTTTTTTCATGAGGGATATTTATATAGTTTAGATTGACTTCAATTTTTTTTTTTTTACATTAAGTTTACATACCAAATAATAAACTTAAAAGTTATCTCATTCCTGAATTAAGGCTACTAAATTCTAAATTATCAATTACATTATATTTCATTCATTCTATTTTAATTCTGTCAATTCACCTCTACATGTACCAATGATGCCATTAAAATTTATAACAATGTGTAAAGCATTAGCAATTAAGTACATGTTATTAAATATATAAAATTATTTATATACTTTCACATAATAATTTAAGTATTTAAGATGATTAATTTATAACATAATATAAAATTTTAATACAAGATAAAATCATGTATTTTTGCTTCACACCCTAACTCTTGGACACGTTTTATATATAAAAAATATATTAAATACACATCATTTGGCACTTTATTCAACTTCATCTTTTGAAATAATTTAGTCCAAAAATTTTAAAAAAAAAAACACGTAGAAACAGACACTTCACCAAACAGCATTAAAGAGATAAGCAGAAATTTGGTCAACTGAAAAGACTTAAAATTATAACAGATAGAATAAGTTATTTCTCATGTTATAAATTTTTTTTTCGTTTATCAATACAACTTAAACAATAAACCTTTTTTCAATTATTTTAGCGAATACAAAATTTAATAATAAGTTTTGCACTCATTGAAAAATACTCATCGCACGAATTTTAAAATTCACTGTTACACATGGCAAGATCGTAATTTGATAGTCAATACAGATCGGTGTTTAGTTTTTGTCTTTTTATCGATCAAGATATTGGCACCTTAGGATACCATAACATTTTTTTGAGAGGAGTAGAATTTGAAATATTGACCTCCACTTTTTCTGGGATAATTTAATATTATATAGAAAAATTCTTTAAGTTTTCATTGAGAACTACACCTAACAGTTAATATTTGATTTAAATTTTATTATATAATATTTTATATTTAATTAAACAACATGTATAGTTATGCTATTCATATATAATAATTTTAATAAACTGAATATAATTTTTTAAGAGTACATAAGAATTAATTTCTCTATCACATGGCTATGACACCATGGGCAATTAATCCATTTAAATTATCTTGTGGTTATTCACATATGTTTTGGAGTATTTCATTCAGTTTTAAATAAGAGGTTTAAAAGGACAACAAATTGGATTATGTTATCTTTGATCCTTCAGATATATTTAATGATGGGTCTCTAATGTTTCTGTTTAGTGTTAACCAATACTTTAAGGCTATTGTTTAAAAAATATTTAATACTTTTTATTTTAATGAAGACTTATTTAAAAATAAAAAATTAATTAAATAATTTTTAAATCATCAAAATATTAAATGTTTTTATTTTTTATGTAATACTTTTTATTTTAATTTTTTAATTAGTGCATTCATGATACTTTTTAACAAATATTTATTTTTTTAATTAATATATATCACAAGAAAAATTATAGCATTATTATTTTTAATTTAAAAAAATTAAACTTATAAGACAATTTAAATAGAACAAATCTTATAAAAATACTATTAATACATACAAAAAAATATTTTTAAAATTTTATAAAAAATAATTATTAGTTAACACAATAATAGAGCCAGGTCAAAGAATATTAATGATGAAACGCAAATGGTTGGATATTAAGATTTAAATTTTAAAATTATTACTTTAAAAAAAGACTTTGATAATTATATTATCGACTCAAAATAATAAAAATTTTTTTACATTCTTTTTAAATATAAAAAAAATTATTGAAGGTTGAATTCTTTTATATACATATTATATATATATATATATATATATATATATATATATATATATATATATTGTATGCGTGTGGGGGCGCAACAATCTTAGCTTCCAATCTACCAAAGCTGCCAGTCAAATTGCACATGTGATAATCTGTTCACGGAAAGATCAAACGAACAGCGCATGGGCTTATGACCAATAGCGGAGTTACAAATTTCAAAGTCCACCCAAAAAGAAACCCCCATCCCTTTCTTGCATTTAATTTATCGTAGATTATAAGAAACGAAATAACCCCTCCCCATTACTCTGTCCAAGTTTTAATTGAATTCAAATTCACCTTATTAACCACCGATTGTGATATATAAGCGAGACTTAGCCAATAATTATTGACACCATACCTAACAACCTTATCACCAATAATATTCACTTGTAGCAATTTATTTTCACAAGCTATTCAGTTTTGCTATCAATTTTCAAGTAATTAGGAAGTCACAATTTACGAAATTAATCACGAGAATTAATTAATTAGAACTTCACGAATAAGATGGGCATCAAATAAAGCTGACAGTGTTTTTCTTTTTAATATATATATATATATATATATATATATATATATATTACATAATAAAAAAAAATTGACTCCTATAAAAAGAAAGACTTTTATTTTAAAGAATAAAGTAAGGATATTATTCATTAATAAAAAAATTAAAAAAATAAATTTTAATAAATTTATAATTTATTATATATGTATGTATTTTATCATGATTTCAACATTTAATTTTTTTATCAATGATTATAAATTTTTATTTTATCCTCTAAAATAAGACAAGAGTCAAATCTCAAAAAAAAAAAAGGGAATGAAAAAAGAAAGAAAGCCAAATGTTAATCAAGAAATGGTGCAGTGTGCATGGAACTAAGCCTGAGCTAGCTATAATAAATATACATAATCTACGAGCCCTTTTCATAAAAAGGGCCGTATCTCTGTTGCCATTGAATTAACTTTGGCTAGCTAGTGATGGTATGGGGAAGCTTCTTGGATCCGATTCTTTCTCTTCTGGAGGAACCGCTGCAGCGATCTTTTCATGGAAAGGCCAGTAGTGCTGCTAGGGCTACACATCTGATGATGAGATTGCAGTGTTGGTGAAGATGGCTCCGACCCACTCCCAGTCGGTGTCCTCACTCCTCGTTTCCTCCACTTTTTTACTTGCCAGCATTAAGATGGTCCTGGCCTGCAATATCAACCCACTTATATATATTATTCTTTGCTTCAATTCCATGCAATTAGAAGATTCCCCACATGAACTCACTTACTAATACTATTCTTTGATTCTCTATATACGAAAAGAATATGCCTTTCCTATTCTGATTTAATCATTGACCTCATAGCGGCACGTGAAAATTTCTCACCTCAAATAAACGGTGGTGGTCTAGAAAAAATTTAAGAAAGTCATGCACCAAAAATATAATTTTTTTTAATTAAGAATATCCTTATAAAATTTAATTCATTTAAACTACTTTATAAAACTAATTTTTTTAAATAAAAAATAATAATGTTATATATTTTTATAAAATGTGAATTTTAAAAATTAAATCGCATATAATTTTTATGTTTAAAAATTATTTCACTTTTAATGTATTAATACTTTTTGAATACCAAAAATACAGTTGGCATACACAGTTGCGTGCAATTTTTGAGGTCAAAGAACTAGTCTATGGATTCAAAATTTCAAAGTGTGAAGCTTCTAGGAAACTTGGGCAAGTATCACGTCATAGACGCAGATGTTTAGATACACCACCTAATTCTCGGTGTCTCTTTCGTTTATCCTGTATGTTCTTGTACCGGTTTCCCACCAAACTGGCGGCAAGGACTCTCTCTCTCTCTCTTGGGGCAGAAATATCTATGACGCGGTTTCATATAACCCCCGTGGCTGGTGGAGCTTCACCAAATATTTTTGAGCAATGGATGATTAATATATAAATAAATTTATAACAACGTTTATTTTTTAACAAATTCTCATGCTAAAAAAAATTATTGTATATTAAATTAAAATTAAAATGTTATAAGCACATTTTTTTATAAACAAAATTGAGATTAATAAAAGAATGAAGAAGTAGAAAATTTAAAATGAAAATTATTTTTAACTTAAATAATTAAAAGTAAAATACAATCTATTTACATTTGACTTACTTAACAAATTGTGGTCATAATAATTCATCCTTTACCAAGTAATGATCAAGAGTAAACGTAAAACATTTTCATCTTATTCTATTTTTACTCATGTTACATTTTTTTATTTTTTCTCCTACTCATAAGAACACACTCTAAAAAAAATGATGCACATACTCCCAAAATATGAAATAAAATTAAAAGAAATAGAAGTATACAAATTTTATATCATTTTAGGGGACTCAATTTTTTTTTCTCTCAAAATCTTAAGAGATTTCAAAATACTTGGCGAAGCCATATCATTACAAATATCCGCACTTGATATAATCCGTTGTCTAATTATATTATGTATATTTGTGATCACTAAAATTTAATGCCTCTCCACCAACTTATAGTGATAAATCCCCATATCTTCTATTTCGTTTAAGTGCTTGTTTAGTAATACATATTAATTTTAAGAAAAAATTATTTTTTCAAAAGTTTTTATCTCATAAAATTTTAATTATAAACTGCTTTAATTATAAAATAAATTAATTTAAATATATACTAACTAATCATATTATTATTTTTTAATTTAGATCTTGAAATTGAAAGATTCTTAAAGAGTAAAATATAGTCTTTACAATCATTAATTAAAAATTTAATAATTTAAGATTTAATAAAATATAAATATATAAATAATAAATTTATTAAAAAAATTTATTAATTATTATTCACTTATATTTTTTAAAGTACACTTATAATTTCAAAAAGATCTAAATATCCATTTTTTTTTATATATATGACTATAATAATGACATTCACTAGTATTGAGTTAATCATGATGTCGTACATAAATCAAATCAAATACAGCAATAGTGTGAAAATAATGACATCCGTTGTATTCGATTCTATTGGGAAAGTATCAAATTATCAACATTAACAAATAATAAATGGGCGGTCTGTATACAGTGGCTTGATCCTACGAATTTTCAGGCAAATTACCAAAATGTGATGGTTTTGAATTTTTCTCTCCTTAAAAGAAAAATAAAAAATTATAATTATTGATGAAAAATATAAAGTTAAAATTATAATATATATATATATATATATAATATTATAAAATTATTAAAATTTATTATTTTTTTATTTTTTCATAAGTGAACTCCTAAAATTTTATATCCAAAGCCAGAGGCCATAGGAAGGAAAATAATCCCAAAAATAAAACCAACTCCAATAAAAATAGACATACCTGAAGCTCTGTGACATCAGAAACGCAAATCTTCCCATCATAGATGATGGTCAGCTGCCGGTGCTGTTCCTGCTGCTGGCGGTGTTGCTGGTAGTATTGTTGCATTGGACTGATCTCACTGGCTTCTTCCACCCTTCAATGGAGAAACAAAAAAATAACCAAATTAAAAGAAAAACTAAGAATTTAATTCAAATGGTTTTGTAGAAATATAAGTAGATGGGTGGATAGATATCAACACTCACAAAAGAGAAGGGAAAAAGAAAAGAAAAGCTGCTTACATGTGGCGGTGGCGGTGGTCGGAATCATAGGGAGGGAAAAGGGCAAGTTCCAAGCTGCAATTCCTCCTCATCTTTCTTTTAGGGAGAGAGAGAGCAAAGATAAAGTTGAAACTATACAGAGAAGAGAGGAATGGCGAAATAATGTTACAAATATATATTTGTGCAAAAGCGGTGTCGGAAAAGTGCTCGCAAAACACGTAAAGCACAACTAAGATAAATTTCAGCGGGCAGAAGTTGTTGGCTGGAGAGAGAGAGAGAGAGAGAGAGAGAGAGAGAGAGAATGGGTTGTGATCGTGAAATTGAGCACGTGTTCCACAGGTTTAAGATTTGGGCCACAAGTTGCTGTGTGTACCACCCCAGACGAAACCGCCACGGCGTTTGTGATTGGCGTCGCTGTCTGTCCCCGCTTCAAAAAAAAACACGTGCGTGAATTAAATCAATGTTTTCTAAGACCTTGTATTAATTTCGTTTTAATAATCTTTCAATTCATGTTTTCGTATGAGATGAATGATGGCCAATCGCAAAATTAATCTAATTCTTTTGAAGGTACGGACTTTTACAAATTAATTATCCCGGTACGTTTGAATTTTCTCAAAACTAGTTCACATTTGTGATTTTTTTTTTTTTACTTGTTTGTATTATGAAACTACAGTTAATTGGTTGTGGTTTCAAGTTTCGTTTACGACTTATGGCTAAAATGAAATTAAGATTCATATTTCCAATTTTCAAAATGGCATCATATATAAAACTAAAGACAGTGAGGGTGGTCTACATATATATGCAATTTTTTTTTTATATCATAAGGCATGAGTTTTTTATTAGGCGAGTACTATTCCATTTTTTCTTCAATGAATTGATCTGCGAATCATGGACCCAAAAAAAAAAAAACAAAAAACAAAGACAAAACAGAAGTAGGTTTTGATCACATTCAGCACCTAACAAATAGCAGATTTAATCAAATCTGAGACGTACAACATGTCAAGCTACATGAGATTTTCTTTTCTGTTCGATTGCTGATTAGCCACGGCACCCAACAGTACGTAAGATTGTAAGTCAAGGAAATAGATGTTTTGAATGTCTGGTGTTTTTCTTTACCACAAGAAAGAACTATTTCATATCTTTTCTACAGAAAAACATTGTGCAGAAATCTAATTTAAGACTTTTATTCTTTTTGGTTTTCCTTTATCCTCCCTGATAACTTGAGTTGTGGCTGAACAGCTTTCATTTTAAAAAAAATGATGAAATAGGTTTAATATTAAGCATTAACATTGAGTCATTAGAGTTTAGAAATTGAATAGATTATAGTTCCAGCCTGGAATTAATTATCAAGGACGGCCTCTAACTTGGAAGCCTTGTATTCTGAAGTTATTATGATTTCTAGTGTCTAATATTTTAAATTATTCCAACTTATGGTATATAGTGTTTCCTAATAAACAGTTTTTACTTATATTTAAATTTAATTAATATGATGTAAATTACTATCCCTAGACAAAAGGAAATACGATTTCGGCAGTCTTGAATCCACTTATACATCATAACTACACGGTTCATTGTTGAATTCCTTTTGCTAATTAAAGTTTGTATGACAAGTGAATCATTTGAAAAAAAGAAATAAACATGATATGAAAAATATACCTTCATAAATTATTATAGATGTTTAATATTTTATTTACATCATTCCTCGTGTCATACTTTTTTTCCTTTAATTTGTCAATGACATGAAAATCTTACGTTAGCATGTTACAATCAGCACCACTCCTCACAATGTGTTAAAATAATTTGGGAATAAATTTTATTGTTGCAAACGTCAAGTTTTAAAACTTGAATCACAAAAACACCGTCTTATATCATGTTTGAAATAAGCGGTTACATACAATATACTTGTATGAATATAATTAACATGAAAACATTATGTATGCTTCATCAATCGAGTGCTTAAGACAAATTAGGTAGGAGGTTTTATTATATAAATTTAATTTCAATTTATTGATAATCTAAAATTTTTAAATTTTTATATTATTAATGAATTATGTAGGGATTAAAAAAAAAGTAGCAACCATAACATTTTGGTAATTTACAGGAACAACTTATAATGATATTAATATATTGTCAGATATAAGCTTTAAGCAAAGTGATTTGATCTCTATTGACTGAACTAATTCTATGAAAAATAAAATTGAGTAACTAAATAATTTTTCTAGTCTTTTATTAAGAATAGCTTTTAGATTAATGCTGTGAATTGGGAGTAATAATGAAGTGGAGTCTTGTAAAAAACGACTCGAGGGTAATAATATCATACTTTGCTGACACAGCGCATGTGGCGCGGGTGGTCTCGACGACTTCAAAAGTTAGGAAGAGCCCCACGACAAGTTGTGCGTTCAAAATAGTGTTGGCCGAATGCTGCTCCACTTGGGTGCTGCCCCGTTTAGATTTGCAGAAAAGACTGAAGTGGAAGGCAGCTGCCAAGGATCCAGCCTGCCACTCCTTTGATAGCAATCTCTTTTAGTTTGGTAATGGTTCACATGAAAATGTGCGGGCCATCTTCTCGTGTTTGCTCCATCATCTCTTACCTTGCATTTGCATGTGAACCCACCTGGCTGCCCGCTCGTGTTTCCATCAACCCACAAGGTTACCGGATCCTTCGTGGTGGGTTCAACCAAATCCGGTTTTTGTTTTTCAATTCTACAAGCAAGGCCGTTTCATTGCACGTGACTTTCATTAAATAATTATTGTAAGAACTTGTAGAATACGGACACAAAAGTTTTCCTTTTCTTTCTTTAATTAAATTTAATTTTAATTTTTTATTAGTATATAAAATTGAATATTATTATTTAATTATATATTATTAAATTATCAAAAATTTAATTAAAATAATTAAAAGTAAAAATGATAAATGAGTGAATTAAATAAATTTTAATTAGACCACTAATGAATAAATAAAAAAATTAATAATTTATTTAAAAATTATTAAAAAATTATTAAAATTATTTAATTTTTTTATAATTTATTTTAATAGATAAATATTTAATTCTTTCATTAATCCATGTTAATAGATAGACATATAATTCATTCATTTTTAACTGAATATATTTAAATTTCTCTTATGTCTAAATATATTCTTTTTTTCAAACTATATAAAAATAAATATTTTGATTAATTTATTAATCATTCATTAACTAAAACTAAACTGATTTAAAAAATGTATTAAATGTATTATTATAATTAAATAAATTAAATTAATTTAGATATAAATAAATTACATAAATTATAAATTAATAAATTCAATTGTTATCCGTTCTAAAAAGTCAAACATTTTAATAATATAATAATATATAATTGAATGACGATATACAAAGACTTCACACTCACAAGATCAAAATTAAGCCCTTAAGTGAAATTATTGGTTGAATTCAAGTTAGTTATATTCAAATTGAATTCCTATTATTTATTTAAGTGGCGAGTTTATGTGATAAATTATCCTAACCACTAGAAGGATTAAGCTTGTAAGTTAAGTTGGATTGCTACATCTTCAATATTGGGACCCTGCGTAGTTTTAGGAGTTAATCCTTATCGTCAATGTTGATATAGAGAAAGCCATTGAATGCCGTAGACAGTGTAAAGAAATTTGTGAAGTTGTCCATTTTGTAATTTCAATACAAGTCTACCATCAAACATTCCAAACATAAATGAGAACAAATGCTCACTCTTTCCTACGACCATGGCCACTTGGCATCTTTCCATCTAAACCACCGGTTTCCAGAACTCATTTCAGCTAAATAACCCTGGTCGCTTCCTCCCTGTTGCAGATGTCTCTTATCATCACTTAATCCACAGCACTGCAGTTTCTGATCCCGCATTAAAGCTTCCTCCCTGTATGTGGGAGTGATATATCTAGGGTGTTGAACAAAAGGCACATTTTTCCACCACAGTTTTATAGCCTGGAGAAAACAAGATTTAAGAGGATGAAGATGAACATATTGCCCTCAATACAAGCAAAAAATCAATTGAAAACATAAAACAATCCCTCTACAGGTTGCTGATGTTCCAAAGAGAACATGCTGATCGAAATAAAGATGCAAGTAAATGATTTATTCATATCCTCACAAAAAGCACACACGTAAATCATTTGGGACAAATTAAGTAGGGTCCACTTGTTATACAATAGCTTACAAAAAGATGATCGAGAAGTATGTGACTGAGAATTTCATTACTCAATTGAGTGCTACTAAACAACACCATTCATGTTTATACCACTCACCCCTCCAGGCAAACATGGGGCAGCTGTAGAATCAAAACAACCCACAGCACATCACTATTCACTCAGGAAAGCACGGTGGGATAGCACACCGAGAGCTGTAGTATTTTCCTTACTCTATCATGTATGTATCAGTGAAGATATTGATGTAATGCATATAACTGGCTAGGGAAGATTGAAAGTCATCTATCTTCCTGCTAACGGTATCAATTTATACTTTATCCAGTTACAGTACTAAGTTTTGTCTCGAAGATCTGTGCACTCGGCCAAATAAAATCTGAAGAAGCTATTTACAGGAGAGCCACACTTCACAATGTCAACGCCAATGTTATTTCAAACCCAAAGGAGAATTTTCGTAGCTAAATACTCTAAGAATGAAATACCCAGGTAGATATCCAAGAAATCTCTTAGTTCTAGGCAAGGAAGATTCATATAGCCTCTTAAATTGGTTGCCAAAACAGAAACTGCACTAAATACTTAAAAGCACAGAAAGAGGAAGGTATAGCAAAAATGAAGCTTACATGCCAATATATCCACACTGCAACCTTATGAGGCATCAACCAAAAGAAAATTTCATGATCAGACTCCAATGATGAGCACAATTTTTTGGCTTTCAGACTGGCAGTAAAGTAGTCTCCAAGCTCAGGGTGATGAACTGAAATTGTCACGGTAAGATTCTCTCCAGGATCACTTGCTCGAATATTCCAATTCCCAAGCATATCCTACCATAGTTCAGGTAGATGCAGAAAAGCTGTCTTAACTAAATTGTGATTATCATATAAATTTAACCAAGTAGACAAAGCATCCAAGGCAAACCATGAGATGAATAAGACATTGTGGTATATGTAGGAGAAGTTCATTCACTAATCCAACGTCTTCATTACCATCACTTCATTCCAGTTTCTTTCCACCAACATAGTTAATTATGTTATATTTACTCTATATATTCTGAAAACGAGAGAATACTTGCATTCTGAATCAAAATACATCACATAGTGAATTATGATAACTGTAGACCACACCATATCTTTTACAAAAATATATTTATAAGTTCAGTCCTATTACCATAATTTAATTCTTAACATTTTTTAAAACAATTTTATCCCTTAGCAAGTCTAAGGATAGAGGTTTCCCCTTAAATATCCAATCACTCTGCTGCAGCCAAAATACTGCCATAGAGCTTTACCCTTCTTGCTAGAGCCAAAACCTCAATAGGCATTAGGCAACATTGGGCACATGAATAGGAGAACACAAGAAGTCAAGAAGTCAGAAAGGAAACAAGTTCATTAACTGACCAAACATTCGTCAATTACTTGCAATGCTATGCCAAAGCATGCTAGTTCATTTTGTGTCTCCAAAAAATATAATAATCATGTTGTCATGCTTGAAGAAATACAAAAAAAGAGAAACATTTATCTCTTGTTTATCACTGCAAAGAGACTCAATATCAGCAGACAAGAACATAATTTCAGTTTAGGTAGACTAAGAGACCAAACATAAGCTGCAGAAAAGTGTGAAGCAAATACAAGATAACCGAAAGAAGGAAAAAAGAAAACTATTGCGAGCGAAGGATGGAACTAACAAAGTAACTGTTAATTTCTCAATCCATAAAAGAACTATATAGTAATTTGAACCAAAATGTGTTAAATGCTTCCAAGCAAAAGGCATAGTTTAGACATACCATAAAAGGACTGACATGCAAGGCTTTGGCAACTAGATCAGAGTGTGGATTGAAAATAAATGATACTCTTTCACCCCATGGTGTATTTGTCACCTGAAACAAAAAAATTAGCAGTACTGTCAGCACAGAGAAGAAGAGGTCCAAAAGATCCTATCATATTGGTAACAGCTCTCAACTCTTGTACAACCTTTTCATAGATGCTTAATATTCTGATTCGTGACACTACTAATATAATAGGCAAAAGCCATACACATTCTTGATTTATCAAATTGGAGGTTCAAATTACCTATCCCGGGCAACTCCACAAACTGCTTCTCACTCAACAAAGAGAATCCTAGAGCACAAATGAAAGAGGGCTTTAATTTAATATGCATTATTGCCGTTTTTTAAAAGCCACTGTATTGTAGGTGCCGCGTTGCTGCGGAAGGTCATTCAAAATTTTGTTTAGTGAAAATGTTATAAAAGCTGCTACTAGTTGCACATCAATTAAAAAAGTACTTGTTACAAATTATTGTAAAACTGCTATATAAATATCTCAAATTTCAAAAACACATTATAAAATTTAATATGTTTTAGGAAAGGATAAAGTTAGAATTTAAGCGAAGGTAAAGGTTTTTTTTAAGTATTTCATAATTTTTACAGCTGCAGCAGCTTTTAAAAACATTCCCTAGGGGGTAGGGTGCTTCACAGAAGTAAATGTGGCTATTAAAATCCACGAGAAGAAGCACCGCAAAATTTGTTTATTAAACACAAGTTTGCCACTTGTTGCTGTCAAAAGTCTCCAAAACCAAAAGCCACAGCATTCCCAAACATTATTTTGGTAGAGCTTGTGCTTTAAAAAATGCAACCGTTAAACTCAAAAGCTACTTTCAAGAAGCCACTCTAAAAAGCCCCAGTCGGTATCAACCAAAGCTATAGGCCTAATTGGTTTGAGCAAGTAAAATGGAGTTGTTAGTGAAAAATATTTTACCCACTAATGATTTGGGACTTGGGTCAGGAACCGAAGAAGAAATCAGAAAAGTCTCAAAAACTAAGAAAAGGGAGCATCTTTACCACACACCTCAGCAATGCACTTCTTCAAATGTCTAGTAGAGCCTTCAACATCATAGCAATAATACAGACTCAAAGGATTCTGTTCATATCCCACACTTGGCGGGATTGTCAAGAGCAAACTGCAGAATTGGATTCAGCACCAAGCAATTGCAAATCAAAAGCTTCACAACAGAGTAAATTTGCCTTAAATTTATAGTTACAAACTAACAGTTACAGAAAAAAAGAATTTAAATATCAAGGTGAAATTTTGCATGGATCTGACAGAACCCAATGGGAAAACAAAGAGAAAGATTACTTACACGGGTCCGGTGGTATCAGTAATTTGGCGAGCTTCATCGGCAGAGAGATGGTTGGCCGGCGCGTGAATCGTACGATCAAGGTCAATGAGCGCGTAGCGGACCCGGTAATGGAAGGAATGGTGGACGGGAAAGCGGCGTTGGTGCCAGACTGTGCCTTCGTAGAGAGATATGGGTTCAGGCCCGTGAATGGGCGGGGAAGAAGCGGCGCGTGGGGATACCAGCCGCCGCAGTAGCGCTTGAAAGGGAAGGAAAAGGGATAGAATAAGAGAGGTGAGGGAAGTGAAGACGATTGAGCAAAGAAGATAAAGTATTTCCATTTTTTTAAAATTTTCATTTGTTTCTGTTACTTTTGAGTTCCACTGCAGGAGAAGCCGTCTAATAAAATTTAATTATATAAATATTCAAAATAAATTTAATTATCTATAATTCGTGCCTTACTCTCAAAATTTAATTTTTTTATTTTATCATTTTAAATTAAATAAATATATGTTTTTTAAAAAAAGAAATTTATAATTTATACTTTTTAAATTTTTAAAATTAATATTATCACTCAATTAAACTCAAATAAAACAAAAGAATAAAGCTGTAATTTTCATATTTCAAAACTAACCACGTTTTACCATCTAACAGTTATGACATTGGGTTTTGTATCAAGTACAACAAGAGTTAACTTTCTCTTTTCATGTTATTTAAGAAAATACAAATATTTATTTTTATTAAGTATAAAAATATTCAGTGTTATAGTATTAAGTATAAATATTAACTCATAATGTAATGTAATGTAATTACATAAATAAAATAAACATGTAAATATAATTATGTATAAATATAAATATTTATTTATAATGTAATTATATGAATAAAAAAAATAAAAAATGCATATTGATTGGGCACGTCAGTACACTAGTATTAACTAAAAGTTTTAAGGATATGTATCGAAAAAAAAAAGTTTTAAGGATGAACCCGATAAAATTAGACTTTAATTTTAATTTAGTGTAAATATTATTATTATTATTATTTAATTATAAATTATTAAATTATTAAAAAAATTAATAAAAATAATAATTTTTTCTACTTAAAATATAACACTAAATAACATATTATTGAATAATTATGTAAAAAAATTGATGAAAACTAAATTCATAAAAATATAAAAATATGTTAACTCACGTTACTAATTTATTACTACTAAATCATCATGTAATATATATTTATTTCTGTTAAAAGAAGAAAAAAATATAAAAATAAATATTAAATTTAATTTTGATTCACTCTCAGTATAAAATTTATATTATTATTAAATTATAAATTATTAAAAAAATTAATTTAAAATGAAAATTATTTAAAATATTAAATACTAAGTAAGATATAATTGAATGATAATAGAAGTGGCAAATGAATAGATTTAATAATATTGGATTGCTATTTAATGGATGGATAAAGAGTAGACCAATAATTTATTTAGTATTTATTAAAAAATTATTAAAATCATCCCATCTATTCATACTTATTTTAATAAATAAATATATAATTTATCTATTAATTTATTTTAATGAATGTATATCAAATTCATCTATTCTTAATTAGATACATTTAAACTTTTCCTATATCCAAATACATTTTATTATTCAAATTATATATATATATATATATATATATATATTAGATATAATAAATACTTTGATTGATCCATTAATTATTTATTAACTAAGATTAATTCAATTCATCTAAATTTATTTAATTTATTATTATAATTATATGGATTGTATTGGATTTAAATATGGATTGATTTGATGAGTGATGAGTTCATGGATTGATTGGATTTAATTGCTATCCCTAAATGATAGTATAAAAAAACTTTACACTAACAATGCATCAAAATTAAATTCATAAATATTTAATCAATTTCACAAAAATAATTTACATTAAAAACTGAAAAAAAAAAGCATTATGTAATTAAAACAAAAGAGAATTATAATTAGAACTCAACAATAGCATAATAATTTTTTTTTTTGTTGTATATGTAATTCCCCCATAAAATAGTTTGTATGTATGAATATCTATATTACACACACAAAAAAAATTTCTTAGTTAATTAAGAAGAAGAGTAATGTAAAAGGAGTTTCATTTTTTATCATCTTTTAGTGTAAAAAACTCAGTCAATATTGTTAAATTATTAAATGAGTTCTATCGTGATAATAATTAACTAAGAAAATAAATTTGATTTTTAATTATGCAATATCATATGTTTGAATATTAATTTACAAATTTTTTTACATTAAAAACAGATTAAATTTAAATCATTGTAAGAAGTCTAAGAGAGGAAAATGCTTAATCATGTGAGGGTGGGGCTAGGCCCGAGTTCAACTACACAATTACTTGGGTTTCTTTTAAGTACTTGGGCATGGGTGCACAACCTTAATGCATCCATTGAAAGAGGCCAGGTGAATCCAACAAACTATTCAACCCATATAACAAAAACCACATGGAGAACACAAAAGCAAGACCATTAAAAAAAAAAACCATGAAAACCAACCCCAAGCAGGTGCAGTGAGATGATCGGAAAAAAATAAAATTAAAATATAAAAAAAATCCTCTAATTATAAATTATTTACAGAAAATTATTATGTACTTTAAAATTTAATAACACGACCTTTAAACTTAATATATACATTTTGATGAATTTAAAAAAAATGAGTTATTAAGTTTCGAAACATAAAATTTTAAAATTATTTTTTTTACATTTTAACCAAAAAAAAAAAGAAAAAAAAAAGACATTTAAGGAGCTGCCACTTAGAGTCGGTGTTTGGTTCAATTAGGCCACCAACAAGGCATCACCGTTGATTACTATGCATGGCTTTTGTTGGCAATACTAGCATGTCATGTGGAGACGTGAGAGTACGAGGAGGAACCAAAAACAAATAAAGAAGCTCTCGTGTGCAATCAACATCGCTCAACGGTACGATAGCAACGTTAAGGCAGAGACACGGACACACAGCACAACTCAAAGCTATAATTTTTCCTTGGTTTCTCCGCCCATTCTCTTTCCACCCACTGTCCCTCTTCTCTATATATTCCCCATCTTTTTTTCTCTCTTCATTTCTATCCTTCTTGGCTTCGCGAACTTCGATCTTCCGGGTAATCCAATGGCGACCCTTTTCCAGGGAGTGGGAGCTTCGACCGCATTGTCTGCCTCCAACTCCTTCGACTCCAACAAATTCCACCTTCCATCTCGTAGATCCCTCTCGGGTTTGCTTCAACTTCCTTTTTTCTTTTTCTTTTTTCGATTCAATGATATGCGTCTTTCAAGTTTATTGATCTCATTTGGGCCCTTTGGATGCTGGGAAGTATTGGGACTTGGAGGGAGCTACTACTTTTTGAATCATTTTGGAATGGTCATTTTTGCAATGTTGCGTAGCCCCATATAAGTTCAGCTATACTGGGTCTTCTAGCATACATGGACGCTTATTTCAATTCCTGCTCTCTTGCTTTAGTTTTTAAAATAGTCTCTTTTTGTTGGGTTTGTATTCACCTAAATGTTGTTTATTTCATTTGGATTCAATTTATTCTGTAATTTGTCAATGTTGTGTGAGTTTTCTTGATCTTGTTTGGATACTAGTTTTGGAATCATTGATTCATCATTGATGTTGGTTTGTCCAAGTAAGTTAATGTTCTTGCCGGGCACTCTTTCGAAGAGCTTTGTATAATCTAGAAACCTAAATCATAGGAAATCTGGGATTTTGATTTCAATTTTTGTTCTTTTCCTTTGATTAATCCAGGATAAGTATTTACTTAAATGTTGTTTCTTTCATTTTGTGTACAACCTTCGATGATTCAGAGCGGAAAGCGAGCATATTTATTGTCAGATCTGATGCAAGGATGAACCACGTCCTGAACTCGGGAGCACGTAAGCCTGAAAGGTTGATTACTAATGCAGTTGCAGTAAGTTATCTCCCTTTGCGCTTTGATTTAGGATTAATGTGATATGGCTTATATGCTGTGGTCAAGTTTTTAATTTGTTTGTGGGTTGTTTGTAGACAAAGGCAAACAGTTCTGTGGCTTCTACATCTTCAAAACCTGGGTATATTTCTTTCTGTGATCGGTTGCTGTTGTCTTTCTCTGTTATACAATTTTATTATTTTAAAATTAATTATGTCTTACAACAAAATATATAACATGAGATGAAGCTAGGTTGATATGTCTACACTTTAGCTGATAAATTAACCTCTTTATGTAATCTAATTTAACTGAAATCAATGTCTCTGTTTCAGTTTTCTTCATAAAATTACTTGTGCAAGTCATCTTATATAGTTTTGGGCTATGAACACTTAGGCTATACTTGGTTAGAGACCTAGAGTAAATTAAGCAGGTTGAAAACAAGAAGGTGGAAAATAGCGATGTATTTGAACACAATAAAGTTTAGATACATTGCCATTTGCTACCTTCTTCTCAATGTCCCGTACAATTTCATTCCAGCTAAGCATAAGTCTGCTTGGTAGAGATGAAAATGAAAGCATTAAAAAAGAGGGAAAGCGGAAATTCTGAAACTTAGCCTAAACTTCCTTACTTGTGGAAGAGTAAAGAATGCGGGGAGCTGGCTACAGTTTCATTCCATCATCAACACATTTTTACCCTCTCATAAATGAGATGAAAATAGGTTCAGATTATAGTTAAAATATATTGTTTGAACGAATTTGTGATTTTATTAGTTTATCTTCTGGTTTACATAGAAATGCTACCTGAAAGTATAATGGTGCTACTGTGAATGGTAGAACACAATTTTGTTCCTTTTATTTTAATTTCATTTTTTTTATGGATCAGATGATATATTCCATCAGAAAACAGCATTACAACTCTGCAGCAAAGAACAGGCATGTTCTATAGAACAGACTATACATACCTTTCTATGTATGCCATACTAACACAAGCTAAACACATCCTATTCCTATAAAATTCCTACCAAAGAAAGTGCAAGTAAACTCAAAACAGGACAAGGACGATAATCTATAATTCATAGCCTTGCAAAATTTAGTAAACACATCCTCACAATGTTTATCTGTTCTCAAGACTCACTTGTCATTTTCCCTTCACTGCACCAAGCCGAGTGTAATTCAGGTTGTCAAAATTATAAGGCACCTAAAGGCACCAGACCTCCCTAGTGCTTGAGATGAGAGGTAATTCTCACCCAAGTGAACTTAGGTCCTAAAATTAGGTCAAAGAAAATAGAAATATGGCATATAAGTGAAAAATAAAATTCATATACATAAAGTGACCTCTTGCCACCTTGCTACTTGTTGCCATTACCAACCAGCTTAAAAAACACAACAAAAGTTCATTGATTCAGTCGTGTTGTGTCCTTCATTTTTATTAAACTTAAAACAGGGAGAAAAACAGAAGGAAGAGACTCAAAAAGAAAAAAGATGAGGAAAGAAAATGCTGAAATAGAGGGAAACAAAGCTGAAACAGGGAAAAAAAATCATCAGGACTCCTTGTGGAAAGGCCAATGCAGAAAAAAGAGACAGGATAGCTAAGTGTAAAAAAAATTAGAGAAAAAAGAGTGAAGTGGAGACAGAAAGGTTTGGAACATACAAAGAATGGGAAAAATCACAAAAAAGGAGAAACAAAATGATAGAACTTATCACAAAACAATGGAAAGGTGGTTGTTAGTGATTGATGGCCTCTTGGTGTGGTCCACATTCCACAACCCTGAACCCCACGGCATTCAACGCTTTTGTTTACAAAGTCCTAGGCCAGGAGTTAAAACTCCACTTTTATAAGCCAGTGGACCGTTACCCTTGTTAGTATCAAAGCTCACTACTTTACTGACTGTGATTTTAAGATTTTCACAGTTTGTTCGCCTTTCATAACAAAGGGATTGAAGGCCTCAAAGAGGCCCTTGACTTAGTGCTTTGAATGCCATAGCGGCCCTTACCTACGCACCAAAGGCAGAGCTTGAGCAAAGGGTCATTGCCTGAACAATCAAGAGGGAGCCTTGGGGCCTTTTGGCTACTCTGGCATAGCCTTGTCCAGGTGCTAGCAAGTATCACAAGTTGGAGACTTGAAAGTATTGAGAGGTGGCCAGGATGCCATTGTAGAAGTGATGATAAAGGGTATATCCAGACGAGACTGTGGAAATTATAACTCAGAATTGACCTGCATAACAGACTCTGTATGACATATTCTAATTAATTTTGAACAACAACCAAGCCTTATCCTATTAGGTGGGTGGCTACATGGATCAATCGATGCTGTGGGGCTCAATCAAAAACCAAAATTTTAATAAAACCATTTAGAGCAAGGTCTTT
This sequence comes from Castanospermum australe, assembly GCA_019955255.1. Taxonomy (NCBI): domain Eukaryota; kingdom Viridiplantae; phylum Streptophyta; class Magnoliopsida; order Fabales; family Fabaceae; genus Castanospermum; species Castanospermum australe. The sequence continues at coordinate 201,070 of NSJW01000821.1, forward strand.
TTCAATGGTTTCTCCTAATGTTTTCCTAGGTCTTCCCTTTTAATTGGACTCTCTCCCAAAGCAGTTGTGACTCAGTGTGCACTATCAAAATGAGTTGTATTTTGTTAGCCACTAGTAAAAATGCAGAGCATCATATTACATGCATATTGATAATATTTTATTGATGTTATCTATTTTTCCTATTGTTTCATATGTTTTTGAAATAATATATACTTTTTTCTTGACACCTAAAATGGGCTCTAGATGCACCTTTTACTTGAAGAATGCTAGTGCCTTTGAATTCTTACTATAATGTATGACAAGGAAAAAATATATACACATTGATCTGTATAGGCCTGTGTGTCTTCCCTATTGTGTGCAGAGTGCAGACTTATAGGATGTTTGTTCTCTTTCAGTCCGTGTATATGTACACGCTTCATAGTAGTTCACAAGTTGTCAACTTGTTTATATACTCAAACAAGAAATGATGACCAAGCCCCATGAGTTACTTAATTTTATGGTAATTTTATTTGTCTTTGTGTTGATCTTGGAGCACTGAAAAAGTAGTTGGAAGCCAAAAGAAGTAGCTGTTTCAGGTTGATTTTAGTGCAAAATAACCATTTTTTTTGGTATCTTCTGTTTCCTTTGGGTGTGATGGAATACTATAACAAAAAAGAATTGAAGAAGGGTGTACCCGTGATGAAGGTTGAAAACCTTTCGGACATTTTTGTGACACTTAATTTAAAACAACTGTCAATACATAATTGGTTGAACTTGCTAAAAGCATGCTTTGCCATTTATTTTATATCTCTCTTATTGGTTGCGTTGGTTGTAGAGGTGTGATGCCAAATTAACAATGGAATTGACCAGATATGCATTTGATTCTCAGGCATGAACTTCTCCTTTTTTGAAGCCCTACGTGAAGGTTTGGAAGAAGAAATGGACAGGGATCCACGTGTATGTGTCATGGGGTGAAGATGTAGGTCACTATGGAGGATCTTACAAGGTGACAAAAGGCCTTGGCCCCAAAGTTTGGGGACCTCAGGGTTTTGGACACCCCTATTGCTGAGAACTCCTTCACAGGCATGGGCATTGGAGCTGCCATGACCGGTCTGAGGCCAATTGTTGAGGGCATGAACATGGGATTTCTACTTCTAGCATTTAACCAAATCTCCAACAATTGCGGTATGCTCCATTACACATCTGGTGGCCAGTTCAAAATACCAATTGTCATTCGTGGACCTGGTGGAGTTGGGAGACAACTAGGGGCAGAGCACTCACAGCGACTGGAGTCATATTTTCAGTCAATCCCTGGAATCCAGATGGTGGCTTGCTCAACCCCTTACAATGCCTAAGGGCTTTGATGAAAGCTGCAATCCGAAGTGAGAACCCTGTGATACTTTTTGAGCATGTTTTGCTTTATAACCTCAAGGAAAGAATTCCAGATGAAGAGTATGTATTGTCACTTGAAGAAGCTGAGATGGTTAGGCCCTGGGGAGCATGTCACAATATTAACCTATTCCAGGATGAGGTATCATGTAATGCAAGCTGCCAAGACATTGGTGAACAAGGGGTATGACCCTGAAGTAATTGACATTAGGTCTTTGAAACCATTTGACCTTCACACAATTGGGAATTCAGTGAAGAAGACACATCGTGTGCTAATTGTGGAAGAGTGCATGCGGACGGGTGGAATAGGTGCTAGCCTGACAGCCGCTATTACTGAAAATTTTCAGGACTACTTGGATGCTCCTATCATATGTTTATCCTCTCAGGATGTGCCAACCCCATATGCCGGGACATTGGAGGAATGGACAGTGGTTCAACCTGCACAGATTGTGACAGCAGTTGAGCAGCTCTGCCAATAATTGCTAAAAAAATTCGAGCAATTAGGATATGGTTCTGGTAAAGCTATTGTGCTTGTTGAATTAAGCTAGAACCTTCATTACGATTCCATTGTTTCCTCCTTTTCTTTCACTTCTAAATCCCCATAACCTAAAATTGTTATTTAATTTTGGATATCCTTTGCAATTTTTTTTTAAAATATTTACTACTGTCAACCCAATCTGAGCCAATCTGTTTTTTTTTTTTTTGTCAACAATCTCGGGCAATCTCAATTAGTTCATCTACATGTAAGCCCTAGAGCTCTTCCGTATTTGTATTACATGTTGATGCTGGCAAATGCTTGTTATATTCATATTTTGAATTCACTTGTTTTGATGAACTAGTTTGTTTGGTGGATTGTGAAGTAAGTCTATAAAACCCTCTTGGTCAAAAATTTGCCTAAATTTACGGTGATACATGGATTCTAAAGTGTTTTATATTCTATTTGAAGGTCAGGTGTCCTTCGGACCTTTATACGTATGCAGCTGTGGTATTGCGCTATTGCTTATTATTCACCTGCACAGATAAATGCGAGTAACATGATCAAATTATTGCACTCTCGTAATATGTTCATCTATTGATCAAATTTTTGGTTTTTTTATTAGGATATCTAACTTCTCATATATTGTCGCAACGAGAAGGTTTTCTAATAAGTATCTCTTTTAAAATTTAAACTTTGATTCTCGTTTACAACTATTATATGATTTTAATGTAACCAATAGTTAGTTGTGGAAAACTGAAAATTCACTAGTTGCTATTTCTCTTCAAGGTTGCGCTTGCTGTTGTACCTTTTACCGCTATATCCTCAAAATTTCTCTTCTAACCTTCAGTTTTTCAACGAGTTATCCATGAAAACTTCATCATCTACACGTCCTAAGTTTCTACTGCATAGCTCAACGAGTTGCTCAGCTTTACAATATGCTCCCTTAGGGATGGTGACATTTTTTGTAATTAAATAATAATGTTTTTATAATAAAATAGCTATATATATTGAATCAAAGTGAAACAGATGTTTGACAAGTGGAACTAAATAATACTTATCTTCTGGGGGAAAGCCTATGAGTGGCAAAGCACCGAGGTGATAAACAAGTTAGCCGTACTTTGATGCCCTCGGCGACAGCTGCAAAGTATTTGGTTGACTTCACTGTTGCAGACACATCAAATGCCACAGCTTCCCTTGAGGCAGCATCGGTTGAATGTTAACTCATCAAATTTGGAATAATTTCCTCAAACAAACCAGAAAGTTCTAGAAGCATAGCTAGAAGCCTCGGTGAATTCAGGTCAAGTCAAAGCTGCTTTTCACAAGGACAGTACTATACTACAATGGCAATGGGCATGGCTGGCAATTGGTTGAGTGTTCATATACTCATCAACTCGTCGGGTCAGGTGAGGTCAAATCTGAAAGTCCTAAGCCCATGTTTCGTTTCATCATACTAAAGGTTTTTCTATGGCATGGTATAGACATAGATACACTTTTATTGCTGCCCCCATGATTCTGATTGAGAACCTAATTGAAGAAGGAAAAATTCTTATTAAAAATTAGTTATAAGATAATTCTTTTATACTGTATAATTTAGCATGTGTCACATCATTTATATGGGTTATCATTATTTTTTACTTTAGCTATTAAATTTTATTTTTTTAATGTTAATTATTATCACTGTGTTAATGGTACAAGACAATGATAACTCATATAATTGATGTAACACATGCTTAATGAAATAACATAACAAAATTGTTTTGCTTCTTGTCATTATTATAGTGAGATAATAGAAATCATTTATAGAAATTAGCTTCCCTTTTACCCATCAAATACTAAATTAGGATGTAAAATATAATTGACTCTTACCTAAATCTGCATCATATCTATGCCTATGGTTTGCATTATGAGAAACTGGAAATTAAGGTGTTATAATTAACCCCCTAAAACCTCGTAAACCTCACTGTTATAAGTTCTTTTAATTTAAGAGTTTAATAGCTTTTATAAAAAACAATGTATTATAAATTTATAAGTAATCAGTAACATTCAGCCAGTCGAAACACATGCTTCGGGCATGTTCTCAAGTTTTGTTTCTGTGCTTGTGTGTGGCTCACAAATGAATATGGGCTTGAAAGTGAAACCTAAAACCTACTGAAGATATAGATATTTAGCTTAATTTGAAACCAAATCACAGCAGAATTAAAGTCCAGTAACACTTGTGTGCATGGACATATATTAGCAATTCAACATGCTTAGTTGCTTGCTGAATTGAAAGCTGCTGAAAATGCAACTTTATGTGTGGTCCAGGGTGACAAACATTGCAAAAATTGGTCCAACTGCCAAACTTCGCATCCAAATCCCATGTAATCATAAGCATGGCAAGTTGGGTTTAGATATTGGATCACTAAATATGATATGCTCTCTGCCTAATTTTTTGGCACTGATGCCATGTGTTACTCCTTTGTCGATGGTGGTCTTCCTTTGTTAGAATCTTTCTCACATTGAGGCAAGAATATGCACAAATATCTTTTTCAGATACAGTACTTTAGGATGATTTTATTCACCCTTTATTTTAGATTCTTTAATTAGCACTCGTATACTTGGGTTTATGGGAAGGAGAAAATTATTCTTTTGGGAAATAGTGCAGTAAAACTTGTGAAACTAACGTTGACTTTTCTCAGAATCCTATTCAAACATGCTCTTGATGTAGTAACTAGGGGTGCAGCCTGGCTCTTCACCCGCTGACCCTAATGGGTCAATTCGAAAAAATTCCTCGTAAGGTATGAAAAAATAGAAGTTTAATGACCCAACCATTTTATTCTTATAAGATTGACGGGCTAAGCTGATAAAATGCGTGGATGAAGCCTGAGTTTAGTGATAACTCAACTGTCTTGATATAATCCGCATCCTGGTTCGATCCTTTACTCCTCTTCCTCAAAATTGTTTCTCTCCAGATAAAAAAAAAAAAAAACTAGTAAAATTTGAGCCTGTTTAAATCATATTTTAATCAATTTAATCCGTTTCTTTGTTAAACGTGTTGGCATACTGTCGACCTTGTTTAATATGTGTGTTAAATGAGAAATTTGTATATACTCTTAAAATAAGTGTATTTTTTTTTACTTTATATAAGTAGAGAAAAGATAAATAAATATATAATATTAAATTTGATATTATTTTTATATACTTTTTTTGTATTTACTTGATTAATTTTTTATTTATGAAAAAAATTTTGAATGTCCTTAAAGTGTCATTAGAATTATACTTTTATTTAATTATTTAATATTAAAATATCAATATATAATTAGATACAACATTAATCTTAGTGACATGCAAAAATCTCTCCTGTTTATAACAATTGACAACTACAAGAATGAATCCAAAGTCCCGTTGGTAGATGTTATGTAGTCACACTATTAATTTTCACTAAGTTTTGACAATTAAAAATTAACAAAAAAAGAAGTTACTATCAATTAGCAACTATGCCTATTTTTTTTAATTACCATTCTTTGAGATATAAGAGATTTAAATTCATTTTCTGTATAACTTTTTGTACAAGTAAAAACATAAAAATATTTAATACTAAAAAAAATTCAAAAACTAAAAAAAAGCTCATTCAACTTGTTCTTTGTACGAACGTACGAGAATTATAATTTAATTTTTAAAAATTATATTTTATGACAAAAGCTACGTTATTAAAATTAGACATGAGATAATTAAAATGGGCTGAATCTGTAAATTCTTAATTTAAAAAAAAAAAGAAAAACCATCCGACTACGTCTGCTTTGCCAAATCCTCTGCGTTCACAAAAGTGCCATGAAAACCGTACGGCACCCTCGACGGCAGCTCCACCGTGGCTTCCACCTGCAAATCCACGGCGTTCACAATCTGCAGCTCCGACTTCCACGTCCTCTCGTCGTGGACCAACGCGAGAACGTAACCATCATCTTCCTCTACGTCCTTCTCTCTCGCCAAGAAAAACGGTTCTCCGCCGTACCTTCCGTCGCCATACTCGTGCCTCCTCACCTCCCCCGTGACCAGGTCCACCTTCGCGAAACCCGAAACTCTGGGCCACGGCTCCGCAATGGCCAGATAAGCGTACCTGGTTTTCCTCCCTAGCCGGTTCCGGTTCACCGTCCCCACTTCCAAGTTCACGTGCTCTTCCGATATCACGGGGCGGCGCGTGGATTCACGGGTCCTCAGGTTGAGCCTTATTTCGGACAGCACGCTGTTGAAGCTCTCGTCGCATTCGTTGAAGATGGAATCGGGCGGGTCTATGCACGACCCGATAACCACCACCTCGCTGGTTTCGGGTTCTTCCCAAGCGTTCCAAAGATGGAAGCAGAAGGTGTCCGGCGATTCCACCCAAACGATGCCCGAAGCGTTGTGGGCGTACTTGGGGAGAATCCCGAAACGCGATTTCTTGCTTTTGTCGTGGATTACCGGTGACCCACCTCTGATCATCTCTTGGATCTTGAAGACGACTTGTTGATCGGGAACTACAACAAAATTCTGAGTGATTGCGAAGTCGTGGGTCATCGTCGGAACCGAGAGGGTGATTTCGACGTCCGGCGACTTCTTCCCGTCCGGGGAGAACCGGAAGTACTTGAGGCTTGGCCGAGATAAGACGTAGGAAAGAGCGAAGAGCTCGCCGGATTCCGGGTCCATTTTCGGGTGAGCAGTCATGGAGGACTTGAGCTGGTCACCGAAACTGTATCGGCCTATTGTTTTGACGTCGCCGGAGGGAGTGATTCGAAGCTCGTAAGGGAGGTCTTCTTCCGACAGCGCCAGGAGGCGGCCATTGAAGAAGACCAGGCCGGTGTTGGCGAGTCCGGTGCCGCGGCGGTGGTCGATGAGGCCGAAGAGTCCCCGGGCGAAGAAGAGAACAAGACGAACGATTCCGATATGCCCACGGAGCTCGCCGATGGCTTTGGGGAACACCGGACGGCCAAGTTTGCGCTCTTGGACTAGCCTTTCTGTTTCGATGAATCGACACGCGTAGCTGGCGGCGCCACCGTCGATGGTCACTGCATGAACCATGCCGTCGCCGTCGAAGAAATGGTGGCCAGCGACTGGTTCGAACAATGGGTTTGCGCCGTTTCGGAGGTAGACACCACTGATGCAATCGGGGATGGTTCCTGTGACAGGGAGTGAGTGGCGGACAGGTTGTTCCGGCACCGAAGCGAAGTTCCCAGCGATTTGGACGCGTGGGTCGATGCTTTTGGGGAGTGGGTGTTGGAGCTCCCATGAGACCAATGCGTTTTCCACCGTGTCTATGGCCATTGCTGCGGCTCTTTGCAACAGGCTCCACTGATGTTGTGGTTGTGGAGTTTCGGTTGCTGCTGGGGGATTGTCTTCTTTGGCAATTAGTGGTTCTTGGCAGGGTTGTTTTGGGAAATCAAACACTGAAGTAGAGTTTAAAGTACACTCAACATTTGCCGTAGCCTTTCTAATGGGCTTGTTCTTCAAGCTTATGGTCTTAGAGAGAAAGCCCAAATCAACTAAAGATGATGATGAAGCATATGGGTAGCTGGAGAAAGGGCCAGGGAATTGAGGTCTAGCCCAACTAGTAAAGTTGGATGTTATTGAAGAAGCTGCCATTATAATGTTGGTTTTGGTCTTATGGGTGTTTCCAGATTGAGATCAAAGGGGAAGTAGTCTCTCGGTATAATTTAAAAGACACAAGGGAAGAGAGCTTTGTGGGAAGAAAGGGAGAAACAAAGAATGGATATAAATAGAGTGAGGGTGGTGAAATCCAAAGAGAAGATTGCTGTTGTCTCCACTATCCATCTGAGACATGTGAGGGAAGACCACATGCATGCTGGATTTGTGGCAAGGGCATATGGGGATTGACGTTACTAGGACTGGGTGGGTTTCCAAATTGCACACGGGTGTGGGGCACCCTATTTTGGCACCCAAACCTTACGTGGTGTTCAGTTTTAACGATCATTTAGAATAATTTTCATTTTGCAATCGTTATGACCATGGTTATTAAAATCAGACTAAATCAGCCGATTTAATTGGCCTGGCTGTGAACTGCTCTACATTTCAATTATGATTTAATGTCATAATTGAATTTATGGTTAGATCGGATTGAACTAATCAAAAATCAGTTATAACCAGCCGGTTGGTTATATATATATATATATATTTTAAAATATTCTTTAACTTTAAATGTTGATATCTTTTGATATGAGAATTATGTGATTTATAATATATCAATTAAAAATTCTTTTCAAGCTCATCACTATAGCAACCTGAGTTTACCCAATTGGATATGTTTTCAAGGCCTAAATTTGCCATTTAAGTTTTTTTTGAAATTGTTTTAGTCTTTTTCTTCCTATATTTTAATTATTTTCTTATTTAATTAAGATTATTGTTACAATTTCAAACTAAAATCTCCTTATATATTTTCATTATTAATGATATATATTATGACATGTGTGTATTATTACGTCATCCGATTCGACCGTCAATGTCTAGTTCAATTTTAACAACATTAGTTATGGCTACAAATGTGTGTAAAAGTGGATACTAACATTATTAGTTACTAACACACACGGCTTCATTTTCAGTCTTACACACAATTAGTATACGATGTTATTCTAAGCCTACTTGAGTTGACTAAGTCTATTACAGTGCACCACCAACTACACAACTGCTGCAGGCTTGCCTCATCTGCAACTCTGAAGACGAAAGGGTGGATTCTCGACGGTGGTGGAAGAAAAAGAAATTAAGTAATTTTTCATGCACATTCTTCTTCCTTCTCTCATTCTTTAAATGTATTTTTCAGGACATGGTGACAGCTTTTATCCGTTAACCGTTGTAACATTCCTGTAGTCGTTAATGATTTTCTATACATTTACCCCTCATTTTTCTCTTGATTTGACTAAAAACAGAAAGATGGTGACATTTGATATTTTGAACACGATTTATGTTCACTAGCATTTCATGAGTTGTTTGTTACTTAGACTAGACATACGTCTTCTAGGAGCAACTAACACTTTTTAAAGAAGAAGATAAATGATAATTAAGAAAGGACATTAAATCTTTTGACTGGCATTCGTATTTGATCAACTTAATGAAGGATATGATAAGTTTATGAAATTATATGAGATTTTTGTGGAAGAAGATAAAGAGGTGAAATGTAACACTATTTGGTTAATTGAATTAAGTAAAGGAAAAGTCCTTGGAACTGTTGAAAGAAACTCATGGTGATTGGTAAGAATATAAAGAGGGAAAGGCAAAAAGAACAAGTTTGTTATTTCAGTTATGTTGGTGAAGTAGCGTGAGGAAAAAGAATGAAATGAAGGATGCTAATATCACAATTTTAATAAGATGATAACCTGAGAAAATGGAGTGTTGATATAGCAATTGATTAAAAATTAAAGACGCTGAAGTGATAGTACCACAAATTGTACTTTAGACTTTATATATTACCAAGAGATGAGTGCAAGAAAGATGGAACATTCATCATTTGAATTCTTATAGAAAGGAGAAACTTAAAAGATCTTGTAAACTTACAGGCATGATGAATGAATTACAATTTAATGATAATAGAAGAATTCTTTAAAGTTTAAATATATGAATTTAATTTTGATCTATTTTAAGTATAAAATTTTTTATACTATGATCAATTGATATATTATTAAAAAAATTTAACTTTTTAAGTAATTGTTGTCATAATAAATTTTTTAATTATGTGATAATATATAATTAAATAATAATGTTTAACAATAATCAAAATTAAGTCCTAAATAGACATGCACCCATTAATTTGTTTAGAAGTCAATATCGGGCTTACTTGTCAAATTATCCTTACGTAGCACAATAATTTGGGTTATATATATATCCCAAAAAATTTTATAGCAATAATGACAAGAATGAACGTAAAAAATATGTATATTGACCTAACCTTTACAAGGAACAAAAACTGGTCTCAGCAACTTTATATAATTGAGACTTTAAGAGGTGCCCCAACTGGTCATCTATCTGAAGAAGTGAATTCAAGCACTTTAAGTAAAAGGTAGATTCCAATAATGCCTCTTAAAAAGGAACGGTGGCTAATTGCTTTCTCGTTTTAGATTTTTGTGAGGCACAAACCTGGTGAGGATTCTGGCAGCGACCTAATGACAAAACCATTGGAGCCACGCAGGACGAACAAGTATGATAGCAATGATTGATGGGCATTTGCTATCACTGATATCAGTACCGTTTCTTCAAGTTTTCATTGAAAACAAAGTCATTCAGCCAGAACTCGATGTGGCACATGGAAGTGACTGGCATACTTTACTTTGATTGGGAGTATATATTTACCAGCTTGTCTTCAGCATTTAGTTACTTCTTGCTCCATCTTTGAGATCGAATCTCATTTTAACTAATCGTTGGAGTCACATTTATACTTTTAACATTAAAGCACTCACCGTCGATCTTAATGTAAGATATTATAAAATATTACGTAACTCAAATGATATATCTTAAATTAGTTTTAAATAATATATTAATTAAAGTGTTAAATTCTGATTGGTTAATATGATAAGTGATTTCTGAATAGATAACTAATTGCCTACTTGATGAGAGATTGTATTTTAATGAAACTAGTCTTATCTCTGCCTATAAAAGTTTTACATTTTTTTTTTCACCACTCAAAAACGATATAAAAGAAAAGAGGAATAAGGAATAGGTATGCAGTTTTCTTCTTAGTGATTTTTGAAGACAACAACATTCTTTCTACATTCAAAATCTGGATCATGAATCAAGGTAAGTAATTATTCCCATTATCTTCTTTCATCTAATGACATGTGTGAAGGTCAGGAAATTTCAAGATCCTTATTGTAGTTGTATGATATTTTTTCTCCTATCAAGAATCCTATAAAACTGCAACTTACATGTGGTATCAGAACACCAGGTTAAAGAATTCATGATTTTTCATTAATGGTGATTACTCTAATTATAAAAATTGAGAATTTATAAATTAGGGATTTATATATGAACCCTAATTATAAAAAATTAAAGATTTATATATGAATCCTAATAATGGAGATTGAGATTTGTGTATGAATCTTAATTACAGATATTAGGAATTTTTGATTAAATTATTCCACTGTATTGTGTGGATCAATTAATGGCATATTAGCTTCAATAGTGATACTTTGTAGCTTTTTGATGAATTGACGAACATTATTGCATGATGAAATTCAATTCGCACAAGAAGAACGTGAACCTACACTTGGTTTTAATTAAGAATTGTGTTTTAAATATTTTAATCCCATGGCTTGCTTTATTCTTTCAATCCACACATGAACGTAAGAACGTGCATTTTTTAGGTTTTAAAAGTTTCACTTTTATGGCTTCCGCAATTGATGATTTTTATGGCTTTTATATTTTATGACATATAATTGATTGTCTAACGTAATAGGCATTATATTAAAAAAAATGAATTTATATTATATCCTCTAATTGTTTATAAAATGTTTAAATTTTAGAATTAATATATGATAGATTTGTTAATCAGTAGTCAAATCTTTAAGTTGATTTAATTCTAAATTATACGATGGTTATATCTCAATTACTCATAATTTGATGCTATGAATGATATGATAATTATTGATTTATGGGTAAATTAGAGTTCATTATTATAAGGCATTTATGGATCGTCCAAAGGTTGATTAGTTATTCTTATAATTAATGGACATGATTATTGGTAATGCATATGCATTATTAGTTTTATTTATATATTCAAAGATAATAAATATTTCTAGTTGGTACATGTATCATTGTCAGATATGGTTAAATTTTGTTAGCATCATTATGGTTATTATTGTGTATTGATGTATCACCCAAGGGAGAATATTAATATACATTGATTGTTTAAATTGTATGTTTTTTGAATTCGTAAAATGTTTGTTTATAACTCAAAGCATTAGCATTAAAGTTAAGTGTCAATCTCATACATTCACATGCTTCCACTGTTTCAATCTTTAATGGGCTGGACTTTTCTGACTAGAATGAACAAGTTGAGAAACCTGTTGCTATTACTAATGCTAGTAGTAATGATGAAAGAGCCTATTATAAGGCTTGGGAAAGGACAAACAGACTAAGCTTAATGTTTATGCAGATGAGCATAGTAAATAACGTTAAGTCAACTTTTTCCAATATTGAAAGTGCTAAAGAATTTATGAAATTTGTGAAAGAGCACTCTTAAACTGCTAATAAGTCTCTTGTTGGGACATTAATATGTAATTTGACCACCATAAAATTTGATGGTTCTTATACCATGCATAAACATGTCATTAAAATGACAAATATTGCAGCAAGACTCAAGTATTTGGGAATGAAAGTAAATAAAAATTTTCTTGTACAATTTATTATGAACTCATTACTGTTTGAGTAAAACCCATTTCAAATGAACTATAACACCATGAAAGACAAATGAAATGTGCATAAACTGCATATTATATTAGTTCAGGAGAAAAACAAGATTTAAGAATCAAGGAAATCATTCCATCCATTATGTGAACCATCAAGGAGCTGGAAAGAGAGCTTAAAAGAAACATGGAAAGGGAACTAAAGATCAATGAGTCATCTATCAAAATCCAGAAGAAGGAGTCAAACAATAACCAATGTCATTTATGTGGGAAATCTGAACACTTCCAGAAGAATTGCCCGAAATATATGGCTTCGTTCGAAAAAAAAGGTAAGCTCAATGCTTATGTATGTTTTGAATCAAATTTAACAGTTGTTTCCCATAATACTTGGTGGATTGATTCTGGATGTACAACTTATGTTTTTAATACAATGCAGGGATTCCTTTCAATCCAAACCATAAGCCCAAATGAGAAGTTTGTCATCATAGGGAATAGAGTGAAGCTTCCAGTGGAAGCTGCCGGGATTTACCATTTGAGCCTAAACACTAGACATCATTTAGATTTATTTGAAACTTTTTATGTACCTAGTATCTTTAGGAATTTAGTTTCTTTATCTAAACTTGATGTTGCTGAATACTCCTTTAAGTTTGGTAATGGATGTTTCAGTTTATTTAAGTATACCTAAATGATTGGATCTGTTATACTTTGCGATGATTTATATAAATTGAATCTTGATAATTTATATGCTGAAACACTTATGACCTTCATCATAATGTTGGCACTAAACATAGTTTAGTGAATAAATGTTCTGCTTACTTGTGACAAAAGCGTTTAGGTTACATTTCCAAAGAAAGACTATATAGATTAGTAAAGAATGAAATCCTTCCAGATTTAGATTTTACTGACCTTAATATTTGTGTAGATTGCATTAAGGGAAAGTAAACAAAACACATAAAGAAAAGTACCACAAGAAACACTCAACTTCTTGAAATTATACACACCGATATATGTGGACGCTTTGATGTCAATTCTTTCAGTAAAGAAAAGTACCTTATCACCTTTATTGATGATTATTCATGTTATGGATATGTCTACTTATCGCATGAGAAATCTCAAGCAGTGAATTCCTTGAAAGTTTACATAAATGAAGTTCAAAAGCAATTAGACAAAAAATTGAAAACAGTCATGTCGGATAGAGGTGGTGACGAAAGATATGATAAAACTGGACAACACCCAGGTCCATTTGCTAAATTCTTTGAGAAACGTGATATTTATGCTCAATACACAATGACAAGTACATCGCAACAGAATGGTGTATTTAAAAGGCGTAACCGAATTTTGTTGGACATGATTAGAAGTATGTTAAGCAATTCATCCTTACTCGTATCTTTCTTTATGTATGTCCTTACAACTGCCATATATTTGTTGAATAGGGTTCCTAGTAAGGCAGTTTTAAAAATACCTTTTGAACTGTGAACTATTAGGAAACCTAGTTTAAGGCACTTGCATGTTTTGGGATGCCAGGTAGAAATAATAATTTATAATCCACTTGAAAAGAAATTGGATGCAAGAACAATCAGTGAATATTTTATTAGTTATCCAGAAAAGTCTAAAGGGTATCTGTTTTATTGTTCTAACCATAGTATAATAATTGTTGAAACTGAAAATGTCAAGTTTATTGAGAATGGTGAAACCAGTGGAAGTGAACCTTCACAAAATATGGCGATTAAGGAAGTTAGAATGCAAGTTCTCTTGACTTGTGCTCCTACTTCTGAAGTTGTTGTTCCTTATGTTGTTGAACCACATAATAATCAAGAAGAGCAATAAATGAATGCTCTTGTAATTCAAGATGAACTTGTAGTAGAAGAACCATAGGAAATAGCATTAAGAAGATCCCAAAGAGAAAGGAAATCTGTTATTCCATACGATTATGTAGTATATCTACAAGAGTCAGAAAACGACTTAGGAATTGATAATAATCCAGTTTCGTTTTTACAAGCCATTAATAGTGATAATATTGATAAATGGTTAGATGCCATAAAAGATAAGCTTAAATCTGTGGAATAGAATGGTGTATCGGACCTTGTGAAATTGCCTGAAGGCTGCAAAAGAGTTAGGTGTAAGTGAATTTTTAAGACCAAACGTGACTCCCATGGCAAGCTCGAACGTTACAAGGACAGATTTGTTGCTAAGGGTTTTACTCAAAAGGATGGCATTGACTATAAAAAGATATTTTCACTAGTCTTCAAGAAAGAATCTTTCAAAATTATCATGACATTGGTAGCCCATTATGATTTGGAGTTACATCAAATAGATGTGAAAACTACCTTTCTAAATGAGAATTTTAGAAGAAGATGTTTACATAGATCAACCAATGGGATTTTTAGTTAAGGGGAAAGAACACATGGTGTGTAAACTTAAGAAATCAATATACAGACTTAAGCAAGCTTCCCAGCAATGGTATCTCAAGTTCAATGATACTATTATATCCTTTGGATTTAAAAAAAAATATTGTTAATCAGTGTATATATCTGAAGGTTAGAGTAAGTAAGTTTATCTTTTTTATTCTGTATGTTGATAACATCTTACTTGCAACTAATGATCTTGGTCTATTAAGTGAGACTAAGAAGTTTTTCTCTAATAACTTTGAAATGAAAGATACGAGAAAGGCAAACTATGTGATCGGAATAGAAATATTCCGAGATAGGTTACAAAGATTGTCAGGTTTGTCTCAGAAAGCATATATCAATAAAGTTTTAGAAATATTCAGAATGGAGACAAGTTTAGTCTCATGCAATGTCCAAAGAATGATTTGGAACGGAAACAGATGGAGGGAATACCTTATGTATCTGTTGTTGGGAGTTTGAGGTGGTTGGATATTTAGATTCAGACTTGGCTGGCTGTATGGATACAAGAAAGTCCACATTTAGGTATTGTTATCTTTTAGCCAGAGAAGCAATCTCATGGAAGAGTACGAAACAGTTAATAATTGTTGCATCCACCATGAAAACTGAATTTGTAGCATGCTTTGAGGCCATGATTCAGACTAATTGGTTGTGGAACTTTGTTTTAGAACTTGGAGTAGTCGACAGTATTACCAAGTTGCTGAAAATTTACTGTGATAATTTCACAATTGTCTTCTTTTCTAAAAAAAATAAGTATTCCAAGGGTGCCAAGCATATGGAATTGAAATACTTTGTCGTTAAAGGAGAAGTTTAGAAACATAAAATGTCAATTGAGCATGTTAATGCCAATCTTATGATAGCTGACTCTTTGACAAAGGGGTTATCGCCCATGACATTTACTAGACACGTTGAAAGTATGGGCATTATTGCTAGTAGGCAACATTGAATGTTAATATTGGTATTTTATGTATTTGACACTCTGAGCTCATTAATGGATATGTTTCTGATTTTTCTATTTTCTATGTTTCGTATATATAATTGATATAAAATAATGATAATAGGATATGTCTTTAATGAAGACATTATTGTTGGACTAATTATATACTTTTCGTTTACAGGTCATGATAAGAAAAAAATTAATAATGTAGTACATAGAAGGGACAATGTCGATTAAGTGATATACAACTGTCATGACTCTTATTAATTCCTATTCTTATTTATGATGAATGATGTAACCAATGCATGGAAGAATTAACTTTATTTATGCATATTATGTTTGATATATTTATTGAGCCATAAAGTGAGATAGTATCACATGAGTCAAGTGGGAGAATATAAGATATTATAAAATATTATGTGACTCAAGTGATATATCTTAAATTAGTTTTAAATAAATATATTAATTAAAGTGTTAAATTTTGATTAGTTAATATGATAAGTGGTTTCCTAGTAGATAACTAATTGCTTACTTGATGGAAGTAGGTTAATAAAGGGGAGTTATTGTATTTTAGTAAAACTGACCATATCTCTGCCTATAAGAGTTTTACGTTCTCCTCTCCATCATTCAAGAATGACGTAAAAGAAAAGAAGGTTAAGGAATAGATACGCAGTTTTCTTCTTGGTGATTCTTGAAGACATCAACATTCTTTCTACACTCAAGATCTTGATCATGGATCAAGGTAAGTAATTATCCCTATTATCTTTTCTCATCTAATGGCATGTATGAAAGTCATGAAATTATAAGATCTTTATTGTAATTGTATGATCTTTTTTCTCCCATAAAGAATCGTATAGAACTACAACTTACACTTAAATCTTAAACTTGAAATATTAGTGATAGTATAACTTTTACAAATTGGAGTCTTTAACCTAATAGAGTTTGATATGGATGCAGTCAATTACTATCGCTTGTTTACGTTTCTATCTTAATTAAATCTTACAAGATTTTTTTTTTTAAAAAGTACACTTGCTGTTACCATAATAAACAACGATTCTTTTGTTAGGAATCTCTTTTTACATATAATACTAACTTGAGATAATAATACGAGAGATGGAGTCATGTTATGCCAGATAAAATGAAAGTGGGACATAAGGTGTTTTTGGTGTTAGATTTTTTTTTTTTTTGGAATGTAACATCATTTGGGATATTAAGTCTGTCTCTTTCCGTAAAATATTTTTTAATAAAATTTAAATATTTAACATTACAAGTAAAGCTCGTCCTATCAAACTACATCCCTTGAGTCTAGTGAGGAGTATTGTCTTCAAGTCTATGTTAATTTCTAGTTAGTCCAACGAGATATTTTAACTTGGCTTAATGTCGGATGGATTGAAAATGAAAGTGGGACGTAACTTTCTTTTTGAAATGAAGTCTTTGTGAGAAAGTGACTATTTGACAAACTAGGGGTATTCGCCCTTGGTTCTAGAATGTCTTTTTCTGATTAAATAATTTTCTTGGACAGTTGAAGAATTTGAACCCATTTATTTTCTATTGAGTTTATATCATTGTTTTCTTTGTTTTTGTTTTAGGAACCAAACTTG
Source organism: Castanospermum australe (assembly GCA_019955255.1). Classification (NCBI taxonomy): domain Eukaryota; kingdom Viridiplantae; phylum Streptophyta; class Magnoliopsida; order Fabales; family Fabaceae; genus Castanospermum; species Castanospermum australe. The sequence continues at coordinate 218,220 of NSJW01000821.1, forward strand.
GAATTCGGCTTGGAAGCTGCTAGTTCTCAAGGATTGTCAAGGAATTTTATTTGACTAAACCAAAATTAAAAATCCCAAAGGTCTTTTTAACCATGACTTAGCAGAGGATGTGCGAGAATACTGAGATAATTTGAGGTCCAAAAAGATAATAGCCGAGTTCAAAGCCCTCTCCAACTCCCTTCAATAATTTGAATTGCGCAGCTTTCATTGGTCTTGTTACTTTGCTGATCCTCCGGCCAAGCTCTTCAATAATTTGCGCGCATGTGTCATGCCCGTACATGCTCAACCCAATTATTAGATTTAGAGTCACTTTTCAAAACTTACATAAGTCGCAGAGTTCATTATCAGCTAGCTAGTTGCATTTGGCAAGACCTACTATGCACTCTACCATGCCATGAGATGAGATTTTTTACAACTTTGGCCATCAGCTTGTCATAACTGACAAAACAGCATTTTGTGGCAGCAAAGCCTGCTATTAATGCCCACATAGAAGCAACTTGCTCAACTCTGACTGACTCCGCAATATGCTTTTGATTCCAATCTACATAATATTACATATATAAGACATTATGGTGTATGCTAAGTCAAGCAAATCCGTAGAGGTTTCACCATGTTCTGAGGTAAAAGTAGTCTTGATCGAGAGTATTCTATCTAAAACAAGTTGATTAGCCTTCTCATTTTGTAACGATAATGTGAACATCCCATGAATGATAACCAAAATCTTTTCATCCCTCTCCGTTCCGCAGCTGTTGCATTGTACATATCTGATAATACATCTCCTTGAGATGGAGGAGATACTCGAGTAATGATGCTCTCACAATCATCGATATGATCCTTGATTTTTCGTAACTACTAATTAAGAATGTGTTTGGTATAGATTTTGAAACTCCAAGATGACAGATTAGGTAAAAGATTCAAGGGAACTGTGGTTTAGACTAAACAAAACACACACAAACTAGCTAGAATTAATCAGTAGAATGGTTGTAAAAGTAGCATTAGTATATACTGCTACATCTGTGAGAAGTCCATTAATCTGCATGCCTTGTTATTTGATACATTATTGATTTGAACTTGACATGCCTGCTCGTACCCACACGATTTAATCATTACTAGTCACAACTTTTCAAAAGTACTAGTTGTAAAAAGCATCATCATCTAGTTGCAGCTTTGAAGAAGTAGTCTGAGCGATATGAGGTTGACTGGCTCAGAACCATCAGCTTGTCGTAGTCAAAAAAAAAAAAAATTTAAGAGCATTCCATGGCACTACGGTTAATTTGAGGTATAAACCTAGGGATGCCCCCAACCCCCACCACAGCAACTTGCTCAACTCTTGACGACAAAAATGTGTCTTGATTTGATTGAATGCATGCGCTTCTTTCAATTCCTGGTTCCTATTCTCGTACATTGACGTTACACCGACCCATTTTCTTGTCCTATATATATATATATATATATATATATATATGCATTAAATAAGTGACTTTTGGGTAGCCTGCGGGCATCTCTTACAACTCAAGCTTGAGTTAATTCAAAAATATTAATTTATTGAGAAAAAATATTTATAATTTAAATATTATTTTAAATTTTTTATATCATTTAATATAAGACATAATAACATCGTTATATAGCCTACAGTGTCTTACATCACGCAGTTTGAATTAAGATTAAGTCTCTGTTTCACGCATAAATTAACATTAACTTTTAGACTCTTTGAGATCTAAGAAATTTGAATGATAAGCAAATTAAGAACCCACTTAGCGCATATTCAGCAAAGTTTAAAAAAAAAATTATTTTTTTTAAAAGTTCTTTTAAAAAAATATTAATTATAAATTATTTTAATTACAAAATAAATTAATTTAAACACACACTTATCTATTATCAGTATGATATTTGTGTTCCCTCATTTCTTTTGTAAAATATAGTTTTCTATGTCGATAAAGTACGGAAACTAATTAATAACTGACCTATTTAACAAATAACTAATACATGAGTATTTGGATCATCATGAATGTCCATTTCAATTAAAGTCATTGTGATCTATTGAAACCATTGTCATGAAAGAATGCCATTGCCGTCTTTACAGTAATGTACTACATTGACATATATAATTTTCAAACGTTGACATAATTGCTATATGGATAAAGCAACCCTCATTCTATTTATATATAAGAGAAGTTTTGAAAGTATAAGAATTAGGAAGTGTATTCAAGGGTATATATCTTTCCCAACTGCATTGGACCTACATATCAAAACCTCCACGTAATTCCTACATGACCCAATTAATCTTCGCACATTTGGGGGCCTAAAGGGTAAGATCGACACATAATTAGAATGGTCGTCACAAATACTACCCCAACTATGAGCTTAGACATCAAGGCCTGCTAAAATGGTTACCTTCTTCCTACTTCTTCCTAGTTAGTTATCATGCGCATATATACATCCTCCTTTTTCTTGATGAATCGTATCATTACTCTGTTACATTAATTAATCTTGAACTATATGTATTGGATTTACAAGACAAGCAGACACAACTCTTTTGATTAAAGAATGCCCCACAACTTGATCCTCTCCTACCTGCTAGAGAACTCCAAACACCTAGCAAAGGATCCTTTCCTTCCCACATCATCCAAGGTTTCCATACTCGAACAATAGTCCTTTCTTATTTGCGAGCTCTCAAACTCCTTCCCTTATAATTGTCACTGCTTTGTAAGTTGTACTCCTTCTATAATACAGCATGTTGCTGATTGCATATATGCTTGTTAGTTCTGCCACAATTTGACAGCAGAAATTGGGACTTTGCTGCACTGCTGCTGGTGTCGCCTGTTCATGTTCATTACACAGAACAAAATTAAGTTTCATATATTATATTTCAATTGGGCGCGAGGTTTTTGGAAGGAGCAAGTTCGGTATTGCCTGGATGTGGCAATTGGAATCATTAATTTACAATTCATTTAATTTATTTATATTTAAATTCAACCCAATCTATTTAATTATAATAATAAATTTAATTGATTAAATTTGTTTTAATTAATGAATCAAGTAAAATATTTATTAGATATCTATATGATTTAAAAAAACATATTTAAACATAAAAAAATTTATATGTATATAATTGATGATAGATACAATGGATGTTTATTTATTAAAATAGATTAATAGATAAATTGAATATTCATATATTAATATAAGTCAAAAATAATTTTAATAATTTTTTAATAAATTATAAATAAATTATTAATTTATTTTTTATTCATCAATTAATAATTTCATACAAAATTTATTTAATCTATCCATTTATTATTCCTAATTTTACCTAAAGGTTAGCTGCTATTAACTAGTCCACACTTACAATTCACGACTATAAACATCAAAACCAAACCTCCGTACATATTGACAGCTTTTTGTGGCCGAGGGCATATAGAACATTGATACAGCAGACACAGCACATGCCACCAAAGGCGACCACTTCCTAATGCCACCTGCAGCTTTTTCTTTCTTACTCTTCGAAGGGGGGTTTTGGATGAGAATTATGTATCTAGCTAGCAAATGCACAATGTAGAATCAAAATTAGTTGAAGGTGCAAAATTTGGAAGTTAACAAGGCTCAACTGCCGCAAATGGAGTCCTTGTTTCATTTATTTTCTTTAAATAATAATTCCACTTCCTCTTAATTAATTATTTTAACAATTTTGTAATTATTAAATAAAAAATTATTGAATGTATTTTATATTTTTAGGATCTTAAATATTTTTTAATTTTTAATTTAAGAATCTATTTATTAAATATTACAAAAATTATTGAAAAAATTATTTAAAAGGAATTATTCATATAATAATTTCCTATTCAATCAAATTTAATTTTTATAAAAAAATATTTTTTAAAATTTTTTAAATAAAATTTTAATTATAAATTATTTTAAATATAAAATAAATTAATTTAATTACACACTTAAATAAATTTAAAAATGGTCGACGTCAACCAACAAATAATTTATATTGAGCACGACTGGTGGTTGGAGGAGAGTTTGTAAGAGAACCGACCTCTAAATTAACTGGTTTCAGCTTTTTCTGGCCAATATCTAGTGAAAAAGGTAATTGAAAACGAAAGCATTTACTCTGTGTGACATCAAAATCGAAGTACCAACTTTAACTTTTTGGCCTCCAGTGGAACCGCAGTGTCATTTGATTCATGAAATCTTCTGAGCCCTGAGCTTGTCTTTGTCCTGATTTTCTTTCCTTTTTTTTTTTTTGTTACAGTGTCATGATTGAGTTTGAGCATACGAAAGAGAAAGCAAGAGTTCAGTAGTGGATTTACATATGAAGCTGTGATGGCAGTTGCACCCACACTGTACTATAATAATTTGTGAGCAAGATACATAAAATTGTTATTTACTGTAAAACATAAGAGAATGATCATTTAATATTTATAAAAAATAAATACTATATCTTGTTGGGGAAAAATTAAATACGAAGAAAGGAAATTATTATTATTTTTGTTTAGACGACTTTTAAGCTTTATTTGTTCTTTTGATACTTTACAAAAATAATAGTCATAAACTTATATATATATATATATATATATATATATATATATATATATATATTATCAACTACTTTCTTATTTTTGTTACTCACTATTTTTGTGTTAATATAAAAATTAAATTCGACGTAAAGAATAATTGTATTATATAAATTTTCTTTCAGTTATTATATATTATTAAATTTATAATATTGATATGAATATTTGAAATGTATTTGTTTTATCAATATCCGCGTTATCCCTATGGATTAAAAGGTGTGGATTTTCCACTGCAGGAGAGGCCAAATGCGAATATGGTATCGGGTAAAGGTAATTTGCATGAAAAATAAAATAAAATAAAATTGAAATAAAATAAAATTGAACACTAATAAGGATTGAGTGAAATAGTAAACGAGTCACATTTTTTAAAAAAATTAAAATTAAAATCTTAAAATATACACTTATTAAGAAAATCTTCCAATAAAAAGAAATGAAAAGTGAAGGAAATGGTATAAATTAACTCAAAATGTTTTATGCATCGACGGCATACATGAGGAATTTGAATCACATGTGAGCTTTAACTGAATTGGGCAAGCTGTGAAAAACTTGTATTCATGGATGGACCTTACTTTGTTTCTCAACAGATCAACTTAATCCATCTAATGGGCCATGTGGTTTCAAATGCGTTTTTTTTCACATGCATATTTTACGGCCCATCGTTTACCCTTTTGGGCCCTCCCTTATTAATAATGGGGCATTCTGTTCTTCCACGGCCATTTCTGTTGCAAGTTGGCCTTGCAGATTGCTTTCTAAAGAAGCAAGAAAATCTTTAAAAAAGAAAAGTTCGAGAGATCGCTGTAAATGTGAAGACAACGTAGATATACAAGCATCATATAAGCGTTTCTTGGCGATCTTGAGGGTGAGAAAAGGAGCAAAGTTCCATCTCTTAGAAATTTTATAAATGAGGAAAGAATTCACGTTAATAACATATTGTTCATTGTAAATTGTTTATATAAATATAGTTATGAATCTGGTTTATTCATAATAATAATGAATAATATTGCGATGCAACTTGATGGCTTTATAAGTTGAATTGCGATACTGGGTTATATATATATATATATATATATATATATATATGAAAATGAATAATAATATTTTGATTATTTTAATAAAAAGTAATTTAATTAAATATAATTATTTTTTTATAAATAGAATTATTTAATGTCTTTCTTAATTCTTATACAATAATCTTAAATGATAAATAAAAAAAATAAAAAGAGCAGAAAAATACTAAGAATTTAATATTAACCTTAGAAATGATACCTTTTTTTCGGTTACTTTGGAAATGACATCTTTGTTAGGGCACTTAATGGTTTTATGAAGTAACTGCTATATTTATTATTTATTTAATAAGAAGATGTTAGATAAAAAAATATTTATCATTTGAACAGTCTAATATTTTTTTAAAATTTTTTTTCTAATAATGCTCTTAAGATTAATATTATATTTTATTAAAATATTTTTTTAATAATTCTTTTAATATTTAATAAAAAAAGTATGCAATGAAAAGATAGAAACAATTAATATGTTAGAAACTTAAAATATATGCATTTAATATTTTTTTATTTAGTAATTAGGGAAACTATTAAATAGATATTTTGAGAGGAAATGAAAATATTCTCCTCATAATATTTAATAAAAAAATATTAAATAAAAAGATAAAAACATTTAATATCTTAAGAATTTAAAATATATTTAATATTTTTTTATTTAATAATTATAAAATTTATTGAACTAATTGTTTAGAAAAATATATAATTATTTTTATTATTTATCTTTTTCTATTACAATAACAAGAAGAAGGTTTAAATTTATAATCTCTTGTAAACTATTTAATATCTTCTTACCTTAACAAATTTAGACGATAGTTTTACTTTTTGGTCACAATAAAAATTGTTTATCTAATATTTTTATAATATTATTTTTATATATAATTTCTTAAAAAATTAAAAACAGTTACAGATAGGCTTCGGCTTCTTGTTATTAGGCTTCAGCCCCCGAAGCTACATTGTAACCTCTCGTTGGGACAAGGACGGCTCAAGCATGAGTGGACCAAAGCATGTCCTTTAGGCCTACACTTTTTAATATATTAATTATATTTTGTATAAATTTAAAACTAATATATATTTTGATGATAAAATAATTTATTTACAGAATTAATAATATTAAAATTTAATATAAAAATAAATATGATACATTACTTATTGTTATGATATTATAATAGTATAATTTTCACTTTTTGTGTTTCATTGTATGTTTTATACTCACCAAGCTTGTTGAAGTTCACTTCACCTTTTGCTTCTTTTCTTTGTAAGTTTTCAGTCAGAACACATAAAAGGTTAGTATATAGGCCTGTGGGGTTAGAATAATAGATTTGAATTCACTTTAAAGAAAAAAAATAAAGAATAATAATTATTAATAAAAAAAATTAATAATTAATATCATAATATATATATATATATATATATTTATTTATAATAAATTATAAAATTATTAAAATATACTTCTTTAATTTTTTTTATTAATAGTTAATATTTTTTATTTTTTAAAAATATTTTTCTCACTTTAAAAGAATCAAATCTTAGAATAATGAGTGTCTTGGCAAAAACTACGAATATGTTTTTCTTAAAAAATTTTGATTGTAAGGTGAAGTTATTCTAAGAATATGCCTTTTGCAGAGAAAAATCTTGTGTCGAAAGAGGATTTAATGACCTGAGTTGGGCTTGCTCATAGTTGTTCAGTTTAAGGGTTCGTTACAATATTTCAAATTTGGGCTGTGACAATAACCCATGCCTAAATTGTTATGAGTTACATCATAACCCTATAAGTTCATTTTGTATCAGTAGTATTTTATATTTTGTATGTAAATATGAAATACTATTATTGAGAAGACAATTATTTTAGGCTCAAATAATGATTTTTTTTTACCACTATAAGGTCTTTTAGCATTTTATATGACCCTTTGATATAAAGAATAAATGAAATCATGTTAACAAATGTTCATAAATAAGCCAAGTTGAAAACACTTTTGTTTGGCTACTACAATAGGACATAGGTCAATCTCAAGTCCAAAGTATGAAAAGTAGGTTTGGAGTATCTAAGGGGGTATTTGATTCTTTTTCTGTTCTCATTCTTAATTGATATGTTTTTATTAATAATTATAAAAATATTATTTTATTTTTATTTTATTTTTTATTTTTAAAATTTTGTGAAGGAAATAGTAAAAATACTATCTTATTTTCATTTTGTTTATTGTTTTTATTTTTTGTTTTTATTATTTTCTTTACAAAATTTTGAAAATAGAAAAAAATGAAAACAAGGTAATATTTTTGTAATTATTAGTAAAAATATATCAATTAAAAATAAAAACAAAAAACAAACCAAACCTTCTAAAGTTTCCACCAAGCTCATTTCCACTCATGTTGGTGTTCCCTTGCCATACTCCTGGCACATATAAAAATTGTGTAAAAGTTACAATTAGTATCATGGTGGTACTTTTAATAAGCAGCTAAATATGTTATCATGTATGTATATTTCAATTTTAACCTTAAGAAGAGATTCCTTTTATGGGCAAACATTCGTTTCTTTTTTTCTTTTAAACATAGGAGGTGTTAGCATCTAAGTAATATAAGAAGATAGGTGACCTCATGAAGAATTAAACCTTCAACGTTATCATATCTCAGTCTTAAAAACTGAGGTCGATGCCAGTTGAGATGTAAGTTCATTGGCTTATAGACAAACATTTTAAGTGTTACAAAGTTTACCAGATCAGACTTTATTTATTTTATTTTTTATTTTTGAAATTGCTTCGTAACGGATGCATAGAATAGAGTGACATATTGTTTTGTTTTTTTCCTTGTATAATATATATTCCTTCAGTTTCTTTTCATCTATCATTTTAGAAAAAAAATTTTATTTTATTTTATTTTTATATATCATTTGAAAAAATTAAGAAAGTATTAATTATTTTTTTTAACTTTATTCTTGTCGTTAATAAAGTAGAAAAGGTCAATGGAGTCAATAATAGTATTTTGAATATTTTGATAAAAAGGCAATTTAATCAAACATGATTAATTTTTTTTTGTAAATGAGATTACTTAATAACTTTCTTAATCTTTATATAATTACTTAAAATGACAAATAAAAAAAATAAAAAAAATAGGAGAAATATTTATTAATATGAGATATGCTTTCAAGGTTTTTGTGAATTATACGAGCATTAATGGCCATACTTATTGTAGATCATTAAAGGCAAAGTTTCTTTAATGCAGCTCATGTATGAAGCCTATTTATGGCCTTTTTTTCCCCTTCAAATTTTACAACCTAGATTTCTATTGGCTGATTGTCGTGCTCTCATCCTGAGTTACATGGTATAACATTAATGCAGTGTGGAGAGTTGGAGCACATAGCATAAATTATTATTTATTAGAATTTATCTGTTTCATTAATTAGTATTAACATCAAATCGGTGTCTTTTGAAAATAAATAGGAGTCAACAATGGGGACACTTCCTCACTTGAAGATAACTCATTCTTAGCCTTGTTATTCTTTGTCGAAAGCATTGGTGCTCATTGTCATGATGAATTTTCTTTTGGCTTCTGATAAAGGAAAGGCCAAGAAGAGTGAAAAATGCTATTTTTGCCCTTATTGTAAAAAAGCATTCGATGACCATCATGCTCTTGGGGGACACGTTGGGGCACACCAATCTGAGATTAAGCAGAGAAGAAGCCAGAGTCATGTGAGTCCTTCCTACAATTCAATCAAAGGTACCAATTCTAATCATGGGAAGGCCTTCAGCAATCCTTGCATATCAAAAGGTAAAGCCGTAGCCTCTTCTGAGTTTGCTAATAATTCTTATACAAATGAGACGAGCATGTTAAATGCAAGAGATGCCAAAAATTCATGGTTCATGTCTCCAAATTATTCATCTGCAAGAAACAACGCCGCGTCCCTGCCACCGTTTGTTCAATCTGATAGAACTGTGCCCTTTGCTCTACCTGTGAGCCAACCAAGTTACATGGATTCCTCCAATTTTCCCCTGGGCCCTGCTTCGAATAGAAGCTCAATAGTAGACCAGCAATCCAATTTTGGTGACCAACAATCTTTTATGGCTGGTTTTTCTGCACCCTCAATAGACTTTTCTCCTAATATTCAAAATCATAGTTACAATAAGCCTCCATATCCTAGCTTTAGCACAAATGCTCCTTCTCCAAATTATCATATGAACCATTTTCCTTTGTTTGAGTCTCAAAATGTCTTGCCCGGGGTTCACATCAACAAATTTCCTAACTTGAAGAAACCTGGTGTTATTGTTGACCCTTCACCCACATCCCAAATTCTGTCTTTTGGTCCACTTGGTCATAATGATAATAATAATAATAGGGGCCAAGTTTGTGAGAGGGTAAACAAGCGCAACTTATGCGAAGTCCGAGAAAACCCTGTCGTGGTGAGTTCACCAAAAAGGCTCAAGATCAACTCCGTTTCACCAGAATGGCCTGGGATCAACTCCATTCCTTCTGTGTGTTTTGAAAGAGGGATGCTGCAGAAGAAAGAGTTGCTTCTTTATAAGGATGCAAAGCTTGAAGACATAATGGCAACTCTCTCCAGGGATGCAGTGGCCCGTGTTGTTCCTGCCTTGGAGATTGCAAATGAAGTAAAAGGAAAATATGAAGTTGATTTGGATCTTTCGCTTCATCTGTAGCCCTGTATTTCTTTCCATTTAATTACATGCATGTATGTCAAGTTTGTTTTTTTTATTTGGTGGATTTTCACATTTTTATGTATTTGAGAGTCAAATTTCTTAATGTATCGGTCTTTTTGTCTATCTGATCCTGTCATATGTGTACTCTCCTGCGACTAATTTTCAAAAAAGTATATAATATAATGCAATTATGTTTACAAATGCTTTGAGAAGGAAGATTTTGCTAAAGGTGTTTCTAGTTTTGATTAGTTACGTTTTGAAGGAAAAAATTATCCAAACCAAACCAATTTGTTTTAATATTTTGGTACTCAAGGCATTTAAATCAGTTCTATTCAATTGGTTTTTGATCAAACACTATTTTGTTTGAAAAAAATTCATATCTAAGTTTATTTTTTTATAGCCCAATTAATAATAAAGTGGCCTAAAAACCTTAATGTTATGGAAAATTATTAACATTAAATTAACTTAAATATTTTATACAAATAATAACAAATTAAAATCTAATCTATTTATATCTGAACTAAAGGGACTGCCTCTAATTGTTTCATAGCAGTTCCTCATTGTAATTCTAAAAAAATTATTCCCGCCTAATATTTGGTTATGCTCACCGGCGTTCGCGCTTCCATTTCATTTGTTGATGGTCAATGTGGTACGTGGTAGAAATTATGTAAATCAATGTCTCTTAACTAGCGAGTGCGTTTCCATTTTCACCAGCAAGCAGCCTGGCTCCTTTTTTATGTTCGCTGCTCTGTAAATCAATGCTAAGGCCGTCTTCTTTTTATTATATTCGTGTGTATTTTCTTTTTTTTTTCAACATTTTAATTTATTAATTGAATTCAAAAACTTACATAATAAACTATTTCAATTAAGTTATAATACTATTTTAATTTGTAAACTAATAAAATTGTGTACGTGAAATATTCGCATTAATTCTTTTTTATAAAAACATTAATTTTAAAATTATTCATTCAAGACTTACATACGCCTATAGGAGCATTTGATATCTTGTAATTATTATTTTTAACAAAATATTTTAATTCATGTCAAGTATATATATATTTCTTATCCTTTTTTTTTTTTGGGTTCTAGGCCCATTGGTCCTACTAGAAGACCCACCTCATGGGGCCTAAGGGTGTTCTGATGGGACTCAAAAAAGGAAATGAGATAAGGGGATGCATTGGCAGGGACCGAACCCTCTCCACCGAATATCAATAGCATCATGTGCACAGCATCAATAGCTCGTGTGCTTTTTCTTATTACCGCGTACCTTTCATCAATGCTTTTTGTAGTTCAGAACAAGGAAAACTATCCTTATCTAATTTCCTATTTCTTTATATGAATTTTTTTTCTGCATAAGAACAAAATAAATTTTGGTGTCATATATTTAAAAAATCATTAAAATAATTTTACAATCAATAAACTATGTGATGTTAAATATTTAAAAACTGTTAAAATTCTTAACTGAGATCATTTCTTTTTTTTCTTAAGGTAAAAAAATATATCTTTTCCTTTTTCTTTATGTTGGAGATAATTGATAAATTTTCAAATGAATTTATTCTACTAATAGAAAAAAATAAACTTGAAATCATAATTTTTTATAGTTTATAATATAATTACTAACATACAATCACATTCTTAATTTTCTGTTTTCAAAGATTATAAAAATATTTATTATTTTCAGATTTAATGTCATTTCAAAAAATGTTTCATAATTTTTTTAAAACTTATTTTTAATCCTTAAAAGATACATCATTTATCACTTTTATTTCATATAAATTAATTTTATCGACTTAGTCCCTCAAGTTTCAAATTATTTATAAATTTTATCTTTTTATTCCTTTTAATTTTATTAATTTAGTTAATCAAAAAGATCAAATTGTTATAAATCTAAAATTTGAGGGATTAAATCGATAAAATTAATTTTTAAGAAATTAAATTGATAAATAATACATTTTTAAAGGATTAAAACTATATTTGACTCTAAAATCTAATCAAACATTTTTTAAACATATTTAATAAAAATAGTAAATGCAAAAATCAAATATACTTACATTTTGCTTTTGAAAGTGTATTGAAATGGCATAATACAAAAAAAAAAAATAAATAAATGACAAATAAAAAGTGTTCCTGGAAATTCACAAAGTGATAGACTAGTAATATATCAGCATGTAAATTATAAAAATATATATAATTATATGAGTTTGATTTGATTTGATTTAATTCGATTTTAAATATAAAAACTTAATACTAAATCAAATTAATTGATTTTTATAAAAAATTGAGATTAATTGATTTTGTTTAATTTTTGGCTTTGTTTAGTTTTTAGTTTTTCAATTCGATCTTTTTTTTTGTTCTTTTTGGTTTAGAAAAAAATGTTATATAGTTATAATTTTTTGAATAAAATATAATTTATACATTTAAATTTTATTTCAATATCAAATTATTCTTGAAATTTTTTTTATCTTACTAAACGCTCTAAAGTTTGATTTGACTTAAAAATATTAATTTTGTTGTTAAATGAAACGAAAATCATCATAAGTGCACACCACATAATCATTTAGTTAAAAGATTTTATGAAATAAAATATAATTTATACACTGATATTTACTCCTACATCAAAATTTTTCATGACTTTTTTTATCTACTTAAGTCTTATTAAATAAGTGAGTAATCTCTAATATTTTATTCTATCAAACAATCATCCTTAAATTTAGTTAAAATGTATAAAATATTTTAGCTAATTTTTTTAACTTTGTAACATGTTTAGCTAAATTATGAAGACTCCTATATTTCACAAAGAGTCGTACACACTAGCAAGTAGACTTCTCTGTTTCTTTTATCAATGAAATTACATACAAGAATTTGAAATCAAGAGCCCACTATTTTAGAATGGCTTTGAGTGGAAAAACAAAATGCATACATATTTAACAAGATTGGTATTTTAAGAAGTTCTTCAAAAAGCTTTGGATATACAAACAACAATAATTCCAAGATAATGTCTGATCCTGCTGTGGCCTGCTAGATTATTTCTTTCAGAATGTGCTGCCCATTGTGTGATGATATTCCATGAGAATGTAATTACATTTTCCCGTGTTGTGTGCGCTAGGATAGTTTACAAATTTTAACATTAATTTCTTATTTTGAGATAAAACAACAACAACAATGATGATGATGATATAAAATCAAGAATTTAAATGAACTTAGATACCAATAATACATTAATTTATTATATAACAATGTGAATTAATGATAAAATATAAACAAACATTATCCTTATAATTAGAACTACAAATTTTGAAAAATAATCTGATTTATAAAAATCATTACAAGTGAATTAGTGATAAGAAAAATGAATAATTTAAAGAACATAAAAATCACTTTCTTTTTTCCTAATCATTTTGATTACCAACCAATTAATAATTATGTTAATTTGCTTATATCACGCATGAAGCACTTTGGAGTTCTTCGTTGTGAAATCTCAATCTTTAGCAAGTGATGGTGATGAATGGAATCAGAGGTGGGTACAGGCTGATACCGTGGAGCGTGATGCCACGAGCAGCCTTGGAAGGCTTCAAGTGGGACTGTGCCTTTGTACTTTTTCCTTTGCGTGTCAAACCAGTATCCCGGAGAGCGCGTGGTTTTCTTTGCATGAATCTGCACTACTGGCGTCCTGTTTGCCACACAATAATCAAATCTTTCTCTAATCAAAGCGGGTCACCTTCTTCCTTTATCTCTTTGATGAACCAAAACCTGCCCTCAATCAATCTCTTCTCAGGTCGCCGTCTTTCAACCTATACTCTACCAGTTCCTTCCTTGTAAGTTTTTGTTTTTTGAATTTTTTCACTTATTTCGGTCCTTTCTGTTTTCATTTCTTTTTTTTTTTTATATCTTTTCTAGCTTTAATGTTTCTAAACGCCCACTTAAATTCTGGGTTGTCTTTCTTTTAATCATTAGGCTGCCCCAGAAAATTCTGGGTCATCTTTAGTATTTTGTTTTTCTTCCCCACTGATGTTTCAGATAACAGCTGAGATTTTGATTTGCTTCTTCTGAGCTATTATGTATCTGCTGGTTCAAATTACTGCTTTTTGGGTTCCCAAGTTATAATCTTGATGAGTTCCAGTGGTGATAAAGCTACTGGCTTTTGATGAAGAGGGCAGAACCCAATATCTCTGATGGATTTTAACAAGGGAATTTTCTGTGGCTAGTATCCTATAAGCTTTTAGATTATTGTGGAGGAGGAATTGGTGCTTCCCCTTTTTGTGGTATTGGATTTGGGGATTCCTTTATTTGCAATAAATCTTTGAGGGAATCAGTTAAAGCGAATTTGGAATAGATTCTTTACGGCGGATTGAAAATTGGGTATTTGGTGGGATATTTTTCCAACCCATTTGAGAACATAGCATAAACTTGAAATCGTATGCTACGGAAAGTGACAAGTTTTAGTGCTTCTGAAGGTTTTAGGTTTCTTTTTGAGAGAGAAAGATGCAGCGTGTTAGATTTTCATCTCAACAGGCACCAGTGCACAAGCTAGGAGATCCTCAAATGACATTGTCTCCTAAGTTTAGGTTAGCTGTGATCCAATCTTCTTTGGTAAATCCTTCACCAGAGTTAGAATTCTCTCTCAGAGGAGAACCCTTGATACCGGGCCTACCAGATGACGTTGCGCTCAATTGTCTTCTTCGTCTTCCAGTTCAGAGTCATGCAGCCTGTAGAGCTGTCTGCAAGAGGTGGCATCTGCTACTTGGAAGTAAAGAGAGGTTTTTTACCAACAGGAAGCAATTGGGCTTGAAAGACCCTTGGCTTCTTGTATTTGCCTACCACAAGTGCACTGGAAAGATCCAATGGCAGGTTCTTGACCTTACCCACTTTTCTTGGCATACTATCCCTGCAATGCCTTGTAAGGACAAGGTTTGTCCTCATAGTTTTAGGTGCGTTTCAATTTCCCAAGAGGGCACTCTCTTTGTATGTGGTGGAATGGTCTCTGATGTGGATTGTCCTCTTGACTTGGTGTTGAAATATGAGATGCAGAAAAATCGTTGGACTGTGATGAATCGGATGATTACTGCTAGGTCATTTTTTGCCAGTGGAGTGATTGATGGGATGATTTATGTAGCTGGGGGAAATAGCACTGATCTTTTGGAGCTTGATTCTGCTGAGGTGCTGGATCCTCTCAATGGGAGTTGGCATTCTATTGCCAGCATGGGAACAAATATGGCATCTTATGATGCTGCAGTTCTCAATGGGAAACTTCTGGTGACAGAAGGCTGGTTATGGCCTTTTTATGTCTCTCCTAGAGGCCAGGTCTATGATCCAAGAAGTAATAACTGGGAAAATATGGCTGTTGGACTTAGAGAAGGGTGGACTGGTTCAAGTGTGGTTGTTTATGGGCACTTATTTGTTGTTTCAGAGCTTGAAAGAATGAAGCTAAAGGTTTATGACACAGAAACTGATTCCTGGGAAGCCATAGAGGGGCCCCCTTTGCCTGAGCAAATATGCAAGCCTTTTGCTGTCAATGCTTGTGATTGCCATATTTATGTTGTGGGTCGAAATCTTCATGTTGCCGTTGGTCATATTTCTAGACTGAACCCAAAAGAAAGTTGTGCAAAAAAATGGAGCTTCAGTGTTCGGTGGCATGTAATTGATGCACCAGAAAGTTTATCTGATCTGACTCCTTCAAGCTCTCAGGTGCTGTTTGCATAGTTTTTCATTGTTCTGTATTATCATGTTATGAATGTTGCTGAATAAAATGTAATTAAATATAATTATGAGAGGTCTAAAAGTTGTAATATTTGTGTGAAGAAACTTGAAGAAGTTTTTGAATTGTATTAATGGTAGTATCTTGTGGTTGCACGGGCAGTATTAGTTGTACATTCATAATTATGTTGATCCTTTTCTCCTTGATGAATGTTTTTATTTCTATGGCCTGATTGTATTGCCAGAAATTCTAGTTATGTTTGTTTTCTAAAGCCAGAGTAGATGCAAATTTTGAATGGATAAAAGCAAGATCACACTTGTTACTGTGATTTATACACAGTCCGTTTTCCTTGTCAACCGATTAATTGCTCCGCTTCGCTGTAAACTTGGCTTCCAAAGTGCTAGGTACTGAGATAGGAATTTCACTGTGCAAAATATCATGTGGAGAACCCCTATGGATGAGATAGATAAAGAGACTACCAGCAGTTCTTGCTTTGTCAGATCTCCAAATATGTTACTTTTCTGTTCATCTAGGTGATAGTTTTTGTCACATGCCCATTTTCATCGGTGATACATATATGAATGTAGAAACTCTACTAGGTGCTACCTATTACTTTTTTGAATCATTTAAAGATTAGTTGCAATTTTTGTTTCTATGCAAGCCTTGTTTATCATGTCTTCCTCAGTACTTTACGTCATAAGGCTCTATGCCATGTGTTCTTTCAGTTTTGTATAATAGACTCAATTTTGATCAGAATAATGGCCAATCTTGACTTTTTCTTGCTGTGTAACATCCAGGATTCTAGTAACTACTCTATTGAACATCTAGAAGTAAATATCTTATCCATTGTCCCCAAAATTAACATCTTTCTGATGTAGATTTTGGAAAATGATTGCGGAATAATTAGTTTATTTGGATATTGTAAGGGAAAATCACATTTGACATACACACTCATACACAGAGTAGATACATATATTCATGTAATACCACGACTCCACTTGTTAGAATTATTGATATTTGTGATTTTTCTGGAAATTAGAGGGTCCCGCATGGTTGAATTGATTGTAGATGGACGAAGTTACAATTTCACTGCTCCTGATAAAACTTCCCTAGATAATCTATGCATTCAAGTTTTATGCCTTTCTGTTAAACAACTCCTTATCCCCTCCCTTGAAAAAGTTCTATCTATCCCTTTTTCTTTTAAATCATATTTTTTCCATTTAACTAATAATGAGCGATCTTTGGCAAAATGAAATTTTGGGTACCTGGTTATGAACGAGTGACATGTTTTGTGATTATTATGTATTAAAAAGCCAACCCCAAATTTTTGGCCATGGTTGAAGATACTGTTATGGGGAAGACTTACTGATGCTTGTGTTATCATCTATAAATATTAGCTAGATACTGTTTGTGGGATCCGTTTATCAAATGCTGGTAGATTTTGGGGTTATCCTGTATGCAGCAACTGATTTAACTCTTGAGAGTTTCCATCTATTAGTCTAATTATTGTTCAAAACTTAACATGTATACGTCACTTTGTCAAGCAAAATTTCATTTTTATTAACAACTTGCACATGTGCATTGGGATTTCCTCATTTTATTTCTTTTGAGACTTGACTTGTTTCTATGTTTATGCTCTATTCCTGAAAACATAAACTATCTTTACCATCCCACTTTCTCTTGGTGGGAGACGCTGTCGGTGAGATATGACTTATGCTTGAGTCAGCTGGTGTGTAGTGGAAGAGGAGTGGAGCGCCTGTAAGGGCATAGAGCCAGACAGGCAAGTTGACCAAAGTGTGAATAGAGTGAGATGCACCCACAACACTATTGATCAAAGCGGTGGTCTGAGTCTATCAGTTTGCCTAGCGCCCTGGTAATCGAGCTAAAGTTGGTGGGATGGTTTTTCTAGAGCAATAATGGCATTGAAATTATGAGGGGTTATTTGCGTCTTAGGTTGGTGAGGGCATTAAATGCTAGAACGAAAGTTCTTCCACTGCATAAGCTATGCAACAAAAGAATGGGAACTGTAGGTGTGTGCTCGTCAGTAGGATATATTGATATATAGGGCTGCAGCAAAGGGAAATGCTGCAGTTTTAGATTGGGGTGAATGATAGCCATCTAGGGTGGTCACTTGGGCTGCTCATGTTGGCCATACTTGTCCTTGAGCTCACTTCAGGATCCCGAGTACCTTTGCTCAAATCCTTCCAATCTGTATTCCCTTGTGCTTTCTGCTAATGGGAGGTTGCCTCCTATCAAAGCCAGAGGCTTGCTTGGTGCACTAATGCCTCCACCAAATCAACACTTGAAATGAGCTACAAAGAATGGCCTTGGCGGCTAGCAACTCTTGGTTACTTTTGTGTTTGCCAATACAGACGGAAGGGTAGAGACATTGCGTACCATCCATGATGTAGCCATGGCTCATCATGTGATATGCCACAGTTGCTGGGGCATGCTTAGGCTAAGACGAGAAATTCTTATATGTTGAGAGTTATACACCAATGGTCTAGATTTTATTATAAAGTATTATAAAATTAATCTAACGGCATATATTTAAATTTTTGCCACATTGTGTGTTGGAAATAGATTAGTGTATTACTCTTATAGTACACAAGAATTTTCAGCTAAGAAGCTCATGCAGGAACCACCCTTAATACCTTGATTGACTTCTGCAATGAATACTTATTTTGTATACTTACCAAATTCTTGATCATTGCTGGTTAAGCCATGAGCATAACCAAAGGTATGAAATTTCTCCTAGATGCATGATGCGATTCTTCTACTGTAATTAGAATGATCTATTCCACGTGCTAAAATATTCTTCATTTGAAGGTATCTGTGCTCCTGTTAACAACTGGACAAAGTGCGCAATTGGGTGTATTGGTTTTGGTTGGTGATCACAAATTATGAGGTAGTTTGGTGGTTGAAATGAAACCTTTTTGCGCGAGACAGGTTAGGAGTGGTTGAATATATTGTTGAGAGTTTTTACAGAATGGCTATCATATACGTACTCGATTGGTGAACATGGAGGGTGAAGCTCCCCATGATCTAGATATTAATTGCTTGAATGTTACACCAAAAAAAAAAAAACAGAGAGGTTCCATTGTCTTGTTCGAAGGAAAATTTCAAATCTTTTTTGTCTTTTGAAGTGCTAGGCACATTCCTTCCCCTTGAACTATTAAAGACGATTATAGTTGTAATCTCTGTTTGAGCTCGTCTGCAATTTGGCAAATGAGTCCCTCTCAGACATATTTGAGAACAAACATATATTAATGCGGGTTTCTCTTAGCTGGGAGTTTTTTTAAAGTGAGAAAGAAAACGAGAGATTATCATATAACCATCTAAAACTCTTACTGACCATTTTTTTCAACGTTTTGAGTTATCTCAATGTCGAGGATTTTTAAACAAAGATAAATAAATTTATTATTTAATCTTTCATCATCTTTTCTTCCTTTTTCCTTTATTATCTTTTGATTTCTTTATTTCCATTCTCCTTCCAATTTTCAAACATACTCTCACCATCGTGGCTTCGCCGAATGCCCCAACTGTGTGTCTCATATTTTTGGCTGGAAATATCACAAAATTTGTAGTGTTGCCCATCAAGCTACGGATTTCGAGGGATTGGGATTCTCTAAACTATAACATACATACATACATACACTTTAGAGAGTACTCTCCAAGTGTAGTTCTTAGCAAAAATTATTATATGTTCATAATTTACCATTAATGTATTTCTATTTTTTATAAAAATCTTAATTAACTTTTTTAATAACGATTATTAACTTGTAAATGAGACAAAAGTAATCTATGTGAAGGACAAAGGAATTCATGAATCTAACACTTGGGATGCATTTAGTTGAGTAAGTAGAAAGTACGAAGATAAAAACATAAAAGACGAAGAGTTAAAAATCAAAAGTGATAGATAACCAAAACTTTGGACTGTGTAACAAACAAATTGCAAATTGAAAGAAAGTAAAGCCCAAACAATGTAACCCAATTTATTCATAGTTTTTAAAAAATCTAAATCCACAACACAACCCTTAGCCTCAGCCTTAACAGTTGATCCTTGACTTGAATGCTTCGATAGTTTCGTTCAGAGAGAGTGAAGAGGGAACATGGGCGCCATCACGAGCGCAGTGATAGCCGTAGTGGGAGTGCTTCTGGGTTGGATCACCATCGAGATCGCCTGCAAACCCTGCCTTGATAAGGGCCGCGAAGCCATCGACCGCTCCCTCAACCCCGATTACGATCCCGACGACGACACCCTTCCGTCCAATTCCATTCGCGCCCCACTCAATCCCCACCCCTCCGACCCCAACGCCGCCGCTTCCTCCGCCGTCAAAGCCGTCTGATCGGTGGTGACCCTTTTCATATCTCCGCCTGGTATTTACTTTCTGTACCCAAAGTTCTTTGCTTTTCCTTTTTTTTTTTTTTTCGGAGCGTTCTTTGGATGGTTATTACTCTGAGACTGAAATTGTGAAGGTGGAATTGTTAATTGTATTAATTAATGTTACTGAATTAATTTTGGAGGTAAAACAACTATATGAGTGAAAGCTAAAATGTCCTGAATTTTTTTTCTTGGGTAGTCTCTTCATGATCTTGATATGTTACGATGGGAAGATTTGTGATTTGTTGAGGATTCGTTGTAATTACAATAAATAAGAGCTCCAAAAGGATATGGCATCCATCTGACAAAATTCTGCCCCTATTAATCCCTTGAATAAATTGGAATTAAATCATATTCCTCATTTTCCTGTATGGAATCCTTTACCACAGCTAAGAAGGAAACTGTCAAGAGAGTGTAATTTTTTTTAGGTGTCAATATTTTTTTTTTATTCAAATCAAGATCCTCCATACTGTAGGATGAATACAATCATCAATTAAAAAAAAAATTAACGGATTAAATGTTGATACAATATAAGTATATAGATTATAAATTATGAATTTATTAGAACCTACTCTTTTAATTTCTTTTTTTTTTTTATGTATAACTACTGCTTGCACTTTAGTCTCGAATTCAAATCTATTTTATTTTGGGGATAGGATTTTATTCTGGACCTAAACATAAAGTTCTACTATGTGCAATGGTGCTTGTTTGGATGTTATTTCCCTAGTAATTTTAGAACCTCAATCAATTTTAGAAGGAAAATTGTCGTATTTGGCTGTTAAACTCAATTAATTATAGACCTCGAAAGGAGTTCTTTGGAAGTAACATTTAATAACTTTTAGTTAAAAATGATTTTAATATCTCCATCAAATTTTTACAAATTATTCTTGAGTATGTTGCATATGTTTGGTCATCATTAATATTTTAAAAATTGGTTCTAATCTAAATAGAATTTAAGAACAAACTAATTTTTAAAAAGTTTAATTCAAAATTGGTTATTTTCTAGTTCATTTTTTCTCGACTCTCTCTCCCCTTCTTCTATTATAAAAGCCATCAAATCAAATATATTATTTTTATTTTGTAAGATAATAGTAAATTAAAATTAGTTTTGAATTTAAAACAAACTAAATTTAAATTTGAACAAGTTTTTTTTTATATGGGTCCACATTGTGCTATTTTAAATTGATTTTCGAAGTTCCCAAACACCTCTATATTTCCAAACAAAAGTCCAACTATCCAAGTCTTTTAAATTTCTCTCTTAAAATAAGCTATTTTGAAAGGAAGAATGCACGTAATCCCTTTCAATAAAATTTGGTAAAATACATTCCCTAATTTTAATATTTGGAAATCAACCTCTTTTTTCTTTTTCTATAAAAGGTAATCAGCCTTTTCCTTTTGAAAACGTATCTCAATAGCTAATTTGTGCCAAATGACTATTTTTTTATTATAAAATTTAGTGTCTAAGTACGAAAATTTCTAAATATGCAAGTAACGGAAAAATTGCTATTACAGAAAAGTTTCAAGTTAAAGGTAGTTTGAATGTTAATTCACTAACAAACAAATGAGCAATAGACGAAAGAGATTGTTGAAATAATTTTCAAAGTTCATGGGGATTAATTACCAAAATTGAAAGCTGAGGAGCTTATTTTGCCGAAGATTTAAAGATAAAAGAGATTTCGTTTTTGCCTTTCGAAAATGTCGATAAAGTTGTCATTTTCTCCTAATACCAACCCTCATTAGACAATAATGGCATTATTGAAACTTCTTAAAGCAAACAAAACATCATACTTTGGGGCAACCACCGCACCAAAAGTTGGGTGCAATTTGCTTCATAGTAGTTTCCAGCAAATCACTCGAGAGGAAGCACACCACCCAATGCAAATACTATTTCTCCAAACATAGAGAGCAAAATTTGAATTATCACCCCAGTACTCGCGAAGAAAAAGATTCTTACCTCGTTAATCTGCCAATTCTTTTTAAGTCCTCGATGGTTTTGGAGAACAATTTTGAATTTCAAAGAAAATAAAATTTCAAGAGAAAAATAAAATGCTTTACAATTAAAGTGCAGTTGTCGAAAAATGAAAAGAAGAAAAAAAAGAAATCCATTGTTACTGTACATATGACAAGGGATTAAACATCAAGCCCCTCCCATGTCATTTAAAAGGAAAATATAAATTGTGAAATGCGCAAAACATACTAAGCCAGGTAATTGTATATTTGAGGGTTGTTCTTGTCCCTCTCCAGATACTCTCTGTCAATAAGGCTTTCAATCCTTTTCTTCAAATCAGCTGGTTTTATTGGGAATTTGAGCTGTTCAAAAAATATCAATTCCCAAAATCAGTAAAATATCCACAACAATCAGATAGAGAACAGTCTGCATCAGATGGTCATCCCTTGTACCCAACATAAGAGAGCAAATGTATTTTACAACATTATCAGTAGTAAGTAGTAACCAACACACACACCACCAGAACACCAGGACGACATCATTTTGACATGGAACTACTAGGGAATTGACACAGATTCCATTTGAATTAAAGAAATGAAAGGTGGGAATGAGTTCACCTGTTGGAAGAGTTCAGTAATAAGAAGGGTGTGACTAAGCACTTTCCTAGTCTTCATTATCCTCACAATAGCAGCATCAACCTGCAATGAACCATGCCAACAATGCAAATATGTTATAGATCATAACCAGTATTAGGAGATGTTTGGTACACATACATTTAAAACAGCTAGCTATCTATCTTGTATACCTGGGGTATATAGGATGATTGGGTATAACAGCATTCCCAACCTAGGCGTATGTGATGCCCTTGTTTGGTTGCACTTAGCAGTCTTAGTATTCAACTTCAAATATCTAATACTACCATTTTCCAATTTTGTATATATAACTAAAAATAAATATATTTATATTACAATTTATTATACCACAAAATTTATGAATTTTAAATAACAATTAACAATTTAAAACCTTTGTTAATAACATTTTTTTCTCATTATCATATCTAACAAATTTTCATTTCAATTTGTAAATTTATTTTAAAAGTGAGCTTTTCTTTTAACTTTCAAATCAAACAAAAAAATAATAATTTTAAAGACAAGGAAAAGAAACATTGCATCTTGAAAACTATTTTTATTATGTTAATTAAAATTTTTAAGGAAGTTGATATAAATTATTATGTTGATATATAAATCATTCAAAAATTCAGTCACGCCCAAGCATCCTAGATTCTCATGGGTTTGAAAGGGCATTACATGCCCATGTATATCAGGCCTCTGAACTAAAAAGAAGATAGCTTTTGAGTTGAGATGTCTATACTATAATAACATGGATGTCTTGCGGAAGATGCCTATGTGTGTGTAAAATACTGCATCAGCAGTTCAGCTCCAAAAAATGGTAAAATGATTGAAGGAAAAGAAAATTGACCTGATACTGACGATCTTGGAAAACTCTTTCAGTGGTGCTTGTGTTCTCCTCAACTGTCTCCTTCAACTGAATTGCATTCACCTGCATTCCATAACATGAATTAGTTTGAAAAAGAACATCGCAATCAAAGTTAAGAGGACTAAAATCCACTACAAGCATTAGTGACAGTCAAAGGGCTAAACTCAGGTAAACACAATTAAAACAAATGAAAATTTGAGATTCATTTAATCTGATCCCTATTGTTCCTAAGCAATGGGGTGGTACCTTTATACGGTAAAGAGGAGCTGTAAACCCATCATTAAAAACAAATGAGTCATCATCCTCCACATCTCTACCCTTTGGCAACTGTTGCATGTTCATTAAAGGGAATTGACATTGTTACAAACACATTTGGTATACTGGTACTTCTGCAAATGATTACAAACACACCTTTTGTAGGACACGAACTTTTCCACATGCAAGTGATTGCAGAGTCCTTCTCAGTTCCTTGTCCTCAATACCAGTAGAGTCCTTGATATCTTGAAAGCTTAGTTTCTCAGCATCATTGAATAGCATCAGAACAACAGTCTGGAGGACAGCCAGGCATGCAGAATTAATCAAAAATAAAAATGTATGCAAACAGACAACAACACAAATGAAGATTTAACATATAAAATAATGGTTTTTGAAAGGCCAACCTGAAATAGGGAGACAGCTAACTCCCTTTTCCCTTTAGGAAACTCTGCCTTTAAAACACAGTGACCTAATGAATTTTGCCACATCAGACGCCTTTCCACTGTATTTGCTTAGATAGAACTCTTTGAAAATATCCTGAAGAATAAAAGGACAGGAAAAGGACCATGTCAGGGAAGTTACTCAAAGTATCAAGAACACTAACACTTAAAGAGCATTCATTCATGGCTCGTGCTGAACCTGGTAAACGTTCAATTCATGAGGAAGTCTAACATCCATGGGAGGATATGTTGGCCAGTACCTGCACTCATCTAACAATTCCAATTAGATTCCCTGGAATGATGAAGCCGACAGAAATTATTGATGATTGTAAGATGCAAGGCTTACCCTGTTGTCAAGACATGAACACTCATTTCAATCCCTGATGGGAGTTTTGTCCTTGCCTGGGATGACTGTTTGAAGGACTCATTTATTTCTTTTGATAATTCAATGTCCTGAATTAGAACATTTTGAACATAGTTGTAAGAAGCTGTGAATAAAAACTATAGCAATTCATGAAGTATAAAACCAATCACACAATCCCAATATAAGGACGTTTATCAAAGAGATATACCAAAATCTTTGTTCATTCAGCGTGTTCTAAATACAATGACATTGTTGCATATTACTGCAATGCTACAAATTTTTACACACACACAGACAGAAGCATGCACTGGGAGAAGAGGAATTTTCTCTTTTTTTTTTTTGAAAAAATGCCAGATATTGTTCATCGACTTTTTAAACTAGAATTGCAATAAATTTATAAAGCAATAACATTTTATATGGCAGAAAACGAATTTATAATTCAAATCCAAGTTCAACCTCACAATTGAATCTTAACCCATGACCAAAGGCCAAGGACTCAAGTCCAAGCACTAAATTCACATGTTTGACAAAATCATAACACATTAAACGGTTGTCCAACAAGACTGAAATGAAGCATTGCATCTTTAAAAACTGAAATTTAAGACATGGACAAACAAGTATTGAATTTTAAGAATATAATTTTCATACTGCATAGAACTAAACAGCTTAGTAACTAAGAGGCAGGCTTCTAAAATCAGAAAAATCAAAGGAAACTGGTAGACAGCCAGAATTATTTTGACAGAATAGGAGCCATAATGGGTTAGCATTGTTATTAACTCTTGGATGGGTATGTGGTAAAAACTACTTTGTCTTATCCAAAAACCACCCTTGAATGTAGGTAAATTTTGGCCAAATTCTGTCAATTTTTTTGCTGGCTATGTAGCACTACTCAAAATCAAAAGCTTTATTATCTCTGCTCCCCTGTCCAATAGTGGAGCGGGTCCCTGCTCCAATTCCTACCTTTTCTCCCTCTTTATATGCCCCCTTCCCCTATTGGCAGCTCCCACCCTTTCTGTGCCCATCCTCATATATAGTCCTGGCTCCGCCATTGCTTGTTTTTATTAGAAAAGATAATTCAAAGCCTTTGGCAACGCCTGTTGGCAAGAAGCAAGATTTTCTTGCTGAAACAATACATGCATGGGGAAGTGTGCCAACAGGCGTTGGGTTTGTATGATCTCATTGATCATTCTCCAAACCTACCCATTCGAGAAAGGGATTAAAAGAGAATTTCTCACCAGGTTCAAATTCCCTGTGAACTGCCAAGCCAAAGAAAAGAGAGGGGAAAAAACTAAAGCTGGTATAGATGACTCCCATCCAGTCCTTGCCAACCAAAGTTGGATGTAACAAAAATTGTAAGTAACTTGAAAAAAAATGTTATTGATAACAACATTTATACATCAGGAGTCCATGGTTTGAATCAAATTTTTGAAATTATAAATTAATTCAAAGATGTATACCTTAAACATTACTTCTAGTTTGTTTGTGAACTGGCTGCCACACTCAGTCTTCAACTGCATTAATGAAAGAAAACTGTTAATATTACCAAAAATGTTTCCAAGGAACGATCTATTTATTTCAGAAGTTAAAAGCAGGGAAGTAAAGCCTTAACCTTGGAAATCATAGATTTCTCCGCGTCAATAGAAGCACTCTTTCCTAAAAGCAGTCTTTTTGCAAGATCTTTCTTATAGAACGCTTCAAACACATCCTTGCCCTTTAACAACAAGATGTCAAGTAGTCTTGCCAGTATCAGTATGGAGAGAAAGATCAATAGAAGTGCATGATAACACCAGGAGCATAAATGAAAATACAGGAAACCAGGTGAAATTGTTAGCTACTCCACCAATGAAAAATTGACATTACCTGAATGAACCTGAATAAAACCAAGACTTTATCAAGTGTACCCTCCAATTCCTCTTCAGAAGTACCCTTATTACCTGCACGAAGCTTCTCATCCAAAAACTTGGCAATCAACTCTGCAGGTCGGTTCTGTCATGGAAAATATAGCATAACAGTGAGTTGATTGTAATCACACACATAATAAATCCCAAATTAGGTGTAAAAGAATCACTTGACCTAAGCTAAGGAAGGACCAAAAAGCACATTTAGCTATTTTGACAAGCCCTCTCATGTGAGAACTCATTGAGCTCAAGCACTGATAAAATATATTATGATCAACACCTGGCACAGAAATTTAATAACAAAAATCGGAATGGCTGAAATGGAACTTTAAAGTTGAAAACACTTGGTTTAAGAGACTCTAATACTATGTCAAAAAACCATTCTGCCTAAAAGCTAAAGCAGTGAGGTAAGGGCCAAATAATGGATTTGAAAATTTTTAGCATTATATATATATATATATATACACACACATAATATTCAAGGAATTTCTATAGCAACAACTGTAAATTATTGCCTGGTGGTGTTACATGGTAATGAGAAGCCTTCTGTTCATGGATGTTTTGCTTTAAACCATTAGTTATAGACGTATGAATACTATATGAAATAATGTTAAGACATGTTTAATTCATTTAATGTAGGGGTAATTTCTTAATTGTCTCTGTTGTTCTCACAAGTTCCTTAAGTTGTTATAGCTGTTTCCTCAGATAAATGGTAGACTTGCAAAGACAATGCAGAATAGATTTCATTGCTGGTCTTCCAGCCAACACCCCACTCCCCCCCCCCCCCTCGTCCAGTCCACTTGCTCCAGGCTCCCTTTTGCCCCTTCACACTCTTCCTCTTAGTTCTCGGTTTACAAGTCATCCTTTGCTATGAGTCTGTCATGGGACAGCTCACTGACATGTTGCAGATTCATTGACCTAGCACAGCTCCTTCTCCTGATATGTGTGTCAGGCACAGATATAGTTCAGAAACTGTATCCATTTATTTTGCAATGAAAGGCAGCTACTTTCTTGTGGAAGAACAGCTTGCAATTCTTGGTGTACAGTGGGTATGTCCTCTCACCTTGGAGTAATTTCTTACAAAACACTGTAAAGGCTTTGGAAGGAAAAAGAAGGCTATGTTTTTATAGCCGTGTGCAGTTTAATACCAGTTCCCTGGTGCATTTGGTTGGTGAGGAATGCCGTATTTGTTATGGGATAGGATTGTATTTCTAACTTTTCTCTAGCATTTGGCTCATGGCTGTATCAAAGGAATTTCTATTCCCGAAAATGCAAAGATATAGGAAAGCCTTATGTTTTCTTGGCTGTTTTGGCTAAGAGTTTTCTGCTTTTTTTTTTTTTTTTCTCTATTTTCTCTTTTTTGGAGATTTCTCATCCTCCTCAATGGCTCAATGTTTTCTAATATTTTCTCTCGTTTCTTTTTTTAGGAGGACTTCTTATCCTCCTCCCAGATGTACATTCCCTCCTTTCTTTCAATTAATGTATTTCTTCTTATATTAAAAAAATATGCAATAAAATGTTCTCTTAAACCTCCAATCCTGAAATCCCAAGTTTCTTTCTGGATTGGGAGAAGTCCAGCAATTCTTTTGTAAATACTTTCAAAATCCAGCCAGTAAAAATTTTTAATAAACAAAGTTACCCACTTCAAACAAGCACTAATCACACCTACCCTATATTTCACTTTGCTATCATATATGTCCATTCTAAACATACATATATAGTTCATGATGTTCCAGCCAACCCTTCTGATTTCAGAAATGTATCGGGATAACTGCTACACTGCCATGACATTTAGAAAACATGAAAAGGAGTTCAATGGCATCTAAGGCGCATTAGCTTTATTGATCTTTGCAGCAATGACATTTTTCAGATTTCTATTTACTGATGAGGCTATAGAAATTAGAAAGGCATACTTAAGATAACTAGAGGATAAAATTGTTTGCCTTCCTTCTCAAGCTACTACCTTACAGGTTCAGTTCAAAGCAAACCTACAAACTTGAACAGAAGCTAATATAATAATTTGAATAATTTAAATACCATGAAAAATCAAGCAAACACAACTATATTTTACAGCCATTACGTTTTCACAAGTCAGGTTTGCTGGTCTCCACACAGAACCATATAGCAGATAAACATGCTTGTTTCCATCAATATCAGGTTGAGGAAAAGTCTATAGATACAGATTTTAATTATTAAATTTGCGTTTCATGTCAGCAGAAAAAATGCAACGTATTCATGCGAAGATTAAAGACCCAACATTAAAAAACATATAGGTAATTAACAAAGGACATCATAAAAGATTTTTAGCAAACAAAAAGTTTGTGTTATTTGAAAAGTAAATACAAATTATAATTTAACTGATTTTTTCAATCACTATTTCATACTTTGTTCTCCCTGCAATCAACTTCTTCAGTCCTTATTAGCAGCACCACAAGTCCACATACTAAACATGTATAAATAACATACTTTTGAGTAGAACGAGGGGTGTTTTGGCACCAAGTGCCTAGGTTAACATCAAGGCAATGGTAACCAGGAACTTGAGGAGGAAGTTAAGGATACCACAAAAGAGAAAGCCCTGGATGAATTGACCCCAAACTTACTGGCGAAGCTATCTATCTTAAGACATTTCTTCATTTTAGCACGGAGATGAAAACAGAAAAATGGAAAGTACCTGACGAAGATTGATAAGATGCTCAAATGCATCTTTAATGGTGTTACAGAATGCTTCATTCTTGAAAAAGCTTTCCTCCCAAATTGTATCAAGAGAAGCCTTAAATTCCAGAAGGGATGAAACCATATCTTTATCTTTCTCCTCATCCATAACAATGCCCTGCCCAGTTCTCCTGATGTAAGAACTAAGGGCCTGCCTTAGTGACTCAAGGGCATTGACTCTTAAAAAGAGTGAGTACATTCTCTGAAGGTCTTCAATACGATTCCCATCCATAAGCATAGAGAAACCCTGTAACACAAGAATAAAATTGAAGCAATGGAAAAAAAAAATTCAAAAAAGAATTCACCAGAGAAAAATCCAGAAGCTTGTGTTTATCAGAACCTTATCAAGAATGGCAGGTATATGACGTTCAAGAAGTTGCTTTTCTGCTGTTGCTATCAATGGCTTCCTAGTACTTGCATCCAAGTAGATCAAACATCTATCATGTTCCTCTTGCAATCTTGTCTGCAAAAATGAGTACCCAAAAATATCCCTACAGTAAATATACAATGTGGGACATGCGATGGGATTGAATATGCAAAGAAAGATAACTTTTATGATCAGATAAAAATCCTGCCAGGGCATGGCATTATCCATTTCTTAAAAATTAGTAAAAGGAGTATACAGCAGTGTCAATAACTAAAGCTAAGAAGATAATACAACGGGATAAAGGAAAAGACTAAAGAGCACCTCCACATGCTTCAAGTAATCTGGAACATCTGATTGCTGCATGTATTTTACACCTTCAGCAGCATAAAATTCAGATGTGCATTCAAGGAATGGCTTCTCAAAGCTTTCTGCATAAATTCCCAGAGCAGTGAACATCTTCAACAGATGGTTTAGAAGAGTTCTATCCACTGCTTCACCTAATCTGAAAACACACACATAAAACTGAAAATTGCAAGGTACAGAGCAAGTTGAAGAATTCAATGGCCTTATTCATACACGGATGGATCAGCCAACTAATTTTTCTATATTATGAGAGAAAATTTAATGCCTACAATCACACAAGATGATCATGAGAGGAAAAGAAGTATCAAATCTTGACATGAAAGTGACACCCACTGAATAGACTTCTGGTGGGTCAAATTCATTTCAATATAATGAAAAGATTAGCCTAGCCCCTAATCTTGCACACATCATTAGATTGAGACCACTCAGGCCAACATTATTCATTAGATTATCCTTTGTATCTCAACCACTAACAATGACTCCAATATATTTTACAACAGTTAAACTACAAGCATCTATTGTCTCACTCTCAAAAGCAATTCAATCCTTAACAGAACATGCTCACTCATTGGTGTCATATTCACTTGGACCATTCAAGGTTCAATTACTGTGAACAAAACTAATCACATGAAGTTAGATGAAGTACAAAAATTTCTTTGCTTATATACACTTTTCCTAACACTTGGATTCGTTAGTATGTATTTCAAAGCTAAATGAGACAACAAATTTGCAACAAGAAAATGAAGCCTTATGTGCAATACTGCAATGGGCAAAAAATTTTAATAAAACCAAACTGGTTGCATACTCCAAATCCAAAAGCTGCAAAAGATTAAAAAATGGAAATAAATAACAGTTGACTTTCCCGACATATTCTGATCAGATGCTCAATTCATGTGATAATATAAGCCTGGGCACAAAATGTCAGCAATAAACTTCTACTATGACAAAGGTACTGAGTGTACACAATATCTGCAGACTAATTGACACAAAATTCCTAATCAACTCCAAAAGAAAAAAAAAAACAACTAATTTGGTATGAAAAGTAAAGCTACACACCAAGAAAATATAACTATAAAAAAAACATAATGATATATTGCATGGAATTGGACACACATGTCATACAGAACATGTATGGACGTCGAAACATCTAGTCCCCAAATTTCAAGAATGATTGACCAGCAAACATCAATTATCCTTAATTTTCAGCACCAAGCAATTTAATATATTAATGTTTCTGCACTCTTGAATTTTTCCACAAAAACAACATAGTGTACTAGTAACACGTTAACATGTTCCACTCTTTCATTCACGATCACGAAAATTTATTATTAAGGATGAGGATGTCAAATTAACAAAATTTTAAAATAATAAACTGAAGCAAACAGAAATAGAAAAGACAGAGAATAGAACAATATAAACAATGTGTTCCATTTAAGAAAGCTGCTTTACAGGATGTAAAGTGTCCAAAATGGAATGGCCATTTATTCTCAATGTTAGTACTATAAGAAATTGGATGAAATAATGATTTAAAACCATTCCCATAATTAATATGCTTTGACCAGAGACAGATGGACTATCTAAAAAATTGTTAATCATAAACCAAGAGTACAGGAGTTACAGGACAATTGCAACAGTGTTGAGATGGGTGGCAACAGCAGTAGGTGATTGGCAGCATATCATTTTGGGGAATATCATTTTGGGGACAGTCCAATGACTATTTCTTTCAGGAGAAGGGACATCGTTACAAAATTATGGAAAAAGCAACACATTGTATGGATCCCTCGCTTTTGTGAATAAAAAGCAGAAAGAGGGGCCATCCTAGGTCGTTTTGCTCACCTAACAACTAAATGGCTACTCCCCTGGAATTGTATGGAGATTGGAATAGCCATTCCCACAAACAAAACATCCCTGATATTAATATTTTTCTTCATATGAAAAAATCTAAGAGAATTATATCT
The DNA here is from genome assembly GCA_019955255.1 of Castanospermum australe. Classification (NCBI taxonomy): domain Eukaryota; kingdom Viridiplantae; phylum Streptophyta; class Magnoliopsida; order Fabales; family Fabaceae; genus Castanospermum; species Castanospermum australe. The sequence continues at coordinate 250,382 of NSJW01000821.1, forward strand.
TTCAATGTTAGTTCAACACATCTTACAGTTCTAAAGGAAAAGAGAGAGAAATACAAAGGGAGGAGGAACTTGTTTAGTCCTGACCTTGAATAAAATCAACAATTTTAGCTTGGAGAATGATACTCATCATCATCATAAATTTTTATCACTACTGGCAAGCATATTCTGCAAGTATGCATTTCATTCAATACAAAATCAACAACATAAATTTTGATTAGGAATGGGAGCAGAAACTTAAAACCCTACGATGAAAGCAGAGAGAAAAGAAGAAGAAACACACCCTCCACTCAAACACATGTATGTATGCACGCATGCATGGAACATATAAACAATGACCTGCATGTATACAAAGGTCTACCTGTCATTTATAAAACTGAGCAAAACAAGGATTTACCTTTCACTTTCAATCATTCGCAGAAGACCAGTAACAGTTTTGTGTTCTATTTCAGGAGATAATGAAAGATGTTTTCGGAAAAGTTGTAAGCCCATGTCCCATAATGACCGCACATTTGTTGTTTGCTTCACATACGTCCTATCCAGATACAAGGCTATACCACGAATCATCAACATTTGGTCACAAAGGTCCTGCCAACATCTCTCAACTAGAGACAGAAAAACAACCAAATCTGGGCTTTGGCCAACCAGAGATTGCAGTGCTGCAGATATGTGTGCTTCACACTCCTTTTCAATTCGTTGATAAAGATTTCCCCCCATTTTATAAAGGCAAAGATCACTCACAGCCTATGGACAAATATTATGAGTTCGCCATGAAACTCTAATAAGCTAATGCATGGTAAATATTCACAGAGCTAAATCGATCATGTTACCAAAAAAGAGAATAAAAAGAGCATTTCCATGATTACCTGATAAAGCTTCTCCAAGTCACAAGAATCAGGTTGCTTTAAGAATATAGCACAAATAGCCGATTTCAATTTTGCCCATGTATCCTCCTCAAAATTTGTGGGCAATGTTGGTTTACCTTTAAAGGAAAAGCAGAAAGTATGAAAAAGAAATTTAGAAGTCACCCTATTCATAAGCTAAATATATTTAATATTTTAATATTTTTTATAAAACTACCGCATCATGCATTTTCAAAAAGTTTGCAATCCTGCAGCATGTTCAACATAATCATAAGTCAGACATGATATTTTTATTTAAAGGTCAAGGCAAAGAATTTAGATGGAAGTGATTGATAGATATCTTAAAATTAAATCCCATCATGTAAGAGTTTAACTGTACCCCAACTTACAATCACCATTTTAAAAAAATTTAATATGACAACTACAAATGGGCCCACAATGGGCAATCTGTCAGAAGAATAAGGAAAATGGAGATCAACAATGGCTTGCATGAACCAGGTTATCATTATTTCATCATAATAGAGCTTTTCATAAGGTTCAAAAGCCTCAGTCAGTCAGTGGCATCTATAAGACAGAATTTTCTTGGGAAAATATATAGCACATATCATCTTACATTAAGAACTTAAAACTCCATATGTTATGCCTTGGGAAATCAAATCAATGGCTCTCTGAAAGTAAGGACCAACAAACTTTAATAAAAGAAAAGGGCCGGTACACAATATAGAATACATGCATGCAATGGAATTTTTTTTTTCTTCAAAGACATATGGTTGCTTTTGGCTTAGCTTGTGTTTCTTGCTGCGATGCAGAAAAGAAACCAAGCTCTTTGAGTTCTTGTTTTACTTTCTAAAGTTTATTATAAATATAATGAATGAAGAATCTCGTGAAGCTGTTGAAGAACAAATTACAGACTAACAAGGTGTGAACCAAACTGCCTACAACTAACAGATCAATAAACACAATTCACTCCATTAATATGAAGTCCCCTCGTGTTAGATAAGCAGCTAAAACTCACTAAAGAAAAACCCCTACCACAAATTATAATAATATAGAAATCAAGCGGCTGAAGACAGCAAGAACTGAACAATGAAAAACCCATTATAACTCAATCCATCTCCAAACCCACAAAACCCTTAAATAATTGCAAGGTTCTTGATGAGAAAAAAATTACCCAATTACTTGAATAACCAATACGAAAATTCAAACAGAAATGCTAGCAGAATCACAAGGTTTATGACATAAATGGGAGTCTTACCTTTGTGAAGCTTGATAAGGAGCTTCTTGACGGGCTGCGGAGGGGTGGCCTTTTTCCGAGACAAATTGGCGGCCATGACACCACGCGCATTGGGGAGAGCATTAGGGTCGTCGGTCTTGAGATCGTCGTCGAGTGCCATGGAGGCGGGGTCGAAAACGCCGTCTTCAGTGGGGTTGAAGTCCTGGTGGTGGTGGTGGAGGAGGCCGTTCTTGGAGTCGTGGCAGTACGCCACGGCCTGGGACTTGGCCTTTTTCATAGGGGGTGAGCGGGCGGCAGCGGCGGCGGCGGCGGTGGTGTCAGTGGTGTTGGTGGTGGCTGAGCGTTTGGTGGGGAGAGACATGAAAGTGATCAACAGAGCATTGTAAGTGAAACGAAAGAAAAAGACGAAGCTTTCAGAAGCAACGAGATCATGGGTGAGACTCAGATCGGATGGCACACACGCAACATACAACACAACTTTTTTTTTTAATTTTTAAATATTATTATTTCTTTATGTTATTGTTTAATATTTTGGTTTGGATAAAAACAAATTTTCAAAATTTTTAACTAAAAGTTTATTTGATAAAACTTAATTTTTTTTTAAAAAATTATTTTAAAAAAAATTAACTAAAATTTTGATTATAAATTATTTTTAATATATAATAAATTAATTCAGATATACATGAAACCTTTTTTATACTTGATTCATTGTTTGTAAAATTTATTAAAAAAATATAATATCATAAACAATTTTGTCTTTCATCAAGTAAATGTCTGACCCATTTAGGAAAGAAAAAAAAAATTGTCCGACCCAATTAGGAAAGAAAAAGAACAACTATGGAAAGTGCAAGCAATTCTCATGAGTTAGGACACAAGTTAGGGATTATGACGATGGCTTAGATAAGTTTTGTTCTCAACTATGGAATTTACCTTTTTTTTTTCTCTCCTCATTTATCTAGTTAAACATTTGTTCAGTTTATTATAATGTAGAGTCTGTACTTTCCTTTTTTTCGGGGATTTTTTTCTTTTTCTTGGGTTGGCCAAGATGGAAGATTAGACGGAATTTTACTTTTCTGGATTAGATTTTAATGGGTTTTTGTTTTGTCTAAATGGTTGATATAGACAGTCTTTGGGGATAACTATTTTTTTGGGTTAAGAGTTTGGTAGGCCTTCTGCTCAGGCCAAAGTGCCATATGAGAAGCAGTTTGGTTGCATAGAAGTGGGCTTATCTTTTCTTGGACATCATTGTACTCCCCTGTGCCCCCATATACATGTGTAGGTAATGGGCCACTGCATTCGGATCTTAACAACATTATTGGGTTGACCTGGTCAGACCACAGGGTCAAAGTCAAAAAGAGAAGGTAACCTATCCCATCTGAGATCGATTTCGGAAAGGAACGAATTTCACCTCCTCCCTCTTTCTTGGATTAAAAAAAAAGGGTAAAAAAAATGGTTTCAAGTTGGATCAGGCAGTGCTGACCAAAAAAGATTAAATCCTTCAATTGATAGTGTGTTTGTTTGCAATTAATATGCTTGCCAACTTCTATCACTATGTCCCACGTCAAAAAAAAAAAAACTTCCATCACTGCGTCACTTAGACAAGGCTTATGTAAAGGCTAACTTCTAATTTCATATAATAATGTGATTTGTCAAATTACATTAAATGCATGTTTGGATTAACTTTTTTTATATTTAAAATAGTTTATAATTAAAATCTTATTTAAAATTTTTTTTAAAAAATAATTTTTTTTTAAAATTAAGCTTTACCAAATATGCAATAATTCTTATGTTTTCATTTATCATTATTTCATCTTGTTTATTTTACTATTTTTCTATTTTCACAAAGTTACTTCAGTTGCTGTGCATAGATCGAATCTTTCTCGACATGTATCTCATTTTTGTGCGCTGATGTAATGGTCGTTATATAGCTGAAAAGTGAAAAACTGGTCTACAGCAACAATTCCACGTAGTTGAAAAAATGTATTGTGTATAGTTGGGGACAAAAAAATTCAGAAATCCAATGCCTCTGTGCAGCTTGTGAGAGAAAAGTTACAAAACTCATAAACCATGGATTGTACCTCACTTTAAATCCTTATCACTACATGTTTCTTCAAGTTTAAACTGTATATATTTTATGCTAGAGCCACTCTATTTAAACTTTTAAAGAGTTAATTCGTTGGTGCTCATGACTAAGAAAACTTAACCACCATAATAAATCTAACCAAATTTGAATCAAATCCCAAATGAATTAATACGAGCCAAAAATCTCCCAACAATGCTTATCGTGAGTAATAGCTCATTCGATTATGTAGCTGGCCTGAGAGAGTTTGGAGTTTGGACTTTGTTAGGATTCAAATTCAAAATATGATAGTTACTTTGTTTTTTTCAAAGATAGATATTTCTTTGTGGAGAACTATCAAATAGCTACAAGACTATTAACAAGATGGCCCAGTTAGATATTTGAGCAAGTCCATGTCGTCCACATGGTGAAATTGAAGTTAGTCTAGTTATAAGTTGCTTGCTTTTTCTTTTTTTTTTACGGGTAAAAGTTTAGGAAGAGGGAGACTATTTACAAGTTAGAGCAATGAACATTCTACAAGTCTCAATGAAAATTTACAGTGCTACGTACAAATTGTCTATTAACAAAAATCAAGCTCAAGACTTTTAAAAATGCATAACTCAATCTTACTAGTTAAATTAATTCTCGTTGGCAACTATAAGTTGCTTGCTATTATCGTTGATAGAGTGTCTCCATTCACTACTAGCTCTGCGTGTCCCATGGAAAAGAACTATATTGTCATACAAGAAAGGTGAGGCAGACCAAATCCAATTTGCCCTTAATTATATTAGTGATGATCTTCAATGGCATTTCACTAGAAACATGGAATAAATCAAAAGCAAGATGATAATCATCTTGAACTGTGTAATCCTTTATGTTTAAAAAATGCCAAATGGGAACATCTAATAAATGCTCAAAATTGAGAAAGTTATGCGTTTTTCGGCTAGAGTTTTCTCAGCAAACCAACATGAGAAGCAGTCAAGGGAAAGGAGACTAAAAAGTTGGGACAGTACTAAGAAGTTGGATTCATTCTTACGTATGATCATTCCCGTTGGTTGTATCTTAACGTAAGTAAATAAGTTAAAAAGAAATACCATGTTTAAACAACCGCCATGAACTTCCAAATTTGAATGGACAGTTTTTAAACATTTTGAAACATGCAAACAAACTCCTTCATCTACTAACTAAGCAAAAATCATTCATCATGTGATTTACAGGTTTTAATTAATATGTAACATTATCTCATGATATATGTCCAAACTATTTTATAAATAATTTATTTTTTCCTTTTTTAATTTATTGTAAAGATCTAAATATATCAAATAATTAAAAAATAAAATAAATTAAGAGGAAAAAATATTAAATTTTTTAAAAAATAATGTGAAAAAAATGAGATATTTTCATGTGTATTATTGAACACATAAAATCACATTATGAACAGTCTCCGTTTAACTCATGGACGTAATTGGGTCTGTTTGAAAGTTTTAAAAATTTTAAACTTTTAATTTGAATTCGAAAATTCATAATGAATAATTTAAAATGAGATAAAATTCATGAAATGTGTGTATCTTTTGGTAAATAATTTAGTATGACACCTTCTAAAAGAAGAAAAAAACGATAATGCTTTCACTCAGCTTTAAAAAAGAAAATAAATTCTTTTATTTGGATGATTATTTCTAAATAAATTAATTATAACAAATAAATGTTGTAATTATAATTATTACTTTGATACATTACTTGTAATCATAAAAATATTTTAAAAGATGGAATCGGATTTTCCTTTAAACTAAATTACAATCTGATTTTAAAAAATAAAATCTAAGTATAGTAATTTCTATTGAGAAACTCAAATATAAATTTTTATTTGAATAATCATATTCATATTATGTCAATGAATTTCTATTATCAACTATCGAGAACAAAAAAAAAAGATTTTCTATTAAAAAATTATATTTGTCAAGGGATATGGAATCTTCAATGTCTATATATATATATATATATATTTGAATTCATTATTTTATATTTAAATGCCTTTCAGTTATGACTGGGAATGAGCTTCCAGAATTTCACTCATAATCATAACTGAGAGCACCTAAAAAAACAAAGAACAAATTCAGTTTTCATAGCGCATGACAAGAATCTTAACAAGGAACCGAGTTTCCATGGCACGTGACAGGAATTCGAGCATGGCCTAACCCCATATTTTTTGTATCTTGGTTGTGCATGTTCAATCTCCTTCCTAGTTCCTGCTTTTCCTCCCGTAATCAACCTTGACCATGTTCCAAATTGCGTGCTCTTTGACTTTAGACCCCTGACCTGAACTTTCAACTCACCAGTCTCCTTAGACTGCCCCTGTGTCTCTCTCTCTCTCTGTCAAAGCCCCACATACCTATACCAATCGCATCTATAAAACACCCACATCCACATGCAATCATTTCTCAGCACTCACTCACACGCTAGCTGCCAATTGCACAAAACTGAGAAGCCAAACTATAGCCTTCAGTTTTAAACTAGCTTATTAGATAGATCGGGTCATGACGAGTAGTAAGTGGCGTGGTGAAGCTCCGAAGATAGTGCAAATCGAAACCCGGTACGTGGAGACCGACGCTATAAACTTCAGAAACGTTGTTCAGAGCCTCACAGGGAAGAACTCGTCCACGGCTTGGATAGGAAGAGAAAATGCTGCCTCATCCTCCGTCGACGCTGCGGCAGGTTCAGAGGTAAAAGGACGAACTGCGCATGTTGGTGGTGTCACTGGCACTGCCAAGACAGAGGAAGCTGGTGCTGCCTCTAATGGCGGAAATGATCAGAGCCTTATAGCTGCCATGCTGATGAAGAACGTCTCCTTCAGAGACTTTGATAGATTGCTCTCTGAGTTGGCTCCCTTGGAGGGAATGCCCTGGTTGTACACGGAGCAAAAGTAATTTGCATATCAACATTTGAAATTCATTCTTTTGGCACGTTTTCTCCTTTTCGAATTCCTCTATGTTTTTTGTTGTACGTTGTAATTTGAACGAAGTTGGGTATTGCAGAATATTATTATGTTTTTAATTCTCCAAGTAAATGTCCCTCAAGTGCGTGCTTGTTCATTGCAGTTCTTTTCCCTAAATCGTGAATCAAACAAAAAAAATAAAAAAATTACTAGATTTAATTTATTCTTGCAAGTAGTTAATTAAGATGGACTCCAAAGAAACTGCCGTATACTGCAAACGTTTTACTGATTATTTGGACAGATTTTTATGTATTATTAGATTATTATATATATTTGTAAAAATATGATACTTGTTATTACATAATAATAATAATACAGGCTTTTAAATTAAATTTATAATATTATATAATAAAATTAAAATAATAAGTTAGAATTAAAGTTACTTACAATATGAAAATTTTGAATCTTAATGAAAAAATACTTTGTAAATAGTGATAGTGCAGTGCTGAAAATTTATCTCATTATTGTGGGGTGAAGAATTAGGAGTTGTTGTCCCCCTCAATGAAAGGGGACGTGGTGCAAAAGTCTGGCATGAAAGGGACCTTGAACAAAAATCTGGCCTCTTTTTTTTTGGGTCCACAAAAAGTCTGGCATTTGAGTGTATTTTCTTTCGTGGTTCATTCGTAGCCTCACAATGCATGTGACAGACCCACTAGTACAACTGGGGAGTACTATGTATAATTATGAAAATATTATTTACATATTATTTTTATTATATTATTTTTTAAAATAATATATCAAGAAAAAATATATTATAATACATTATTTTTAATTTTTTTTATTTAAATAAAAAGTGTCAAATTTAATATAAATAGTTAGTGTGTAAAAAATATTTTTCATCTAATTATTAAGTATTTTTTCATTTTATATTTTTTTTTATTTTCGTAAGTTTTTTTAAATTTTTAAATCATGTGTAGTTATTCAAATGAAAAAAAAAACATCATAATAAAAAATAAAAATATTATTTCCTAAAAGGAATCACCAGATAATTTAGTAATAAATACATAATTTATTCTATGAAAGGTACGAACTTCGCGAGAGAAGATGAAAAAGAATAAAAGTCTGTTTTGTTTGAATATATTTTTTTTAAAGTATTTTTTAAAAAGAGTATTTTATCATATTTTTAAGTGTATTTTGATATAATTTTTTAAAAAAAAAGTTAAAAAAAATTAATTTATCTCTTTTTTTAGAAGTCAATAATTTCTAACTTCTAGAAAAAACTAAAAGGAGAAGTAATTTTTAATATAATTTAATGACAAAAATATCCTTTATTTTTATTAAAAATTATATTTTATATCTTTTCTTTTTCCTTCATATAAACCTTATTTATAGAAATCTCCATAGATAATTCTATAAATTATATTCTAAACAATGTAAATTTAAGTCATTGTACCCTAATATCTTAAATTAAATCCTGATTTTAATGACTATACTACTTAGAAAAAGTAAAATAGAGCAACATTAGTAACATATTATTAAGCCATTTAGTACACAATTAAATATGTTATTATTAATTTATGTCTCGTTTTTCATGACTCTGTTACCATGACATACTTAAAAATCTCACCGTCCCTATTATGCTAGCTCATTTAATCATATCTTACATATAATAACTCATCATATCTTACATTCGAATGTCTTTTTCAGTAATTTTGATATAAATTAAATACTTCTATTTTTTTATCCAAATAAATTTAAAAATCTTTTTATTATTTAAAAGTACTTTTTAAATATTATATCCAAATATAAAATTACTTTTTTTAAAAAAAATCTATTAAAATAAGATATATTAAAAAGTATTTTTTAAAAAAATTTATCTAAACGAATCTTATATTAGTTAAAAGCCAAAGCTAAATCTACCGTCAACAAAACTACATAGGCAGCACAACTTAAAAAAAAAGAAAACAAATTACAACAAACATGAGTCGGCATAATAAGTAGAATTGAGTTAAGTTCCATTCTTATTAGTAATTGTTTGTTTTTTTTTTTTGGATGTGGTTAGTAATTGTTCGTTAATAAATGATTTGTAAGTACTTTCATAAGTTTTATTTAAAATTTGTGACATGCCTAAAGCAAAACTTGAACACCCATAGAGGTGAACATTCAAAGGAACTACTCCAACCACCTCTAGTTTACAAGTTTCTTGGGTTAAAATAAGTTAAGTTAAACTATATTTTTTTTAAATAGACCTGACTAGTTTCACAAAACATTAGACCTAAGCCTAACATATTATTTGAGATAGGTTTTTTTTTCGAGCTCGGCCTAACCTTTTTATAAAAATATAAAAGTTTGACTTGACTTGTAAATTTATTTAAAGACCTATATTATATAAAAATTTTAAATTAAATTAACAAATTTATATTTTAAAAATTTAAAATAGTCTGTATTTTTAATTTAAATTATTAAATTATGTTTAAAATTAATAAATTATATAAATATATAATAATAAATAATATAAATATTATAATTTTTTTATTATATATGTATATATATAATAAATAAATAAGTCGACTTATTAGAACAAATAAATATTTTAAACAATCTACGTCTGACTTATTTAATTAAATAGACTTTTATAAAAATAGGCTAAGCTATAGATCCTAGTAGACTGGGTGACCTACTCCCAATCCTATACATAATCTCACGGTAAGAAAACCACGCTAGCTAGAGCTTCCTTGGCCCTTCTTGCTGTTGGCTTGTTGCTTCAGCATACCAACCAAATATAGCCATCAAATCCAAATTGAACTAGTGTTAATTAGAAGAACCACCTAACAAGGGGAGAAGGGGAACAAGTGCCAAACCTAACTGAGAAAGGGCAACGGACAAAGATCCTCAATGTGACTGATGCGCCGATGAAGATTAGAGCAAACAGGCAAACTATCATGTACTTGCCTCCATATAAAGATCCGAATTAAGTTTACTAGGAACTTTCAAATCAACTCCAAAATAGAATTCCATAACCTGGTATCTATCATTAAAGGAGTCAAAGTATATATCCATCGAAACATGGAAAAATTCAAACGCTAACTGGTTCATCAATTAAAGAAGTGATTTGGAATGCTTAAATCAGCCATATTACTAGCAAACATGCTCGGCACCAGGTGAACATTTCACTAGCCATTGGTGATGTCAACTGAGTCACCAAAGCATGATGGAAAGTGGTTGTTGAAGAACACGACGAGGATAAGACCCTAGTTGAAGCCATGAGTCCATACAGGTTGTTACGGTGGCACCATTAATTGGTCCATTAGCCACCTTCCACAAACCTTTTTCAATCACTTTTCTACCTTCCAGGAGGCTCCTCCATGCTGACGATGGATTAAGGCCAAGTCTTGTTGCCTCTAGAAAAAACCACAGGATAGTAAAATACAGAAATTTAAACGCCAGAGAAAAATAAAGTTATCAGCAATGCTCAGTCTCCAACCTTGAGCATAGCAAAGATTGAAGGCTTTGAGGTCCTCAAAGTCTTGCTTCCTTTCTTTCTTTCTTATGCACAACACAACGTATTCCAATTGACCCGTTATTTTCTTCTCGGACTGTTTCTGGGCCCCGTCTGGTGAAATTCATCAATATAAGGCCGTGAGGAAGCCTAAAGCAAGGTTTATATGAAGTATAGGCGGATATCATGAATATATATAATTGCTTTCGAGATACAATTTGTATGTACATAGTTACTTAATAGATGTTATTTATTGTTTTAAGAGACTATTGAGAAAACAGCTGTGCTATTCTGATACAATTGCTGAATTACAGTAGTTATACTATAGCTAGAAGCTTCTGAAGGTAAACAACCTTAACTAACTGAGCAACTAACTTTGACACCGTGCTAAGCATTCTACAAACTCATACATCTGATTATAACTCCATTAATTATTGATATTCAGGTCCATTGTTGACACTGAAATTCAATTCATGCACCAAGACTCGCTCGTAAAGAAGTGATCACCGCCACTCTACCTAATGCCAAATAATCAGCTGGACTGTCATGCCATATAAAAAGATTTTAGCTAGATCACAAGCAATAAGGAATGGGCCTTCATTTAGAGTCTCGTATAACGGGTAAGAACAATCTCCTGAAAGGTGAGAATTTTCTCCTTGAACTAACTTAGAAAACTAGCTTGAGTATTAGTGCATCTTTGCATGTAAAAAACCCCCTCCGTTGACAATTTTAGCTGAAGCATTTGGGCTCAATACCTGCATGCTGAGAACAGCTCATAATCAATTTTGAGATGCAAAATGAATATTGTAAGAAATAGAAGATGTTTTCCCAAAAAAACTATGACTTTAATAGTTTAATGTTTCAAAAAACATTTCAAATCAATTCTACTCATTTATTTGTTTTTTTTTTTTTGAATTTTTTTATTTTAAGAAGTGTTCACTTATGGTCAAACTCCACCGTCCAAGGGTCAAGCTCCACTGTCTCTCTCTCTCTCTCTCTCTCTCTCTCTCTTTGTGCTATGTGCTAAGCATGTGGCATGTGCTGTGCGTTAACATGTCTTTGAGCAAACGCATAAACATGTGCTGTGCGTTCAACTTCTTCCCTTTTAGTGTATGGCACACTTCCCATACCCTTCACACCGGTGCTTCCTTTTACAACAAGCTGTCTCTAACAAAAGCATATTCTTTACAAAACAGTGAAAAATACCCTCTTTATCAAATTTCTTTCACACAGATTCATCTTCCATTAGATGCACAAAGGCAAAAAAGATAGCATTGACCAGCAAAAACAAAGCACTTAATTATATAGTGGTCTCCCTTATTCACATGATTGAGCTTCCAGATATCGCTTTCTCTATACGCAGATTTTTTTTTTAAAGAGGGTGAGAGTGAGAGAGAGTTTGGGTACTATAAAATATAAATTACTATTATTAATTTGTATTGTTTTTAATAATTGAATGTTATATAACAAATGATAGCATTTTTTTTTCATAAATATATTATAATTCAGTTTATTTTAATAAAATTTAAATCTTAAATTCAAAGTTCCACTTAACCAACGGAGTATCTCTTCAATATTTATTGATTTGCATGCGAGTAATGACAATATAGGCGCTTTATAGCAAAGGGACTTTTGAAACGTAAGCTTTTCTTTTCGTCTCTTTTAGCAGTGATATCACGTGCAAGGCCCGAGGTGATGCCATTTAGTTAACAAGAGCTATAAAGTGAAATCTAACACTTGAAAATTGACTATTTATTTGGATAAAATTTTGTAAATTTAATTTTAAATATATTTAATTTTATAAATTTAATTTTAGTAGAAAGTAAATTTGATTTAAAAAATTACATTTAATTTAATGCAAAACAAGAAATAAATATTTTAAAGCAGGCAAGTTTTTTATGTTAGAATTACATTTGAAAATGATGTAAATAATAAAATAAAATAAGATAAAAAATAAATAAACAGTTGGTTTAATTTACACTCTCTCTCTTTCGGGTCAAGAGTGAACTCCAAATTGAAGTACATGGCAAATCATGCATAGTGGGCAAAACCATGAACATACCATCTCTATTGATTCAGATTCAAATTCAGCTTAACTTGTCAAAACGATAAAAGCCTCCAAATAAAGCATTTTGTTCTCAAGTGTCTCCCAACTTTTCTCTCCTCCACAACTTTGAGCGATCATCTCACCAAGATTCTGCTGATTAGTACCTTGTATTCTGGTGGTTGAAATATTCATATATACTGACAATTCTAATGAGCGTAATATTTTTTACTTTTATTTGCTTTATGTAATGAGAGTATATATTTACAATTAATGCTGGGAACATTCTCTATATAATAATAAGGAGGGGTACAATCAGATAAGTCACCCCAAAAATTATGATCCACCTTGTATCATTACATTAATTTTTAATAAAGTTACAACAGTTTCAAATAAAGTTACAATATAACGAGTTTTAAAGGTTTTAAATTATTTAAGTAATTTTATTTTAAAATATTGTAACTTTTTTCATAATATTGGTAACTTTTTTTAAAAATTAGAATAATCTCATACACTATATTAATTCTTAGGTAATGCACGTGAGCGATTCTCTAATAAGTATTGTGATGCTTGCAATAATGTGATATTTTAAGCTATATTTTATATTATAATATTGGAAGTACTGAAATAAATATTTAATATGAATTTAGGTGCTTTCGTACTTCATTTTTTTTTATTATTAATTTAACTCTGATAGAGAAAATATATATAATTTGTGCACCATCGTACAACAATTGTGTAAATACCATTATAATTTATAATACTGAGTCTCACTGTCTCTATAGGTTTGCTTTGTCCCTTCATTTGCATGGAATAGAAAACTGTTCGAGAAATCAACCACATCCACAACCTAACTGGGAATAGCTAGCCGAAGGAGCTAGGCAAATAGCTTTTTGTTGGGATGATTGTTCTGATCCAAAACAACTATGATTTTTATGGAAAAGGACATGAACACCTGGTTTCATTCCATTGACTTCCTGTTTTTGGCCAAACTGAACTCATTCAAGGAAAACCAGAAGGAGGAGAGGTTCATTCTCTGACCCTGATGACCCAAAAGTTCAGAAATACAGATAAGGATGAACCTAGAAACGTTCCAACAAGCCGTGCCAGCCACCGCAAGGTTTCTGAGTAATGACCCGAATGTGCATCCCACTACGTTCTGTTTATATCTGACAAATTAAGACATTTCGACCAGAAAATGTACCTTCCAACTCAGACACAGGTAGACCCTTCTCATTCTGACCCTGCATTTTTGCTCAAAGTTTTCTTTGGAAGGTATATATCATTTTTATATAATAAGAGATATATTTAGATTGAAAGAGAACGGAAGAGAAAAAAAATATTTATTTTAAATAAGTCTTTTTTTCTTTTTTTTTAACATGGGGTTAGTAAAAATATATTAAATAATTAATTGCCATTATCAACATATATAGTTCAAATTTCTGCATGTAACTTATATACTAAGGATCTAATTCTAATTCCTTTCTAAATTAAATTCTATAATTAATGACCTTGCGTTAGAGATCCGAGTTTCTTTGCTTGAGTTGACACCTGACACTTTCGGCGTCAATTAAGAAAACTTCGGTACGTAGTATTAATATATATGAATTATCATTATAAATGAGTGGCTGAGATTATGAATTATTAGGTTCTTGATTAGTCCTCTTGCTTAGTAGTCATTCAAGACTTTTTACTTTATACTTTGAATGCAAGTTATGTGTCAGACTAAAACATTGATTTGGTTGAATGTGTGAACTCTAACTCTAGTGTTTTAACTAATTCTTTTCAAAATGGTTTAGCTTTTTGTTTGATTCAAATTAATACAGAGGAAGAAAATTCATCCTAGTAAGTTATGTTTTATAAATTGGTGTTATATATACATATATCTTTTTATTATTATTATTAAGATGTAGAAATCCATATGTAAGTGTCTTGTGATCAGTTTGTTTGTTAAGTTCAAATTAAGGCACAACGCGAACTCTTTCAAACTAAACATAAAAGTCTAAAAAATCAAAGTTTTTTTATCATGTTCAAACCTTCTTATTTCCGTACAACACAAAGGCATTAATAAAGAGCAATAGCTATGAGATAAGAAACATCTACATCCCATCACCCTCCCTTAATTCTACTCCTTACCCTCTTAATTATATAAAAGTTCAAGAGATGACGTAACGATTAAAGAAGGATATTTGACATCTAAAGTTTTCAGATTTGAGTTTTGGAAACAGTAACTAAAAAAATTCGTTTCTTAATTGCACTAAATTGATATAAGAATGTTTCTTCAATATTATTTAAAAAAATTAATCTCAATTAACATACAAGTTGGTCTAATATATTCCTTATCGTGCAACCAAAACATGCGTATTCTTTATCCACTAACAAAAGAGTGCTTTTTGGTGCGTTTCTTTAGCCAAATTACGTAAGTAATTAACTTTAAACACTTTGTGCAACCAACTGCGGATGTATGTTGTCTTCTTCCCAAAAGTATTCTTGTAACTTTATTCTACTTGATTGTAATGACTCATTTTCTTGCTCTTTCCTTTTTCCCCAATCAATTAGCTCCCACTTTAATGCCAAATTACAAGTGCACCTCTGCCTTGTCTCTAACGATATGCAAACAATCGAGCATTAGTAATATATCAAGTTTTAGCTAGTTAAGACTTTCTTTTAATTAACAACATTGTAAAGCCTGCAATTGGTTTAATTATTAAAGTTTTGTTAGTTTCACTGGTGAATGTAGATGAGAGAGTTTGAAAAGGATTCCCTCCAAGAAGAAGAGGAAGCTTATTTCAAATCATATAATCTGTAAATTAAGAAACTAAAAAGAAAAAAAGAAGTGTTTGTTTGAGAAAGGCTAGAAAACAAAGAAATTAAAAATATAAGGAAGAAAAATAATTAATGTCTTAGAGAATGGCGACTTTTCCATGACTTTGCCCTCTCAAGCAGCGGGTACTATATAAAATATCTTAACGCTTAAGCTAAGAAAATTCATGTCAGACTTTAATACACCTAATTCATGAGTTCAAATGTTCCTTATGGACAATTTAATTAAATGATAGTAAAAGCTTTTATAACCAATTAAATTTAATTGAGTAAATATCCTTTTTTTTGTTCTTTCAAGGATACAAAGAATTTTGATAGTAATTTAGTCTATAAATTTAGAAAATGATATCAAAATGACATTAAAATTATTTTTCTGTGTACGGATAAAAATTAGATTAATATAATTTTTATGATTGAGATTGATGTTAATTTTGTATAATTAAAAAAATAAATTAATAATATTTTTTGATGATTTGAAGATTAAATTGATATTATTTTTTAAAAAAAAACTAAAATAATGTCACTTTATAAATTTAATATTTAAATTGATTTCAAAATTTTTTAAAAGAATAAAGTAATAACACTTATATTTTTGAAGGAATAAAGAAGGGATTTACTCAAATTTAATTCTCATCATACTTATTTTTATAATTAATTGAATTTCAGCATAAAATGGAACTATAAAAAAAGTACACATGTTCCAATCTTCATCTAAAATTACAAATTTATGTTTAAATTATATAAATACTAAAAAAAATAGAAAATTTTAACTCAATTATATTTATATTATGTAAGTGGGTGATCTAAATTTTTATAATTAAATCTTTAATGCTCATCACAATTTTAGAATTAAATAGATATCAATATCTAATTAATTGTTTATCACTTAGTATAAGGTAGGTAAAGGTGTCAATGTTATAATCAATGGTGATGATTACGAGTAAGAATAGGTCAGGTAGCCTATCAAGAGTTTACGACCTCACCTATTTTCAGTCTTATTAAGTCTGACTTATTTATTATGCAAGTTAGACTTAGGCTTTTAAAAAAGGTCTTTTTAACTAAATAGACCAAATTTAGGCCTTTAATAAAGCCTATTTAATCTAATAAGTTGACTTACTTATTTATTTTTAGTATATATAATAAAAAATTATTATATTTTGTATAATTTATTATTATATATTTATATAATTTATTAAGTTTATACATAATTTAATAATTTTAATTAAAACCTTGAGTTTATTTAGAACTTTAAAAGTCTAAACTTATTAACTTATGTGAAGGCTTTTATACAATGTAAGTTTATAAATAGACTTGGGTTGCAAGCTAAGCTTTGTGTTTTCATAAAGAGATTAGGCTGAAAAAAAAAAAAACTTACATCAAATAATGGGTCAGTTTTAAACTCAATTCTTTACAAAATAAGCTAAGTCTATTTATGAAAAGTCTAACTTAATCTTATTTATTTTTACCTCAATTAATGGTAAAAGAAGTGATAATATGATTGTGAGGCTAAAATTAACAAATTTATTAGTTAAAAATATAAACTGAATTTTAGTTTTGTATTATTAAAATTAGAGGAGAGAACCTTTTTGTGAATTTAAAAAAGAAGATTAAAAAAATGAGTCAGTGGTGATATATTTAAATAATTTGTAATAATCACTCTTAATTCGAAAAAATTAAGTAAATGGAGTGAATCAAATAGATCGAATCTTATAAGAATATTTTTAATTTATATAAAAAAATAATATACAAAAAATTATAAATATAAATACCTGTGCTACTGTTATAACAAATATAAAAATTCAAAATTTTAGAAAAATATAATGCTGCTTTTTCCATTCTATAAAATTTACATTTATTGGTTGGAAAAAAAGATTTGGCTAGTGTTTAAACTTTCCAACTAGCATCTGATCTGCCTCAAATACGGATGTATCCCCAAACTTTGATATAATGCTGCTTTTTCCATTCTATAAAATTTACATTTATTGGTTGGAAAAAAAGATTTGGCTAGTGTTTAAACTTTCCAACTAGCATCTGATCTGCCTCAAATACGGATGTATCCCCAAACTTTGCAATCTTTTCAGAATCTCGCTGATTGATGAATGATTATGATTAGACATAAAGTACAGACGAGAATAAAACGATGCATGGATATTCTCTTCTCAAATGCTCTATATATTTCCATTATTGCAGTGGCTTATGTCGGTGTTAATTAATGCTACATTAATCTCTAGTTTTAATTTTCAACAAAAAAAAAACCTCTTTTTATTTAATCCGTAACTCTTTATGATTGCTGTAATATCATCTAAAACTATTGAATTTGTAAATTAGAGTTTTTTTCTTTTTTTAAATACGCAATAAGAAATAGATAAGCCACAGTATGATTCTCGACCGAGAATAAAAATAAATAACAAAATGATTCTTTCACAATCGTTTAAGAAATGGTAAAGAATCTAAACTAATAAAACAAAGTCAAACAGTGACTCACAAAAAAAGTTTATAGAAAGTGCATGACAAATTTATACTTATATATATAACATTATATTTAACCCGTGTGTTTTGTCCATTTTTTAAAACAAGAAATAAATTACAGGTAAATTAACATCTGAAGATATTTTTATATTTTAACATTTTAACTTAATATATGCTGAGCATATGAAATTTTTCGTTAATAAATTGTAATATCGATGAAGGTTTCTTACACATTTAATAAAATTAAGAGGTTTTTTTACCTTTTTAAAATTTAAGGGGTAAATTGTATGTGATGCAAAATTAAAAGAGTTTTTTTTTATTTTATACATTTTATCATATGGTTCAGTTTATTTGAACCGTTCTATAAAACTAATCTCTCCGTATAATTTTCATGTTTAAGGATATAATTCACTTTTACGATAATAACATATCTTAACTTTATTTTACACATTTTAAAACACGGATTTTGTGTTCTAAAAGTTTCTCATATAAGTTTCTTTATCTATTCAAATGCAGTTAAGAACAAAATTAGCATGTATCACAATTAATTGAAGGTTAATTAAAAAGGTTATTTCAAAAGATTCTGTTTGGCTAAAAAACACTAATTATTTTTTTCCTTGATAAATATTAACATGTATATATGATATGCAAGTTCCATCACGAATTGCCAAAAAGTGGATTTTTTTTATAATAATTATATAGAAACTTGATAGCTTATAACCTATTACAAATTATTCAAATTTCTCACTATTAACATACTAATAATAACTTCTAATTAGAAAATTTTATTTATCGCATTACAATTTAGATTTTTGAGTCACATTTTTATGTATAGATAGGATAAGATACGATAGTATAAATAAACGAAAAAGTACGATAAAAGTAGATATGCATTTATATTTTTATTATATGATACACACTTATAAAAATAGCAAATATCACAAATAAATATCTATTTAGAAAAAAATATTATTATTTTTAAATTAAACTCAAAGCGATAGTAAGAGTAATGTAATTGGTAGAGTGATGGTTATGGTGAAAGCGGTAGAGGCGAGATGTTTGACCATATAGTGAGAATGGAAGGGTGTGGTAATGCACGATTGTAAGGGTAGGGCAGTGGGAATTGTGGTAGCAATGGTGAGAATAAGGATAGTAGTTATGGAGATGGCGATGGTGGGATAGCGATAGAAATAGCAGCGGCAATAATAGTTGGGTGATGGTAGAGAGTTGGTAGTAATAGAATGGTGTAAGCAAAATAGAAATAATATAATCTTGATAAGTTCATACTATCCTATGTGTACACTAATTTATAAACATTACATGAGAAAGAATGTGATGGTTTATCCCAAAATTTATTTTTCTGTTCGCCCTCCTTTGTTAGAGTCTTCTGTTTTTTAATTGATTGGTTAAATGTTAAGAATAAATAGAAGTATTTTGCTTGCCACATGGTTAAAGATTTGGATAAAAATCCTAAGTTGGAATCATGATAAGCCAGTTTTAATTTATAAAACAAAATTAAGGGGGAAAAACTCTTGTTGAGAAACATTCTTTAAGACTGTCGAAGCAAAGGTCAAATTATTAATCAATCAATATCCCGATAAGAAGAGAATCACTAATGCTGACGTTTAACAAAAATATTGCAACCATCTTAGGAAAGCAAATAAAGTCATTCATTTCAAAGCAAAAGCTATAATCTGCAAGGAAAAGTTGTGTTTCATCTAATTACTAAAATAGATGCCTGAAGTCAGAGACAAGATCTATATGTCCTTGTTTGAAAATGATACAATACATTTTATATGGATCTGTGATTGTGTGCTGCAGAGAAAAGGATCAATTTACATAAAATGCTCAAAAAAAATTTCATTATGAAAGGCATCTCCAAGTCAAAAAGGGTCAGTTCCAAGCAACCCTACTCTGTTTTTTTAAGCACAAAAGCACTATAGCTGCGCGGTTTCTCAGTGCCACCCCAAGTCGTGTAATAAACAAGTATATACAGATAAATTTGTTTAATATGGAATCTCTCATCATTAAGGTCGACTAAAATTTCACCTTACCTCAAATTTTGGGATCCGCAGTGGCTTGCCTCTAATATTGAACCAACTAGTGGGGATTTCTCTTTGCTTTTGTTTGAGGAAAGTGGCTCAAGGGTACAAAAAGGAAAATTGGAAGTAGGCGTAGGTTGGAAAGAGATAACCCAGTCCAAAAGAATGCAGTGTTAAAAGAGTATAGATATAAGGAAACCAAGCCATTTAAAAAGCCCTTGGAAGGGGTAATACTAATAAGCAAAGGCAATACTGCTAAGGCAAGCTGAAGCCCTCTAACCAAACCACACACAAATCCTCTTATTACCTTCTCCTTCCCTGTCTTCAAAATATTCAAACAAGGAAAGAAAGGAATTCACCTGCATAGAATAGCTCTATATCTATCCTCTCTCTCTCTCTGCCATTTTGGAATTCTCCAATCTCAGATTCTCTCCCTCGGTGACAATGGCAACATTTATCCGAAGAATGGCTATCAGCTGTATTTTTCTCGCGTATTTTCTCTCTGCAGGTACCCTGCTTGTTCTGTGTTGCCCTGTTTTTTTTTGCATGCTAGTTTTTGTTGTTGCATCTGGTGCATTTTCGTTCTGTCATTTTAAGTTCTCCTAACTTGATCGCAATGATTGGGAAAACAGCGCAATTTTGATTCCATGTGAATCATATTGAGTAGTACTGACAGATTTCATTTCACTGATTGAGCAGTCACAGATATTGGATTTTTTCGATGTGTTGCATCTTTTGGAATCAACTATGGCCAAGTAGCAAACAATTTGCCGCCACCAGCCAAAGTTCTCGAACTCTTGAGCTCCCTTAAGCTCACAAAAATAAGAATCTATGACACCAATCCGCAGATTTTGAGCGCTTTTGCTAATTCAAACGTTGAGCTCATTGTGACAGTGGAAAACGAAATACTAAACCAGTTAGATGATCCCCAACAAGCACTTCACTGGGTAAGCAACCACATCAAACCGTACCTACCAGACACAAAGATCACGGGGATTCAAGTTGGGAATGAGGTCTTCACTGATGATGACACCACTCTTATCCAGTATCTTGTGCCAGCAGTGGTCAACATTTATAATGCTCTAGCTCAGTTAGGCTTAGGCTCAAACATCCAAGTTTCAACACCTTGTTCCCTAGCAGTGCTTCAGGAATCTTACCCTCCTTCAGCTGGTAGTTTCAAAAGTGAGATCGCCCAGATCATGTACCAGTTCTTGAACTTCTTGTCAAGAACTAAGGCACCCTTTTGGATCAATGCCTACCCTTATTTTGCTTACAAGGATGACCCAAATGGGATTTCTTTGGACTATGTGTTATTTAATCCTAATGCAGGAATGGTTGACCCTTCTACCAATCTACACTATGATAATATGCTTTATGCTCAGGTAGATGCAGTTGTATTTGCCATTGCTAAAATGGGTTTTAGAGGGATAGAGGTTAGGGTCTCGGAGACTGGTTGGCCATCAAGAGGAGACCCTGACGAGGCTGGTGCCACACCACAGAATGCTGCAACTTACAACAGGAATCTGTTGAGAAGGCAAATGGCAAATGAAGGGACACCTCTGAGGCCTAGAATGAGGTTGGAGGTGTACTTGTTTGCATTGTTCAATGAAGATATGAAACCTGGACCAACCTCAGAAAGGAACTATGGCCTGTTTCAACCTGATGAAACTATGACTTACAACGTAGGGTTGTCTGCTCTTGCAACCACATCAACTTCGTCGGCTTCAATTTCTCTTGCCTCCTCTGCCACTAAGACAAAGGTAAAACCATAGATTCTACATATATAATTTTTCTTTTTCACCTCCACAATAGTTATTTAGCTTAAAGCAGAACTTAAACGATAGGAATAGAAAGTGTATGGTAGACAACTGGGAGAACTGTATATCAATGTAAAGAGGGTTTTGTATATAATTTACAGATTGACCCATTTGTAAACTAATACATTTTAGAAATTATTACCAAAAATATATATTTTTTAAGTATCCTATCTTTTTATTGTTAAATAGGTAGTGCATTTTGCCCATGTCAATCTAATTTCTTCTCTTTAAATCAAAATTTACTGTGAAACAGGCAGCACCAAAGGAATACCAAAGCTTGGTCTACTGGATGTTTGTGTGTATGGTGATTTCAACCCGTTCTGTGTGAAAAATACTGTAATCCTGTGAATTAATTCATGTGTGTACATTAAGAGCAGTTGGGATTATAATTCCTTCAAGTCGCAAAACAGATCCCCGTAAAGAAATGCACTTCCAGAATCTCAAGCTTGAACTCTATTAAAGGTACCCTATTTTGCAGAATTTAGTAGCAACACACTTTCCAAACGATGTGGCAACAAAATCAGCGACGCGGCAAAGAAAAAAAGCATGTCAAAAGGAAGATTACCCAACATCTTCATCGAGTGGCTATACTTCCACCCACTTCCCCCACCATTAGTCACATTCCAGCAACAAGCATGTGGCGGTGACGTGAAATTGAGCTTATTTCTAGGTAGATACGGTACAAAAGCCACCTCATTCTTTCAATGCAAAGATGTTGCAGAAGAATGAAATCTAGTTTCAGTTTAATTGCTTGAATTATCATACAAAAAATAAATTTTGTATGTTGCTGATTATGTACAGTTAATTTGACATTGGTCATATAATTATATTTCTTTAAAATGAAAAGTGAAATTATCACAAATTTTGTTTATATATTTTAAAAAATTTAAGAATTAAATGGTGAATATATTACTTACTTGCCATTTTTAAAGTGTGTAATCATAAACCTAAAGTCTTATGTGGTAAGAGGGAAAGGAAAATAATAAGAACGACAAGACCTTAGAGATTTTGTATGTTCCATTACATTTTATTTCTTTTCTTTCCGTCACACCGAAGGTACAGTAACTATAACATTAAATCCACCTAATCTTTTTTATTCCATTCATCTAAAGAGAAAAAAAAGAGTTGCTGCTTGAGGTGAAAGTCATGTGGCTAGCCTTGCCTGCCTTAAGCCTCGCCTTCTTGGTTGCTAAGAAAAGCCCTTTATTTCGTAAGGTGGAATCCGTAACTGTTCTTATTTGTATTATAAAATTTTAATATGTCCTAAAAAATTATTATTCCTTGTATAGTATAAAGTTCAATAAAAAAAATGATATAATCAAAATTTAATTAAAGTGCACAAATTTAAGGCTTTGTTTGGTTCTTTTTATTATCCTCAAGTGGACAAATGGGGGGGGGGGGGGGGTCCGCTTTATTCCCTGGCCAAATAACAGTCAGCGCAGGGTCACAAGTCATTGCCTACCCTTTGCCAAAGGTGCCTTTATCAATCTTTTCTCATTTTACTTCTCTCTCTAGGCCTTCTATTTTTCTTCTGTCTTAAAGGGGGACAATCAAACCTCAGCTTTATCAGAAAGTGATGGGGCAGTGTCTAGCTCTTTGACATCAGCTAACATGTGTTGCACATGAACCCCTCAAATTCTGAAGCTGATTAAGAAATTTTCTTTCTTTCTTTCCTTCCTTTGGGGGCATAAAATACAAGGGCAGTTTTCAAACGAATCCTACCAAGAATATTTGTGTCATGGTCTGTTGGAATTGAACCTTCTGATTTGGAACTGCTTTCTGCAGACAAGTTCTGTGGCGGCATTTTGGCCTTTCGGCCATTTGATTAAAGTATAATTAGACGTATCCCAAGTTGGGGCCCCATGACTTATATAGCTTCAGCATGAAAGCATGTGATCATGCCATTTCAGAGTCTCTTTCATCTGCTGAGTTGCTAACCCATCGATTCGTAGCTCAATTATATCGTGCTGTCATAAGTGTTTTTGTCTACATATTTTCTGTGTTCATGATATGTTTTCTATTATTTGTGTTACGTCTCTCTTGAACTGTAGTCGCAGCATTACGTCAATCTATCGCCATGTAGGAACTTCAACATGGCCCTGCTGAAATTTTAGGGGGCAATGGTGAAAAAATTGCAATGATCATTTAAAAGCTTGAATCGTGCAGTACCTTTCAGACCTTGATTCGACAGCTGCATAATGTGGAGGTCTTTTTCCTTTCTTTTTCTTATGTAAAATGCAATCTGGTTTTCAGCGTCTCAAGTACCTTTTACCCTTTTGAATCTTTTAACCCACTGAAATCATGTGAGAATGAAAATTAACACTCTCGTTCTTGGGTATAATTAGTAACATCAATTAACCTACTGGGAACTTCAAAGCGATCGAACTTGCAAAGTGCATGACAGAAACCTGTATAAAATTTTTTTTTCTGCAATCCGTAAGAATGACATAAGCTATGTACCCTGCAAATAATATCTTAAAATTTGACTGCTACAAACGGTTACCGATA
The DNA here is from genome assembly GCA_019955255.1 of Castanospermum australe. Taxonomy (NCBI): domain Eukaryota; kingdom Viridiplantae; phylum Streptophyta; class Magnoliopsida; order Fabales; family Fabaceae; genus Castanospermum; species Castanospermum australe. The sequence goes on from NSJW01000821.1 coordinate 274,669, forward strand.
CAGAAAGTGGATTAATAACTTAGATTTGCTGTCATTTGCTGTACTAAGAGACTGAGCTCCAACAAGAACAATGACATATGAAACAGAAAATATGGTTTGTGACCATTATGATTTTTGTTTATGTAAAATTCAATTTTCTCTCTTGGAAAGAGCCAGGGGATGATTCAAGAGGATCACCATTGGTGTTGGAAACATGTTCAGTGTTATAGTCCCTGGGGATTATAATTAAGAATCACTCAAGTTACAACAGATGGATAAATGTTTGTCATGTACGTCTGAGTGACTACAATAATGCGTCGGAATTCATTGACTGTCCTATAACACAACTAAAGTGCCGCTGTCATTGATCGTGAACGATTCCACATAAAATGCCATCAAGACTACTGAAGACTGTTTGTTTAATTCAGTGACTTTAGATGCTTATCATGCACAAAAACACTGGGTGCATGTTTGGTTAGACCAAAAAGAATGAAATGGTGCAGGAATAGGAGCTTTTTTATGATTTGACTTAGATTTAGGAACCAAACAGACATAACCGACCCAACATAACGTGGCTGAGAAAGGAGAAGCTGGAATAGTTGCTGAGAAACGAGAAGCTCTCTGACCAAAACTCTTCGAAGCCTCACCAGTGGCTGCAGAAAATGAACTGCGATTATGAGATGAATCTTGTGCATTCCCCGCCGTCTGTTTTAGCTTCCAAGTTGAATCAGCAACCAAACTATTTTTCTAAAATTAGTGCACCAAATTATGAATTGGAGATGTTGGTCTACGGTTGATGCGAGAGCAAGACTCCCGGCAAACTCAAGATTAGCTAATTTTCAATGGTTAAAACTCTTTTAAGAGATTAGTAAATAATTCATTCAAATTTCTATTATTATTATATATGGTCGTTTCTATGATAGCAAGAGTTAGGTTATTGTGTGTGCTCCATGCCATATGAATTCAAAGCTGAAAAACTGAACCTTTCATGTCAAAAAAAAATAAAAAAAGCTGAAAAATTGAACTTTATTATTGTATGATAAAAACAGTAAGCTCTTGCCCCTCAAACAGAAGCCTATACCAGTGACCGCGAGTTGCGGGTTAAATAAGTTAGATAAAAAAAATATTCACATTTAGTTGGATGTTAAAAAATTCAATTCGATTTCTCTTGCATAAATTTATAGAATTTAAATAATTTAACTTGATTAGTGAAAAAGGTTATATTCAACTATTATTATTTTTAAAAAAAATTGTACTATAAAATATACAAAATTATAATCATGACTCCTCCGATCTTTAAGAATGAAAAATGAGCAAAAGTAAAAATTTGGACGATAAAAGTGTCCAAAGGTGTTATTGCACAATTGTTGTGCTAAAAAAAAATGGTCAACCCATGATTAAAGGGAATTGAATTGTTTAATTTGTGAATTAAACATAGTGAGTAAAAATTACTTGCATTTATACGTGTTAATAATATGAATGTTTGACTTACTTTACCTGTTTTAACAGTTTTAACTTTGATTGTTAATTAGAGTTTATTGTTTAGGGTGAGGTAAAGTAGAATTGTTAGTCACAATTTTTGTCTGGTTTTCTAGTTTAGCATAATATTTAGACATATTATTATAGTATATTAAATAAGAGTTTTAATTTTGATTCATGTAACATTCTAATATATATGCACACATTATTATAAAGAAATTCTTTTAAATAATGTAGAAATATATAACTAAATTATAATATAAATTTTTTTTATAAGAATAGTTAGTTTAGTTAGTTAGTTAGTTAGTTAGTTAGTAATAACTACATGTATAAATAAGAAGAGGATGAAAAGAATTGTATCAATTAGTTCATTTTGAGAAAAATGTAAATGCTAGAAAACAAGGTTCCCTAGATTGAGGTCATTCATCTAGTGTGATTCATATCAATTGGTGTTTTCATTTTCTTGAAATTCATCAATAGAGGATGAGGCATGGCTAGATCAAATGAAGGAGTTAACGAACTCCATTGATACTCGGTTGACAAGAATAGAGAAAATATTGAAGAATATTGAAGAAGATATACGAGAGATTAGAAGATTAAAGAATCAAGGAAAATATGTTATTGGTACTCAAGTGATAGATCTTCTTACATCGGAAATACAAGATTTGAAGGGTAATGGACATTTTGCAACTGCATCAATAATTCAAGGTTTCGAGTTAATGAAGGTTCTGCCAGAAATGATATTTAGGATAAAAAAATGCAAGGTCCAATTGAAATTGTCACTCGAGAAACTAAAATTTTCAACCATGACGGAGGGGAAGATAGCTCTGTGGCACAACCACATGTTTTGGAGCTTAAAGATTGTTTTGAAATTCTTGGTGATACTATTGAGAATCTTGGACTGAAAAGGGACAAAATAGTAATGGAGGAAAATTCTAAAGTTCTGGAGGCAAAGATTGATGGAGACCCATCTCTGGAAATCGAAGTTGAGGCACAAGAATCATTGAAAATTTTTAATGATTTTGTTACTGAAGATTGGGTGTTCATCACCGTTACCATGAATTCATTTGCTGAGGATAAGAACATGCCACAAATACCTAGAACAGAGCATACATTTAAGAGAAATTTTTGGTCATAGGTTAGAAAAGAAGCAATTTTAACGATGATTACATTTGCAAACAGCAAAGAAAAACCCCCAGATTACCAAGAATTTAGAGAGCTTGAACCAAAATTCACTACTAAGTGATAGTTTCATAGGCTTAGCTTATCTATAAGGAACGAAGATTAGGGTCGAATTGACCAAAGATCTCAAGTTACCAGAGTCCTTTTGCTCAGTTCTAAATCTCAGCCTGAGGGAGTCATGTGCAGAACTTTGAAGAGTTACCCATAAGCTAAAACCATCGTTTAAGGTCGCATACGACAAAGATGGTGGCTGGGTAAAAAGCCCACAGGCTAAAGTTCTCATTACCACTTCTATGGAACTGTAGCTACTAGTCGAAACATCCATGACCAACGAGGTGAAGTTTGACCAAAACCAGATACTTGCCATATGCTATCAGATTTTGATTGAGAACCTCAAGACCTATGCCAAGGACATGCATGATGATTATGGGGGAACAGAAGGCTTAGGGGTTGCTATGGAGAGTGCGACACTGGAAGGCCTTAGATGGTTTGTTCTATTATCACAAACATCAACGAAATCTACTGCATAAGAGCTTCTTGAGAAGGAGTTTCCTCTAAAACTTGGAGAGGTGAAGAAGGAACAGTATAGAATTATCTTCTATAATTACAAGGCTATGATAAATAGCTGGGCATCACTACAAATTGGATGTATAATCATTGGCACTATTCAAAGCCTAAAACCTCCCAATGTGAGTGTTTTCCTTTCTAGTTATGATATATGCAGCAAAGAATTCACAAGTGTTGTGAAGCTGCAGTTCAAATTAAAAAAAAAAAATATTGCTCGCTAACACAAAGAAATGGGAATGCACATTAAAAGAGGAGAAGGTAATGCTAATTTGTTTAAGGCGCGCATACTTGTCATTCCCCCTTTTAATAGATTTGACTTAACATCACATGCTAATGACCTTTGTAGATACAATAGCAAAGTCTTATTACAAATTTAGTAGTTTGTTTTTAAAAGCCAGCCTTTTAAATTTCAATCTCGAAGACAAAGTTATTTTTAATAGAATAGATATTGATAGGAATAGTTAGTTTAATTAGTTAGTTAGTTAATAGTAAATACATGTATAAATATGAAGAGGATGAAAATAATTGTATCAATTAATTCATTTTAAAAGAAATGTAAATGTTAAAGAACAAGGTTTCTTAAAATGAGGTCATTAGCGTGATTCATATCATTTTTACACTGAAATTAATAACTTTTTAATATATCTAGAATTCCTTTGTAACTAAAAATTAATGATTAATGTTCATAGTAGCTTCTAGCATCTTCCAAACTGCCATATAAATTGTTAGAGCAGCGCTGAAGACGTTTTCCTTCACTCGCATGGCATCGCATCGCATCGCATCGTAACCTTGATTGCCGGAAGAAATGGCGGAGGACATGGCATTGGATTTGGATGAGCTTCGTCACTTACAGAGAGTCGCCAAGAGGCCCAGAATCATCTCTCTCCTCTCTTCCGAGATTCTCAACTCGGAGAAGGTTTTCAAGAAATTCTCTTTCAATTCTTGTGATCTTTTTAATTTTCTTTTGGGCTTGTTTAGCAATCTTTTTGTTAATTACTCATGTCTAGGCCAGAGATTGTTTCGAGTAATGGTGATTGAGTATTTTCTTATGAGGAAAATAAACTACTTTCATCCATAGAAATGAAAACAAATCAACTACTCAAATATGAAAGAAAAGGAAACAACTCCATTCAACCCTTCATTAGTTTTCTCATGGGTTTGGATTGTATTGGATATTAACTTAAATTAAAAAGAAAAAAAAAGAAAGTCAAGAACGGAGGCCTAAGATATCAAAGAGAAAAGAAAACACTATCAACCTACCTACCATATTGGCTAGTACAAAGAGTGCAATGCATTTAACCAAAGCATGCAAAGCATTAAGTGTTTGAAGTATCATGCATAGCATGCGGATGGGATTAATCTCTATAAAGAGATGAAAGAGAAGCTGCAGTGTGTAGTTGTGAGAAGGAAAAGATTATTTGAGAGTAAGGAGATAGTTTGTGAGAAATTTATTGTGAGCAAGTATTGGATGTAAATGGGTTTTGGTTTGTGAGACTGAGGTTTAGAGTGATTGTATTTGTTTTTATCAGTAAAGAATTTGATTGGGTGGATCTAGGCAATTTGCGGAACCACTTGCTCTGTAATTTTTATCTAATTCTGTTTTGTGGTAATTCTGTCCCAACAATAATATTAGCTAGGTGCCCAACAGATTGGAATTTTGGGTGCTACGTTGCGTGCTAGAAAGAAGAATTTGGCATATTATTTTTGAAATAAAGTTTATGCTTTGATTGGTCAGTTGGGTTTGTTTGCATATATTTATGAGGGTTGAATAGTGAATATAGAATCGAATTGCCGAGCATTCTGTATCTAAAATTCTAAATATTTTCATTTAGTATGGATGATTTGTCATGTTACTATAGGAGGCATTTGGTTTGCGGAATATTTTTTTCTAGGAATTCTTACATGGGAATATTGGATTCTCATGTTTGATACAAGATTTCAAAAAATATTTCTGCGCAAAAATGATTTCTGGGAATGATTTCTGCACAACATTACCACACTTTCATTCCCATATAAAAATGATTCCCGAGAATATGTTTTTTTCAAAACTTGAACCAAACGCCCTGTAAGTGTCTTCTCTCTGAGGTTTATGACCAAAAGATTTGACTTTAGATGATTTTTGATATGGACAAGAATGGTTTGTGTCCCAGGAAAAGGAGTTGTTGCTCTTCATCTTGTTAGTACTTATGGGACTTATGAGTAGTGATCGGTGTATGAGAGGATTTTGGGATTTTAGTTACTTGGCAATCATTTTGCATCATTGCTTAGTGGTAATTATTCTTCGCCTTTAATTTGCAGTTATGAAAGGAGGCACCTTCTGCTCTGATGCCAGCACCAATTTCTACTGAAATTAAGGTGACACCTGCTCCAGCACTATATTATGCAACAATTGGATCATTCAGTTGGGATCAGGATAATGAAAAAGTCAAGGTAAAGAGGATACAATTCTTAGAGATATTTGGCGTGGAGTCATTGTATTGTGAAGTAGACATCTGTGGATTAAGTTCACCTATAGGAAATTATTATTTAAAGGGACCATCTTCCAAAGTTCAAATTTGAACTGGTTCTGTTTTGACAGATCATAAGTTCATGGTGGGTTTATATTCCTTGTCAAAGTTAGTATTTTACCAACATCCGAAAATTTATCTTCTTGACTATTTTTTGTAATTCTCTTCTCTGTCAGATATATGTGTCTCTGGAGTGAGTTGATGTCTGAGTTTAAGTCAATGTCCTTTGATGTTAAATTCCACGATATTGAAGGGAAGAACTACCGATGTGCAATAACAAAATTGCACAATCAGATAGTGCCAGAGAAATGTAAGGTTCTGATCAAGCCTACAAGGGTGGTCATCACACTGGTCAAGGCTTCCAAAAAAAATTGGCAAGATTTACACTTCAGAGAAAGCAAGGTAGTGAAATGCTACGAGCCTATGAGTAAGATGACAGTTTCTTTCCCTGTTAATCAATAAGATAAAGTAATCATTTTCACTTTGATGTCATGTTACAGCTTAAGCCACATTTGGATAAAGAGGGAGACCCAATGGCAGGAATCATGGACTTGATGAAGGTCAGATTCTGTTTTATCTTAGTTGGCTGTGCAGAATGTCACTCTCTTCTAATTATTTTGCATATGCTTGTGTGTATATAGAAAGAACCTTCAGCTTGACCTTTACCATGCATGTAATGAATATTGCAGAATATGTATGAAGAAGGGGATGATGAACCGAAGAGAACGATTGCAAAGGCATGGACTGATGCTAGATCTGGGAAAACAGCTGACCCTCTAAAGGGCCACCGTTGAGTTTTTTCATATCATAACATGAATGCCGGGCCTCAGTTCATGGAATTTCTATAGTAGATGTGCAGCTATTGTCTTCAAAATTTTATTTCCAAATAGAATGCTGTGAATTTCTAGAGGAGATGTGCAGCTATTGTGCTTATACGGGTATGCAGGTCAAGACTCACGGGCCAACCTATATAACTCTAGGTATTTTTTTTTTTTAAACAAGTTAGGGTTACTCTTATTCCTAATCCCTTTGAAATCAAGTTACAAAACCTGACTCGTTAGCTGAACTGGGCTTACTCGCAACCTGGTACGTAGACTTGGGGTTTTTTTTAATAAAAAAACCTAAAATAGGCCACATGCAGATCCATTTTACAGCCCAAGTGCAGATATTACAGTGATCAGATTGGTGTTTGAGCCTTCTTTTGTTTTTCTGATTCCTTACCAATTCCCAAGTTATCAGTTGGCCCGAGAGTACCCTTCCCTATAAACCACAAGAAATAAGAATGCCTCAACTTGAATCAATATGAAAAATATAGCAATAAAAAATTTATATAAGTCAAAATTATTTAATCCAAGAAGAATAGCACAAATGAATTCTTCAGTTAAAATATGTTATTATCTATAAATATAAAAAAAGCCAATCCAAGGGTCATTGTAAAGTTAATAGAGTTGGAGGTAGTTTGAAATATGTGTGTAGTAAAGAGTATATTTAAAGCTCAATAGAATAGTTATTGAATAAAAGAAAAGAAAATATCTCCAAAATAATTCTTTGACATTTGGAGCAGAAACTCATGATGATTGGTTTATATATCTTGCAAGATGAAGAGCTATATTTCTTATACATGTTGAAAACTCTCAGCATTAACGTTAAAATATACAATGCTACAGTAAGGTCTCCCCAGGGAGGGCAAAAAACGATTTCTTAGAAAGTTCATACAAACTTCGTACAAGAAAATCTAACTATCATATAATTTTTTTTCAAAATTAAAAAAAGAAAGATTTGTTGAGCATAAGCCTATTTGTTTGAGATGCTAAATCACCAAATTTACCATTCTCAATGTACTTCTATAGGGAGCAAAATTTGTTTGCTTCTCTCCAACACTCGTTTGGAGTTTTCTAGAATGTAAAAACAAATATTACATATATAGTTAGAGACCCCTAACACTTTGGACACATAATAAAACTATAAATGTTGTTTAGTATAATTTTTTTATGATGAAAAAGAAAAAGTGAATGACATCAAAGAGGCGAACACACAGTTTAGGGAATAAATCTATTCTCATTTTTGCTAAAGTAAAATAATTTGTTTAGTGTATAGCAAACTCAACTTAAGAGTACACTTTAGTTTTAGGGATGATAATGAGGCGAATAGGAGGCAAGTTTTGACACAACAAAATCTCATCTCGTTTCTTTTAAAATATAACACAACTCATCCTACACTATTCCTTAAGTTTTGAGAATTAAAATTTGAATTTTTTTTATAAAAATATTTAAAATACGTACCTTATTCGTTTGGCATTTTGGTCTTTGGACTGCTTTCACTGCCGAATTGCGGGGAATTTTAAAGGGGATGGAGGTTGCTTGGCTTTTGGGATTCAGGCTCATGATTATAGAGAAATGATTCATCCTCAATTGTCACTCTCTTGAGCAATGCATTGCAAAAGAAGCAACACCCTAATCGATTAGTCTCTAAAATTCTTCTCCTTTGAATCTGTGTAGGCTGATTAGTGATGATATGTTTTTTCTTTTTTTGATATGATTAGTGATGATATGTTACTGCTGCTATGTAGTTGCTGTCTTGTTTTCTTTTGGGCTTTGGCCCCTATGTTTACATCCAAAAAAAAATAAACAAACAAATAAAGAATTAATACTTTTACTACTAATTGTAGCCATCACCGCGGGCGAAGCTCCGTCCGCACTTTGAAGAGTTTCCGGTACATAATTTTTTTTACTTGCCCTTTATAAACTTCATTTTCTTTCAAATTCTAGGACTGCAAATCGATACAACTTCTGAAAAGCATGGATTCCCCTCTCGGTCTTGGGGTTACTGCATATTGCAAAGAAATCGGCTTCATTTTACTAATTGAAACAACTAGTTTCTATTGGGAGTATTATCTTTGTATTCATACTTATTTTGCATGATTGTGTATCTTTGCTGGGTTGCCAAACTTCTGTTTTTCAAACGTGTATGCTGCATAAACGAAATTTCCATTACCAAATTATTGGGCATTCGTACTGCATAATGTTTAGGAGGGGGGTGCTGAGTGAAATTATGGTATGCATAGCTGTTGAAAAATTTAGCTTTTTTTTTTTTTATTGCTACCTTTATAACTTCTGACTATTTTTTTTTTCTTTTCCCCCCTTTAATACATTTTTCTTTTTTGAATTCCTTCCAGAGAGTGTTTCTTCCATTAAAGATTTTCTCACTTAGTTTTGTGTTTCTAGTGTTCAAGGTTTCAGACAACTCGATTAACCATTGAAATTTGGCTGCTTAAGACACTTGGTGGCTTGCTCATGACTTTGGTTAATGCATTATGGCTGAGGCAGAGTTTCAAAGTATGTCCCAGACATGTTAGGGCAAAATCTTACTCTCTCTCTGCATCAGATCAGAAGCTCAGTCTTTTATTGAAATCATGCAAAAAGACCTTTGAAATCCGGCAAATTCATGGTTACATGGTCAAGACTGGTTTCAACAATGTTCCTTTCACTTTGAGCAAGCTACTGGCAGCTTCCATCCTAGATATGGAATATGCGGCATCCATTTTCAGTTATACCCAAAACCCCAGTCTTTTCATGTTCAATACAATGCTTAGAGGCTATTCTATCAGCAAGTACCCGAAAAAAGCTTTGGCAATTTTCAATGACTTGAGGGATCAAGGAATTACGCTGGACCAGTTCTCTTTTATCACAACGCTCAAAGCTTCTGGTCGAGAATCAGAGATCGGGATTGGCCAAGGGATCCATGGAATTGTAGTGAGGTCTGGGAATAGGCTGTTTATCGATGTGAAGAATACTCTCCTGCACTTTTATTGTGTTTGCAAAAGAATTGAAGATGCCCGTAAGCTTTTCGATGAATTTCCTGAAGTGAATGACTTGGTGTCATGGAACACTTTAATGGGTGGTTATCTTCTTGTTTCTCAGCCTACTTTGGTATTTGATTTGTTCTGGAAAATGTGTTGGAGCGAGCTTAAAGCCAGTGTTGCCACTGTCTTAAGTCTTTTGTCAGCAGCTGGTGATATAGGAAATTTTGTTGGGGGAAAGTCTCTCCATGGGTACTGTATCCGAATTGGTTTTAGTACTAATTTAAATGTTCTTACTGCGTTGATTGATCTGTATGCAGAAACAGGTCATATCTATTTGGCACGTAAAGTTTTTGACAGCCTTGCTGAAAAGGATGTTGTCTTATGGAACTGTTTAATAGGCAAGTATGCAAAAAATGGCCTTGTAGGAGAAGCAGTGGCTTTACTACAGCAAATGAGACTTCAAGGAGTGAAACCTAATTCTTCTACCTTGGTGGGACTGCTTTCAGCTTGTCCTGCATCTGGATATATGCAAATAGGTCGATACATTACTAATTTTATGGAAGAGGAGAAACTAGAACTGGATGCAGTTCTTGGAACAGCTCTTGTTGACATGTATGCTAAATGCGGCTTTCTTGATAAGGCTATGGATATATTTGAGAGGATGGAGGATAAAGATGTAAAATCTTGGACAGCCATGATTTCAGGTCATGGGGTTCATGGGCAGCCGACTAATGCCATTAGACTTTTCAATAGAATGGAGAATGAGGGGTTTAGACCAAATGAAGTCACTTTTTTGGCAATTCTGACCGCTTGTAGTCATGGAGGGCTTGTAACAGAGGGGATGGAAATTTTTAAGATGATGGTTCAAGAATATCGCTTTTCACCACAGGTTGAACATTATGGATGTCTTATTGATCTTTTGGGTCGAGCTGGAATGCTACAGGAAGCACATAAACTAATCAAGAGCTTGCCCATTATGGGTGATGCTACTGCATGGCGTACACTGCTTTCTGCTTGCCGAATCTATGGAAATGTTAAATTGGGGGAATGTGTAAAAGATGTGTTAACCAACATTTATAAAGAGCATCCAACAGATTCCCTCCTCATTTCTAGAACTTATGCTGTTGCTGGAAGAATCTCAGATCTTATACGAATGCAAGAAATGAAGCAAACAAATGTTATTGTAGAAAATTATGGGGTGGTTGATGCAGAGGGAGAAAGTATGGTGAAGGAGGCTGGACTAAGCACAATTGAAATTGATAATCAGGGATGAAAATACTAAAGGTTCACGGATAAGTGTTGTCTCTATTTCACGAAGTGGTAGCCTCTCTGGTGCACCAGGTAAATATGGTGCACTAAATCTCCACATGACATGTCTGATCATAGACAGTCCCTCATGACATGTAGGCAGAACACATGGTCATTTTAATGTTTATTTCTCAAGTTGGTCCCATCTCTGCTTGTGTGAAAATGGTTTATGTCCACTAAATTTTTATTGAATCACACTTGTGCCTCTAGATCAACGAAATTAAACCAAGCCTTCAAACTAAAGCAAGCAGAGGCCATTGCAGCTGGTTAAAGAGGAGATTCCTACACTATTTACATGGTGGAGCTCTTATTAGTTTGACCATAGATTGTGTCACAAGTTCAGCCAGAGAAGTTCATTGCTGCCAAGGCAATCGATGTTGTCAAGGAAGGAGGTGTTGACTTTGTTAGTCCGAGAAGCTTGAGTTCTGCCAATCAAATCTTGGTATGTCTTTTATCCTCATGATTTATAACTCTTTAGCTGTAATGTAATTTGCCCTGCTGGGGTTCTGTCATCTTGAGAAGCTTGTTATTTATAGTATAATCCAAAGGAATCTACATTCGCATTTTCTGCTGCTGTCCAAATATTTTACTTTATTTGAATGTTTCTTGTTTCTACCTTTCCTTTTCTTTAACTTGTCCTTATTCTTCTGTTATGTGTATGCTGCTTCAGGCAAATTGGCCTTTCAATGTTTCAAAAGCCGGTTGAACCGGAGAACTGAAAAATACAGTGGTTCATAATAACTGGTTGAACCGGTGGTCAGTAATCACAAGATTTTGAACCACAAAACAGAAGCATAAAAGACAAAGGCTGCCACTAACAGTAACCATAAAATAGAAGAACCAAAAGAAGTGAAGTCATGGAACAGATCAACCATTAATGAACCAGATGTTAGTCACACGATGTCCAGCGAAGGTGCGCGACAGAGAACCAGATGTGAGAGGCTGAGAGCTTCAGGTTTCCGTTCCAGTCTTCCAGGGACTTTTGAGTTTGAGATTGAGAATTTCAGATGGGTCTCTAAAGTCTAAACACTATAAAACAATGCCGCTTTTGTTTTGTTTTGTTTTTTATATTAATTAAATTTATTGTATATTAGAAAGCTGGCACTGCTATTCCTACTGGTTGTACTCGGTTTTGACCGGTTTTTATAGGTTCAACTGCTTGAGAGGGTCTGGGGTTGAACCAGGACCAGTGCACTAACTGGTCGACAGTCCAATCGGTTTTCAAAACATTACTTTCTATTCAATTGATTATTAATGCTTACAGGATCTATTACAAGTTTTATTAATGTTAGATAACATAAAAAATTTTCAGAGGACTGATTGCATCGAATATACAACCTATTACTAAACATGATTGATAAACTTGCACATTAGTTTGCAGACAAGGGCAAAATATATAATTGAGTGATAACGATTACCTCAGATATTTTTATTAAATAAAAGGAAATTGAAAAAAAAAACATAAGAATAAGATCAGAAGTCACCCTATCTAATTGTTATCCATAACAAAGGTTCTGTTTTGTCGTTATCTGCTTGCTGTTTGTTCCCTAATAGTTGAATAATCACTTTTGGCTGCAACATGATCATACCGATATGCGTTGATGACTAGAGTTTTTGATATTCCAGAGAAGTGGCCAATACTCGGGGGATGGAATAAGAGCTAGATGGCTCATCCATATTCAAGGATCCCGAAGCGTGGTACCCATATTTGACTATGTGCCTGTTCTTGCATGGGACCAGATTATGCTATCTTGTACTTGATTTGATCCAACTGGCGTAGAGAGTATTTGAATGGCTGTAGGGATATCTAACAACTGACCAGGTTCTCATCTTCCCTACATCCCATGCACTAGGAGTCTGATCGAGCAGCTCCTTAACTGGCTTGATTTCTTCCCCTTGGGTTAGCTTAATAGACTCGCCATTATGGAGCCACTTATCATCCCAAATTCTTTGATTGTTGATCATTGCCAATTCTCCACTTCTAGTGCAGATTGGGATAGTCTCTTACCGTGAAAAGACTTCCAACACCAGGAACCATTTCTCTGAGCTGGCTTCCCACAATGAGCAAGATGGGAAGTATATTGCAAAGAGCTCGCTCCAAGGGTTTTCTGCCATGTCTTTTTTGAACAGCTAATGCTGAAATGGCTCCTCATTTGTAGAAAATGAACTTATGTATAGAAGTGACAAGAAAACAATAGAGTAAAGTAAAACCAAATGATGAGACATTTCAAACAAATAATCGCAAGTATTTGTTACCAAGGTTTGTAAACAAAATACGTCAGTGAAATCTAGTTATTATCTAGTAGCTCACATAAAGGTTGTGAGAAGTGACGAATCTCCTGTGTAAACAAGATTACTCCACCCAAAATAATGCCACGTTTCCTTGTTGTACAATAGCAATTTTATGACAACCAAATTGAGGACAACCTAACAGTAACAACTACAGAAGATAGGTAAGGCTACATCCTTTCACTGAAGTATTTGACTACCATAATCAGCATTAAACTTTTCATATTTGTGGGTATGGAGATGAGCAGATGGCCTTGTGTTTTTCAAAGCCGTCTCTATATCTTCAGGTCTGATTGGCCCAACTTTTGGCAACTCTGCAAGCCAATAATTACTGTTAGTTCATGATGAGTGAAAAATAAACTAAAAGTACAGAATCTTTAGCAAAATAGCTAACACAACCTCTGATGAGAATTGCTCATTTCTTAAAAATCAACTTCAAGGAAAACAGTGCTGCTCTTAAAGCCAAACAGGGGCAGAGTACACAAGGTAAATGCAGGCTTCCATATCTAATAGTATTAACTTTGTTCAGCGAAAACTCCAAACAATTTCATAATATCTTCAGCACTTAATCTAATATGCTAGTTATTTATGCACGCTTTCCTTCAGCCATGAGAGGAGGTCGTGCAAAAAAGAAATCTTTAAGGTGTGTTTGAAATTATTGAAATTAGAATTGAATTGAATTAAGTTGAATTAAATTAAATTGAATTAAAAATTTAATTTTATGTTTAGAACGTATTTTAAAAATTATGATTTGAATTGATTTAGGAATTAATTTTATATTTGGAATATACTAAAAAAGAATTAAATTGATTTCATTTTAAGAAATTTACATCTTTATCCTCATAATGATATGATTATTATATCTTTATAAGGGTATAATAGTAAATTTATACAAAAATATACTCAAATCCACCCAAATCCTCTCTATCCTCTCTTTTTAAAGAGGATTTCTAAACTAACTTACTTAAAATTTATCAGATTTCCATAGATTTTCAAATCATATTAATTTCTATTTTATAATTTTTCAAATAAAGAATTTGATTTATAAATGAAATCAAATCATAAATTTATCATTCCAAACACAACCTTAGCGGGAAATAAAAAGCAAGAAATGCTTGATTACATAAATTTTTTATTTAATAGCACCACGTATATCTCTTTCAAGGAGAGGAATACATTTTGTAAGCATGTGGATAGGCATTGCAGATCCTGATGAATCAGAATCATGAAAAGCCTAGACTGATCCCAAATGAGCATCAAGACTCAACAATGCAATACTTAGATACAACAGAAGAATTGCAATTGAACAATGGAAATGATCAAATTTTCAGGTGAACCTCCACAAGAGCATATGGAGTTCGTGAAATTTCTCATTAAAGCGATTCAAGATCAATGCGTAAATCAGCCTACCAGAAATGAACCTAGAATTGAAGACTAGACTCTAGAGTGCTGGATCTGGAGAGCTCATGAAATTGGCAGTATCTTATGCAGCATACCTTAGTACACAGTAAAACATGAAATTTTGACTGATTATTTTGTCAATTGTTTATTAGTAAATTTTTCTTAGAAGCTTAACTTTCAGCTAACTCAGATCATAATTGACATCCTGTGTGGATAAGGAACGTGTGGAACTGTATCAACGTGCTTTTACAAAGGAACTTCATGATGGTTTAATTCAACCATACTAATTAAGATGTGACCAAAACAACGACCTGGCCCATATGGATTACTGATGCTTTCACGTGTTATTGCATGCACACCCATATACAGAGATATATAAATCAGAGTTACCCTGCACGTAGACCACGTGTAAGATGACTTAACATTGTGACTCTCCACTCCAGCCCTCCCCTACACACCTTAAACTACTGTTGTCCTCACTTACGATTCAGATTAGCTTCCTTCAAAATATGTTTGGCATGCAATCATACATTAAATAAAGCTCCAAAATAAGTGTGCATCCTGTGAAATAATTTTGGAGATGACACATTTTCCATGTAATATCTGGCTATTTTTAAGATAAATTTAGGCTCCAAATCAATGAGAAGGTTTATAGATTATTCAGTGTTGACATGTGAATGCATGAAACTGCTTGTGATCAATCATAGATTTGAAACCCAACAATTTACATCTTTAAGTATCAGCATTCCTGTGTAGAGACATTTTGGCAAGTAACTGCATTCCAGATAGATTTTGAAAACCACATACCTTCTTCAGGCACTACCTCTTGTCTCTGCTCAAGTTGTGACATCAAGCGTCTCAAGGGTTGCATTGCTGTCTCTTTACACAGCAACCTGATATCTGAGCCTGAATATCCTTCTGTCCGTTGTACTAGTAAATCATAGGGGACCTCATCCTCACCAGGCTGTGGAGAAAGAAGCTCCTCAAACATTGTCCTTCTTGCTTCTGGTTCTGGAAGTGGTACAAGGATCTTTCAATTATGGTCAAAGGACAACAGCTGGATTCGGATCACCAGAGCTTTCAATTGCAAGATCAGATTGCTTATTGGACATAATGCAACTATGCATTGAACTATGATCTAGTCTCTATGGTAAAAGAGAACAACTGTCAGTTGGCTGATCAAAAAGCATAATTGAAAATGTCATCAACAAAGTAAACCACATTCTTCAACTCTGCAATGCAGTATGAAGTCGGTAGCACTTTTATCTTTCAAAATGGATGTAAAGAACAATAGATTCCCTTGTGTCACAAACATCTTGAGTTAGTAGAGAAAAAAAACAAGATTTAATGAGCCCGTGCATACCAAGCTTACTTAGACTCCTGCACATCACTAGCAATGCATTGCAACTCACAGAAGAATTAAAATGTAAATAGAAATTTAACCCCAAAACAGAGAAATTAATACTCTTTGATAGATTACAAACCAAGCAACCTAAGTAGAATGCCAGTTTCATTTGTAAAAAGAATAAAATTATCAAACTCCAGTTGTCTGAAAAGCATGAGCTGATGGGAAAGGCCATATAATTTATTCCATGCTCTAATAACATAATCAGAGATCAATTTCCAAGCCCACAGAGAAAAATGTCATTTAGAGGACTAGAACAATTTGGCCCATTCAGTTATTGTGTAGCTCTAAAGCATAAGCTATTATAAATCAGAAGGATACACGCTTCTCAAGACGTCGGAGCATGGCTGCATCCAATTCCCAGGGAAGATTTGTTGCCGCCAAAACAAAAACAAGTTCATCAGTCCGTGTCAAACCATCCATCTGCAATCTAATCCAAATGATTATTTTTTGGAGAAAGCACGGAAGAATACATATGCCACTTCATTGTAAATTGAAACTGCATATTAAGATGCATTGAGACAGAATTGCAGAGGACAGAAATTCCCAAGTAAATAGAAAAATCTCAAATACCAATCATGAGAGTGAGAGGAAACATAATAATTAATGAATAGAGTATTGATAGTTGCAATTTGCAAAAGTTAGATTTTAACCATCTATCCGGATATTGAAGAGCAATAATCTCTGTTTAATCTTTGTTTACCGTTCATGTTATGCACGAGATGTTTAAGGAGCTTCCTGCATGCTGCAAGGAACTATAAGAAACACAGGATTATATGGGAAGCAGAAGGGAAAGAAATAATATGTTGGAAGTACTGAAATTCTTTTAAAAAGTCTGAAGCATATCATGAATGTTTCTTATTTAAGCAAATGAGGATGTGACGCATCACTTTATCTTCTATCTCCTAGTTTCTAGACATAATTAATAAGGGTTAATTATTAGTTCATCTTCTTGGTTAGAGGCAATTACAGCCTCAACCCAGTGCTTTAATCACTTTGTTAAAAGCAAAATGACATAATCCCAGTAATATAAGCATTACTGGACCATGACTGAGAGAGACAACCATGTCGTTAACCAAATGGACCTTCCATTCTCAAACCTACATCCACAACTTATGAGCTTCACTCTGTACTCCATAGTAGTTGTGTTTTGGCATGCGTGTTGAAAGCACTATCAGGTCATGACTGAGAAATAAACTAATGAATAACCTAAACTGACTAAAGTCCAAACAATCACTACCCAAGGAAAGAGTTACTGAATGCGAATCTCATTCTACATGGTTCAAGGGCTCGATCCCATGGAAATTGTTGTACATGCATAGTTCATGAGCAAGTGTAATCTAAACAGGATACTATTATAGGGCTGCTGCAGGACATGAAAATCTTAACAAGATAGGCAATACTGATAGATGAAACTAAACAGCTGTCTTGACAGCTCTTCCATCTGATGAAATCATGGACCCTGCAGGAATGAATGAAAGCCACATTCTAGTTGGTTTCAATAGAACAGTTTGATTTGTCAGGCTATTTAGCAAAACTCAGTCTCAAAAAGAAAAAGATTGCATTGCTGAGAATATGTTATCTCTTGGATTGTAAATAGCCCTAACTTTCAAAACTAGTGTTAGCTCAGCCTCAGAGGATTTAATTAACTAGAAGACTTCATCAGAAGACAGTAGTGCATTTAGAATAAGAAATAACTGATGAAATCATATCAACAGAGTTTCCAAATATGTGGCCTTAGAAAAGAATCAATTGTTACGCATTTATGGTAATCGAAATGAAGCAGTAAGCCATAAATAAAAAGGAAGCATTTACAGACAAATCATGCGACTAGCATCTAATAAGTAACTTCACAACAATAAAAGCATGGTCTATGTTAGAAACAATCATCACCTGTATCAGCAGCTCAGTTTTTAACCGTCTACTTGCTTCATGCTCACTGCGTGCTTCTCCACGTTGACTAATGATTGCATCAATTTCATCAAGAAATATTGTTGAGGGTGCATGGTACCTTGCAAGCTCAAATAACACCTTCACTAACTTCTCTGAATCACCTGCAATATAAAATAAACTTCATAAATGGACACATTCACAATATAACAAGGATAAAGCAGAACAACAAGCACTTTAAAAACCCTATTTCTTTCAAGAAAAAGAAGTGGAGGCGAGATATGTCAGCAGTGAAAACAAAGTAGACAAGAAAACACATTTTTGCAATAAGGTTTCACCACTTAATGGACAGCATGGTGGAAAAAATTTACTCATATTGCATTGATGCCTCAAGTGATTTACCTCAAGGGGGTGTTCCAGACAAATATAGGACAGTTTAGTTTAATTCAAATTCAACAGTTTCTTTGTAATAGTATTTTCATGTCAGAATCCTATATAAGTAGCTGTGCTAAAATCTAAAAGAAATCCATAACAAAGTTCTCTGTGCAGGTGCACATGTGCACAGAAAAATGAGACTTAGGATTAAATTATACTGGCATAAAAATAGATCAAATCTAGTATTCGATTAGAAGCTCTCATCATATAGATCATAGGCACCAAATTTATTAATGCCACATGAAGAATAAATCACGCATCAACAATATCATTCAAAAAGATTCATCTGCAAAGGCTATTAAATGTTACAGCAATGTCATATAAAATAAAATATATATACATTTCAAACTCTCTTTCAGAATATTGGTTTATAATGAGATGTGACTTGTGAAACAATCTGAACACAACGAAAATTCCAGGTGGGACATCACTTAGAGAGTCATATAACCAATGGTTTTAATCAAATCATACATGCTAATGACTCTGATTATATACCAGTGTTTTAATATGATATTAATATATGCTGTGTGTACCTCTGTGTCTGTCTCTGTGTGTGTGTGTGTGTGTGTGTATTTGGCTAAGTAAATCAGAGGATGAGGGCTTAACAAATGAGGTTTCAAACCAACTAGGATATGTGATCAATTTGCAAGATTCATGGTAGCCGTTAGAATCATATTCTTTGAACAACAATTGTTACTTGTATCATCTTCAGGAAAAAGTCTGCTTGCATCTTACTAGAAAAAAAATAATAATAATGCTATATCCTCTTAAAACATCCTCCTAATACTTTCTTCATACAGTAATTAAGAGGATTATTAGGAGGATGTATTAGGAGGATAAAGAATTATTCTAAAAAAAAAAAGGTTTCCACTACCAGTATCCTACTCTCATGCATCAGCAAGGGATTTAAGCCTCTTTCTTGAAAAAACGAGCACTTCCAAGTTTCATATCTAGATTCAGATATACATAAGAAACATAAAATACTCTTGAAAAAAGAAAATAAGTTGTTCATAACATGCCTCGCCATTTGCTGACAACAGATGATGCTGAAATATTAAAAAATGTAGTCTTGCACTCTGTTGCAACTGCCTTTGCAAGCATTGTCTGCAACATCCAAACCAGAAGTAATATTGTTATTCAATTATTTGAATACAAAAGCCAAGTGTGATATTCACAACCATCAAAATATGAATAGCAATCTTTTCTTTTCAACAGAATTTATTTTTCCTGGAGTATGTAATTGTATTCTCACACACAAGAAATAGTCTCATATAATTTTAGTTAGACACAGAGGAGGTAACCCTATATATATTTCTGAGGGAATATTATACAAACCTTTCCTGTTCCTGGGGGACCAAAAAGGAGAATACCTTTCCATGGTGATAATAGACCAGTAAAGTACCTACAGAAATGAGAAAGATAAGCAGCTTGATTATGAGAAAGGAATTTCACACCAATATAACTCTAGGAAATTTTTATTTGCTCATTCTGAGGTTTAGCAAACCAATTAGTTAAGTATTTATATGGACAATATCTTAATACTGCCATTTTTAGCATTACCATCAATGAAATATTTTAGGTTCTTGAAATCTGGATCCAAAATATTTTCAAAAAAGTGAATGAAATGTCTGTTCAGGTTACATTTTCAAAATTACAAATATAGAGGCCATAAGTTGCTTTGTTATTTTTCAAGAAAACCAGCCTTCAAGATATATGAGTCAGCCAGACCTCTTTTTTGTTCAATGACTTTAAAATATGATTTTTTTAACAAAAAAGAAATTTATTAAGAGAAAGGAAAAAGTACAATTTACAAAGAATAATGATAAGAAGTCCTTCTAGAGCAAGACACAGAAAATAAAAGAAAAAGGGTACGTAAGCTCATAAGATATACATGGTCTACAACGTCCAACAAAAAGGTCACATCTGTAACATATACAAGAATATCCTGACAAGCGGTGAAAGAAAAATGTCATCAACTAAGGAATATTAGGCCTATTAAACTTTAAATGATGATACCTACTTGGGATACTTAATAGGCATCACAACGGCCTCTTTTAGTAAACGTTTTGCATTCTCTAACCCCTTGATGCTTTCCCACTTCACATCTGGACTCCCACGAATGATATCCCTGCCAATGGTACAACGTGAGATGATATACATAAATGAAAATAGAACTTGCAAAGTAGAATCACACATGAAAACTTTGGCCACCATACAACATAACGTAAATTCTCCATGTATGTCATTTCTATTAAGTGTGTGTGTGAGAGAGGGAGAGAAGCGAAAATTTACCTACTTAAGCTCTCTGCTAAAGCACGCATTTCTGCAGATTCAAAAGGCGGAAGCAAAGACTTCTGCCTGAAAATGTAAAGAACAACTAGTGGTTCAGCAAATGAAGAAATTCTCTAGCTCCCATGTAGTCCCTTTGAGAACTCATAAGATGATACAATCATACTACTAATGGTTACAATTGTGAGGAAAGACTAAGGAATAATTTCAGATGTCTATTTCTTCCCTTTAGGATATGTTTGGATGGAGAAGAATCGAGGGAAAGGAAAGGGAGGGCAAGACTCATTTTAAACTTTTTAAGTTAAAAATGTTCAATTAAAAATTTTAAAATAAGCATTCCCCTCCTTTTCTCCATTCTTCTCCATCCAAATTGCGGTGAAAACCTCAAAGACATGGGGTTTGCATAAACTTCATAAAATTCAAAAAGTAATTAACGAAAATAGAAACTTCCTTGATCCTATCACTGTCTGAACCTGCTTTGACTAATTTTGAGTATCATGGCATGGGCTTTAGTCATAGTTGAATTATTTTGTCCCTGAATCATGGATGATAACTTAAACGCTCGTGATACAAATGAGACAGAAGATTCCAGTAAATTGGTACACTTGACAGATATCTACCTCCTTTTTAACATTATCATATCATCTTTAATAGTACAAAAAAGTTGTTGCAGCCAACTACAATTTAAAGTACCAATATAGGCATGTTCAATATTTTCTGAAAACTTCCATTTTATAGGTTCAATGATTGCTATTTCACATCAGTTTTATCTGTAGTTGATGCAAAGATTAGAACATGTAGACCATATATGCTAGGCTCAGGCCTCAGAGAATATAGCATTTACTACCTAAGTAAGATTTGTTGTTTACACTGTTAGCATAAAACAGTTACATACACTTTGGTTGCATACTATTGACATAAACACTATAAAAGTACAGCAGTACCACTACCAGTCGGTTACCTAATGAATGAACTACAAACTGAATTTTAATAAAAAAAAATTTCAAATTAAAAATTGAAACTTGTGGTTTCAATTATTACTTGACTGACCAGTGAGCCTCAGCTCACATGGTACTTCCCCTGGTCATAGCCAGGGGGTCTGCTTTGGTGAGGGTTCGATCCCCCAAATCCTATTCCCCATTCCCCATTCCCCATTAGGTTCCATAGGGCTTCCTTTTAACCAAAAAAAATTCTTGCTTGGGCTAATATTGTTCCTATTTTGTTTTATTTGATTAATCCTCACAGCAGAAAAGAAGCGCATTTAAGTGAGTAGTGCTCAGTACACAGCCCATGAATATGTGATGGGTCAAAGAATCATACGGCCTTTCATCCATATGGTTTGGTGAAAACCCATTTGAGTGGGTCGGATTATGCCCCTGCGACACAAAAGAATAAATCGTAATTAAGTAAACTTCCGTGAAATTCTAAGGATTAATCACCAGCTTACCAGAAAATGTTATGTATCAAGTATCAGACATAGTACCTGGCTTTGAAACTGCTCATAAATGGCCATATCCGATGTGTTTTTGGCATGCACATTGCCATTGGATGTAATGCCCGACGAACTTCCATTACTGACCGCTTTATCAGCATTCTCGCCGTTCTCCAAGATTTTCTTCCTACCAAACTTGTCATCGTAATACGAATTGAAGTCCTAGATATACCCAACAAAAAGAATCAGAAAAAAGCGTAAAATTATCGGTACAATTCAATCCACTAAATCAGGATTCGAAATCACATTAACCTGATCAACAAAAGGAAAAAAAAAATTACAAAGTAAAAGAGTGGACATTGATGTCAGTGAACCAAAATTCCGAGATATTCCACAAGCTAGTAAGAAACAAATGAAAATTTAACCAAGTAGAGCTAGAGCATCTCCGTTTGCATGAAGAGAAAACGGAAAGAAATATTTAAAAGAAAAAAAAAATCTACGATCAGCCTCTTTCTTCTACTGCATGGCGACTGAAGGCAAACCTGAAAGACCAAAAAAAAAAAAAGTATGGGAAGGAAATGTTGTACTACAATCAGCCAAATTTTAGTGCACAGATTGGTTCCATCGAAGGCGACAAAAAAAAAATGGAATTCTAGTTGCTTGTAGCGCACTCAGTTTGTGTAGGAAATTTTCTCGGGAAACAAACAGAAAGGGAGAGGGAAAAATGGAACCTGAAAAGACCATCGAGTGGGCATGGGTTCATCGGCCATTTGATCCCGATGAGAGAGAGAGAGAGAGAGAGAGAGAGAGATGAAGAGGTGTTTCTTTCTTTCTCTGGCTCTGAATCGTGCGGTTGCAGACTTGCAGCACCTCCACCCCGTGCGTAGAATAAGAACTGTTTGGAAGAATAGGAGGCGGCGAGATACAGAGAAAGAGAGAGCCACGTGTTTGGTGGTGCCGCGTCCGTTAATGCATAATCATCTCTGGATTAACTGTCTTTCCAAATCCAAATGTACCATAATAAAATGATTCCAATGAATAAACATTACCAAAGTTTTTTGTTTTTTTTAATAATGCTATACTGTTAAAAAAGTAGCTAAAATTTTTAATAAAATTTAAAAATAATTAAAGAAATAAAATTAAATAGTAAGATTATTGTCTATTTAAGAGTTAATAAATATGTTAAATCATTCTGTTAAAAATTTTGATAAAATAATTTTATATATAATATTTTTTTATTAGATTTTTTTTTAATGTGTGAGACTAATTTTGTTTAGATAACAAAATTATTTTTTTTACAAAATATTCTTTAATAAAATCAAATTGTTGATATTCCATATAAAGTTAGTCTCATTATAATTTTAGCTGAGCTGTAACCTTACGATTAAAATGAGATAAGTTTGTTTATTAAGAAATTTAGAATGAAATTTATTATTATTATTATTATTATTATTATTATTTAAAAAATACTAATTCTAGTTAAGTTTGTTTATTAGGAAATTTAGAATGTAAAATTATTCATTTCTAATAAATGTTAATTTTATTTCTTCCAAAATTGGATTTTAATCCATGTTGATTATAAAGAAAACAGGAAATAATAATTCGTTGTGGGGAAGCTTGTATAACTGATTTAAAAAAAAAGAATTAAAAGAAGAAGAGTGAGCGGATTTAGAGAACCTAAAGTTAAAACAATATAAAGAAAATAATTTTCATAACAAATAACATGATGAGAAATTATAACCACGTTAGTAATATGATAAAATAGTAAGATTCTTCATAAATGGAAGGGTATCTAAAAAATAATAATAGAAATAAATGTATTCTCATTTAACAAGCAAAGAGTTAAAGGATGACTCTTGCTGTTTTCTCATAACGATTGTGATGGTTGGATATTTGAAAGCTAGTACTTTGTTTCTTAAGAGGCCAGCTTTTTTTAAGTCTTTATAAAGTTATTTTCTCTATTCTTTTTTATTTGTCATTCAAGGTACTTTACAAAGATTTAAAAAGACATTAAATAATTTTGTTTATAAAAAATTAATTATAATTAAAAAATTTACTTTTTTATTGAAATATTTAAAATATTATTATTCATTTCTCTAACCCTCTCTTACTTCATTAATATTAAAAATAAAGTTAAAAAATAATTAATACTTCTTTAATTTTTTGAAACAATAGATAAAATGAAATAATTTTTTTTCTAAAACGATAGATAAAAAAATAATTTAATTTCAATCTATTGTCAGTATGAGAATTTTTTTATACTATTATTCAATCACATCTTATTTAATGTTTGACTTTATAGGTAATTGTTATCTTAATTAAATTTTTTTAATGATTTAACAATCTATGATGAATAATAGTATAAAATTATTTTATATTAATAGTGAATCAAAATTAAACTCTAAAAAAAATAGAGAGAGTAATATTTGCTGATTAAGATATAAAAATTTGATTATAATTTTTTATCTTAAGTATATGCTTAGTATGAAAATAAAAATGAGTGATAATTTTTTATGGATGGCTTTTATATATAATTTTGTATACAAAAGTTATATATGAAAATTTAACCTCTATTTTTACCCTTATATCAAACATGCACTTAGTGAAAAAACAAATAAGGCTATCACCTGAATTATTAATCAAGTGACAGAATCCGGCCTCTTTGTTATTCTCTTTGTATACCATATATGTATCTTCTGAAAAATAGAAAGCTGCTTTAAGTCTCTCTTAGTTACAATGCACCTACCTGTTCATACACAGTTACACCGAGCCAAGGCCATTGTACTTTCACTTTGGGCCATGAGAACTTGGAAAGGGCTTTTTTGTTTTTGTTTAAACTGATATAAAGGGCCATTGTTAAATAGAATAAATTTGATATCACCAATAGTAACAGAGATAATAATTAGATCGATGAATATATGATTTATATAATTTATTTATATTTAATTTTAATATAATTTATTCATTTATAATAATATATTAAATATATTTAGATGAATTATATTAATTTTAGTTAATAAATAATTAATAGATTATTTAAAATATTTATTAGATTAAATAAATTTACATATATAATTTAAATAATAAAATTTATTTAGATATAAGAGGAGTTTAAATATATTCAGTTTATGATGGATGGGTTACATATTTATTCATTGAATTAAATTAATAGATGAATTAAATATTATTCATTAAAATAAATTATAAATCTATTAGATGATTTTAATAATTTTTTTAATAAATTTTAAATAAATTATTATCTTATTTTTTGTCTATTTATTAATAATTTAATTTAAAATTTATCTAATTTATCCATTTATCATTCTTATCAGGGACTGAACTTTAAATTGGTTCTGGTTCATCTACTTCTTTTTGGCCATGGGGGTTCCGGTTTATCTGGGTACAAAAATCCTTGTATTGGGCTTTGCTACTTTATATCGAGACTCTTGTAATAGTAGGTTTACTGTCTTCTGCAACACAAATGGGCAAATTCATAGAAAAGCCCTAAAGCCCATAATAGGGATCAGTTAAGTAACACAAAATCCTATTTAGCCACCGCTAATTGATTTGCTTAAATGGTCTACTGCAAAGTGTGACTGTCCTTTTCCAGAACTGCAGTAGCATATTGGAAATCAATTGTATAGTGTTTTAGCCATCCGTGAATGTATTCACTCTTTTTGGCAGAGCAAAAAAGAAGGGAGAAAAATTTAAGTTGGTAACATATAACACTTTTCAAGTTAATTATAAAAAATAGGTAGCAAGGATCGAATTATAAATCACTTTAGTCATAAAAAATCTGATAACATATTATGAATTATCTCTTTTAAAAATTATTAGATTGAAGTTCATAAATAATTTTATATTACTAATGATTATTATTTAACCCTCATGTACTATCAAGCAGATAATATCATAATACTCAAGCTGAAGCAGAAGCAATAGGCAACATTTCAAGCCTCTTTGGGCTCATATGTTAAAGAACACAAGGAGTTGAAAAGGAAACAAAACAAGCTCATTAACAGCCAGAATATTTGTTAATAAGATAGGTCAAAACATAATAGTTCATTTTTGCATATATATATCGCCAATTATACTACTATATCTTGCTAGCATGCCAAGCAGGGTTAACATCAGCTGACAAAGAAAAAATCGATTGCATATTCTCATTCTAACTAAAAACTAGCCAACCAGCTAGGCCCCTCGCAAAGAAAAGAGAAATCAACTATGAGTATTGACACTTAGTCAAAACTTAAAAAAAAAAAAAATCGATTGCATATCCTCATTCTAACTAGAAACTAGCTAACTAGCTAGGCCCCTCCCCAAGAAAAGAGAAATCAAATATGAGTATTGACTTAGCTTATTGATAATTGAACACGTCATCAGATTTTTTTTGAAGGTACACTGGAGATTCTATACATCATTATGGTTTTTGAATTTTCCCCTTGGGGAAGAAACTGGGGAAAGGAAGAGTTATGAATAAATCCAAAAAGATGAACCCTTCTGTAGTATAATATATAATATTCGATGCCAACATAAGTTTGCAATATATACAATATTAACACGTGTAATATTATATTGTATTATATTGTTGAGTTGCTATGAGCATTTATGTATCCATAGAGGCTTGACGAGAATTCAATGAACTTGGCAAGCAATATAGAAAAGTAGCAAGCTATTTTCAAAGTGCCATATACATTGTCCTTATAGCTTTTGCCTTTTTACTTTAGTCGATCACCTTGATGACTTGGTCCATGGCTCAAATTTCTTGGTGACTGATGTGGATAAAACTGCAGATAATGAATGATCAAATTAATTCCTTACTTACCAGGTACTGATCTGATCTGCATGCATGATTAGGTTCTGTCTAATCAACTTGGACTGTGGAAAGCGAAGTGGTTAGCCTTATTTTGAGGGAAGGAAAACTTGCGCGGCAAAGATTTTGTTCCGCCGACCATTTGTTAAAGCTGAACATTCAACTGATGAGTTGGCCGAAAGCTCTTGAAATTGCCTTCAGCCAATAGAGAAACTTTAACTGTTCAAAACTCTCCGAAATCAATGGGTTCAATTAATTGCATGTGTGCTCTTGGGAGATATGGCAATGGGGAAGCTTCGTTCTACGGCTTTACTTTTCATGAAATGAGAAGATGGGGATTGATGTTGGTGAACGAAAGTGACACTATAGAGGACGCATGCTTCCCTGCATAGGTATAGATACCAGGGGCAGGAAGGAGGAGAGCTAGATATTAGAGGGCCATCTAGGTATAAATTGCAAAGAGTTTTTTAGGTTTACTTAAATGTACTCACTTCTTTCTTGTTGTCTAGAAGAAAGAAAATGGAAAAACGAGAGTTCCGACCATTCAAAGACTGAGTCAGATAAATGTCTCGTGACCCTAATATTTTCGGATAGAGAGTAATAGTTTAAAAACGTAGCTTTTGCATGATTTGGATTCACTAAAATGCACAATAAAATATAAATTGATAATTATTATGAAAAAAAATTTAAAAAGGAGATTCTAAGAAATCTATAATGTGTTATTAATATGTTTACATATAAAAGCCTGTTTGAGTGAATCCCAATGTTAAAAAAAAATAATTAAATAAGAGACATACTTCGTTAATTTCAGCTTCTTTTCTTTTCCTTTGTTTTTTTTTTTTTTGAATTTTCTAATAAAACCATCGATGCATTTCAATAGAAAGAAAACATGAGATACCAAGTACGTTCTCCTTGACAGCCTGAAACGTTTTCTGGGACATCGAAAGAAAGAACATCTAAACAACACAATATGTATAACTAGGTTCGAAACTTCTAGCCTTTATGAGAAAAAGAAAAAGTACATTGCAGTAAGAAATTGATCTTAATATAAGAAAAATTAAATGTAATTAACTAGTAAGTAATTAACTAATAATAATAATATAAAGACATCCTAGTGTGAAATAAAAATTGAAAGAAATCGATGTCATGTACTGTCACTCTAATATGTTGACATATGTTCTTATTATAATCGATGTGATTAAATTTATTATTAAATACAATGATTATTTGGTTAGTCTTCTTTTTCTATCCTTGTGTTTTTTTATAAGTAAATATAATTTTATTAGTGTAATATAATCTCTAAAAACATAATTTTATTATATATTATTCTATAAATTTAAATTTATTTTTATATTTGTTTATAATTTCATGCTACGCACAGGTATTAATTTAATTCTCATAATATTACAGTTGTTTGGTTAAGATGCTCTAAATTGACTCCATCTTTAAGAATCAATTTAGTAGAAGTGATTTAAATTTTTTTGTTAGTGACAGAAATAATTCAGAATTTGATTTTGAGGTAAGGCTAGTAATTTTTCAAAATGACACTTACAAGCAATACTACAAAATTAATTTTGACAAGTGAAATCCATTAATTTTTTTAAAAATATACAAATATACTTAAAAGTAATTATATTTTATAACACTCAAACAAATTCAAAATTCTAAAATTAATTCTTTTACAATCAATATTTTAAACATAAAATGCTGTTACAGTCTTATAGAATTATTTTAGAGTTGTACGCGAGGATTTTGTGCTGCCCATGCTTAATAGCATCATTATAGAAGCCAAATTCCAAAATATATATTAATTTTCTTAGCACAATGTATAAATACATCAATAATCTACATGTGATACAAAACTATATTGATTCAAATTCAAATAATTGTTTGCAGGAAACAAGATTTTGGGTAAAATTTTCCATGAATCATATATTGCAGTAGTACTATTTGAGATATATTTAAATATGTATTTGAATTAACTTATTTTATACTTAAAATAGTTTATATTAAAATCTGAATCTTTCACAAAAATATTTTAAAAAAAATTAATCAAAACCAAACATGCATTAAATAATTTTTTCTGCTCAATTCTTTGTCATGGCCAAGTAACTCCCAGTAGATATAAATATGCAATTAGAAGTATTTACTGATAAAAAGATTATCTTTATCATTATCATTATATTATCATCATTTTATCTTTAGTTTATAAATAAGTTAGAATTAATATTTTAAGAATTTTATCTTATCTATCTTATCTTATAATCTTATATCTTATCTATTATAATTATATTCATTATATAATAAAATACTTATTAATTATTTAGTTGAGCCTGACCATAAACTTCTACATTTTCTATTTGTGTTCCTTCATATATGGAACAGATATGACATCCAGAAAGACCACGACTGATTACGCATGGACATGTGATGTCGTTTTGTCGAGAAGACAGCAAAACTTTCCTTTGTCTCTTGGCCATGCAAATCTGCCATAGAATATGTGCTTGCAGGTACAGGTGCCAAATTAAGCCAAATAAGATATCAAACATGGAAGCACAAGAACCTTCTTCTGTGAACAATATGTCTGTCATTTATTATCTTGGCAAGTTGGGAGGAAGATGATAAAACCCAAAAAAAATAAAATAAAATAAAAATATCTGTAAGGTGCAATATCGATTTGAGATCCAAGCATACGTACATGCTGAGGATTCTTTGAAAGCTGGATATGTAAGCTCAAAAGAAAACATACTTATACACAAGGAGGTCCCCAACAATGATGAATATATTAATGCAGCTTTGCACATGAAATTATTACCACCTGTTCAAAATTTCAGGTCATTGCTTGTGTCAAGAACTAAACTATTATGAATTAGTCCAGTTCTCAGTTATCAGTAATCACTGCACTTTATAACTACTGGCTTATTTGTTTAGTCACATTTCCAACAAATTAAAGTCTTCCTTCTATTTCTAACTCTTGATCACTCTCACTCATGTACACTCTTTTACTCTCTAAAATGCTCGTTACAAATTCTACTTGGACTTGGTTTAAGTTATTTTCTCAAACCAGCAATGGAAGTACCCTTCCTTCCTTAGCACCAAATCCAGGAGAAGAAGATGTGTGTGGTCTATATATTGTGGCTAACTTGCATTAGCACTCATACATATTCATTAGCTATTCATTTATTACTAATATATGTGTGTGTGTACTATTATTATTATTATGTAGTGAATATGATTTACTTATAACTATTTGGTTTATTTTTTTGTCATGCATTTTGTGACGTATAACTAACTTATGGTTTAAAATCGAACCAATAATTTAGTTTGGTAAACTATATAAATTCGTATAATAACTGATTAATTAGCTAGTTTCTAAAAGTACAGAAAAATAAAATCAATTTAACTTTAATTTTAATTTATACTTTGAACCAAATTAAAGTGGACCGTGGAGACGTGAAAGTTAAACATCATCATCTACAACAAAACGAATAACATCGTCAATTAATTTACAAAAAGCAGCCCATGCTTTAAGTGATGCCTCTGCAACATTCTTCGGCTAAAATATTATAAATGTAATTCTCTTTTTTTTTTCGTGAGAATAATAAATACTTTGGTTAAAATATGAAAGATCCTTCTCTCTGCGTCGAAGAATATTCTATTTTGTAATGGAACCTTCGTTTCTGTTACCATGAGATCATAGCATTTAGCAGTAATATTCCTCTTGGGAATGAAACCTGACTTTTTATAGAATTCGTAGTACTTAAAATAGCATATGTTCTAAAGAAACTACATGGTTGACCTTTCATAAATATTATCGAATAAGAATCAATGGCAATACACTCATGACGCACCCAATCCATCTCTCATAATAATAAAAATCCCATCCTAATAAATATGAATATGACAAAATCACATTCTACACCGTGAATATGAGCCAACCCTTATTTAGTTTGATCAATTTTGTAAATTGTAATTATCCGGTTTAGTATCTAAAATTATAAACCAATAAAATCAAATTTAATTTCAATTTAAATTTTGAACCAAATTAAACTAGAACATGATGGACTACTCAAAAGAAAACATCAAGAACAAAACGAATACAATTGTCAATCTATATAATTACAAACTGCATGATTGTTTTTTCGGTTAATAGTGATTCGTTACACATTCCTTGGCTAAAATATTAAACGTAATTCTCACTTTCTGTAAGAAACTAAGAATATTAATTAAATGTTTTGGTTTTTCATGTAGGTTTTCTCTCTCTCCAGCGAAGAATATTATTCTGTTCTATTTTGTATGGATTCTTAGTTTCTGTTAATTGGAGATTATAGCAGTAATATTCCTGTTGGGAATAGAACCTCACTTTGTAGAGTTGTAGTACTCAAAATAGCAATTTCACTATACTCATAGCTGTAAAATTTGGAATAACCCGAAAATTTGATGATTTGGGTCTTTATCTGGTCTCGTTGAACACGCTGATTAATTTTCGATCAAACGTGATAAATCGGATAAAAATTGAAAAAAAAAATCAATTTTATATTTTTAATTTGGATTTTTTTTAACCTGATCGGCTTGGACCAAATTTTTTACAATTATGATTGACTGTAATAGGAAGTTTTCTCAAACAATGAATTATGAATATGACTCTTAAGTACACTTTAGAAAGTAAAGTATAATATTTATAATTATTAATTAAAATATTATTTATTTAAAATTTGATAAAAATATAAGTAAATGTATAATAAATTTTAAATTTATTAAAATCTTTTCTTTTAAATTTTTTTATTAACGATTATTTATTTATACTTTATTTTTAAAATATAGTGCTTATCACTTTAAATGATCTAAATCTAATAACTTATTTGCCTCTTAAACCGTTGCTAAAACATTGATTAGTGGACAAGTTTTGTCACCTGCGAGTTTTTTTCCTTAGGCCTTGTGTCCTTTGTTGTATAAAATTATTTATATTATTTGATTGTATTAAATTTTAAGAATTTTATAGGTAACCTTAATTATTTAATTATATAATAAGAAGTACTTATGATATTTTAATTTCTTTCAAAAGTAGCGATATCTTTAATAAGTTGTTGAGTTTTTTTATTAAATATTATTTTTATGGTAAATATTTGAAATTAATATAATTTAATTAATAATTAATAAATATTTGATAATTAATTAAAATATTAATATTAAAAAATACCACTTCTCATATGTGGTCTGTTTTTCAAGTTTTTATTCAATTTTTATCATTTACGATTAGCAGTGGAAATAAATTAAATTAAATTAATTTTTTTTATAATAAACTTGACCTATTTTACAAAGTACTTAGCTTAAGCCTAACTTATTAACATTACCTTTTGTTTTTTTATTTTGGCTTAATCTAGCTTTTTTGTAAAAATATAAATTTTGACCTAACTTGTAAATTTATTTAAAAACTTACATGATATAAAATCCTTCAAATAAGGTAACAAGCCTAAGCTTCCAAAATCTTAAATAGGCTCAAGGTTTTAATTAAAATTATTAAATTATTAAATTATTATATATAAAATTAATAAATTATATAAATGTATAATAAATTATATAAAAAATTTATTTTTAATTATATGTGTAAAATAAATAATAGACCAATATATTAAGTTAAATAAACTTTATTAAAAGCTTAAGCTTGACTTAGTTAATTAAAAAGATATTTTTAAAAATATAAACTAAATTTGTATATTAAATTAACAAAGTCTAACAAGGTGAAAGTAAATTAAGTCGCACTCTCCCAATATTTCCACTCCTATGATATGGGTGGGCAAGATGGGACGGCTGGAAAAAGTTGACTTGAAAATTAACCTATAAATACATTTACTGTAGAAAAAATTGCAAATATTGATCATTGTTCTTATTATTTATATCATCATTCAATGAAATATCTAAAATGTAATCAAGCTTCGTTTTTATTTTTTTTAGATAAATGTTATAATTCCTCTAAAATGTTTTGGCTAGTGAATTAATGATTTGAATTTTGAAAATTTTATAAGAGGTTAAAAATTTAAACTTTGTATCGTTATTAATTATAAAATTTATTGATAAAAATATTATGTATATATGCCATGCATGTGGCAGATACTATTATTTGTGTGCCAAACCAACATTTGATTTAGTGAACACAAATTAAAAAAAAGAAAAGAAAACATGACCATTTGGTTGAGTTGAGTGAAGAATATATTGAGCTAGGAATGATTAACTAAATTCACAGGATTGAGAATTACCAATAATTTAGTTTGTTTGTTATCTCTTAAATAGATAAGTGATTTTTACTACTCAATTTATTTAATAATTTTTTTTAATTTTTACTAAATAAATTTTAACTATTTTTTTTTTTACTGCAAAGCATGATTGAAGACAGAAGAAAGAAGTGAAAAAAGAATCGAATTCCTTATCTTCAAGGACCATTGTTGAAACATAGCACCGCCCTTCACCGTCGTCCACACCAAGACGCTGCATACAGAGCGGCTCCATCGTCCACGTCTCTCCCAAACTGACTTCAGAGTTCACACACGCACTTCTGCTACGCAAGAGTCCCTCCACCGTGTCTCGTAAATGGACATTGAGGGATGCCACCCATTGCTGTCTCAAATGTCTATTCAGATCATACGGAGATACATTCGAAGTTGTAGTTGAATGATAAATAAATTAAAATTCTAATAAAATAAGTTTTATCCATAATATTAATGAATTATTAAGTAACGTGCGAAAATAATTCGTAAAAATAAATAAATAAATAAAATAGTGATGGAGATGAAAAGATAAGGAAGGGATGGGAAAACCTAGTTTAGTTAGAATCGGAGGGAAATAGGGAATGGTGTTGCGTTCTTGTTCTTGAGAAAATGACTGGTGGATTTGAATTTTTATTTTTAAGAACGCTCGTATGTCATGTTTTAAGAAAGAAATGTATAAATTTTGTGTGCATAAAAAATAAGTTGTTCTTTTTGTTCTTTTCATTATTATTATCCATGAAGTTTAAAATCTGTTGTGAAAAAGGACAATGTAAAATAAAGGGTAACATAAACCCGAGTAGTTTGCTGAGCAGACGATTGTTCTTTTGCTAGTGATTAGGATCCAAATCCTTAAATGCAGTGATGCCTCGTTATTCTTATATCACTGCTCCAATATTTATTTTATTTTTTCAAAGATAGATGGTTTTATTTAAAAAATGATTCCAATATTAGAGAATTACAGAAGAAGAGTTGGCACTCACAATTTAAATGCGTAATTAGTATAACCAACTAATTGGCTGCATAAAAACCAAAAGAAATTGAAAGTAATAATCGTTACTATAAGATCTAAGTAGTAGCGGATAAAAGAATTAAGCTCCTCCAACTTAGTAGCTAGCAATAACCGATTTTTTTGTTTTGTCTCAATGAATTTGTAATTCAACTGGTACTTACCTCAATCATAAGACTAGAGTGTTATGATGCCACTTTTTCTCCTCTTTTTTTCGGGTGCTAACACATTTTATGTAACAAAAAAAAATAATTTTTTTATTATTAGATTTGAGCAGTTCAATTAACTTAGAGTAATCTCTTTTGACTCACGAGATATTGGTGCAGTGAAAATAAATTACGCTTCTAGATATGAGAACTGTAATTTAATTTTTGAGAGTTACATTTTATAGGGAGGAATATGCCATTATTACTCTTAGTCTAGAAATATTAGGCTTATGGGACAGTTTAAATACTAATAGGTCAATCCCTATATAGATACTCCTCATTCACACCAAAAAGAGTAATTTCATTTTTTGTCCTCAAAAGATATAAGTGTGATCATTTTAATTTTTTTAAAAAAATTTACATTAATTTAATTTTCGAACCCTACGTGGATACTCCTCGTTCATACCAAAAAGAGTAATCTCCTTTTTTGTCCTCTAAATATATAAGTGTGATCACTTTAGTTTTCTAAAAAAAGTTGACATTAATTTAATTCCTAAATTATAGAAAGTAATATCATTTTGGTCTTTCAACAAAATTAACATCAATTTAGTCCCTTAATCATAAAAAAATCATCAATTTAGTCTTCTAATTATATAAAACTGATATCAATTTAATTTTTTAATTATAAAAATTATATCAATTTAATTTTTATTTATATACAGAAGAATAATTTTAATGTTACTTTCTATATTTATAGAGTAAATTGATATCAAATTTTTTTAAAGAGGTAAAATAATAATACTTATATATTTAGAAGGAAAAAAAAAATTAATCATTATGTTACTACGGCGTGCTTCTATCGACTTGGGTTTTTGTCCACTTTTGTAGTTTGATCTGTACATTAATCTGTTTCGGAGCACTGCAGGCAGAAGCTGCTCTCAGTCCCAAATCGTATGCTGGCTTATGATATTATCACTGCCCCATTACCAGGTTTTGAAATGAGAAGAAACGTGCTTTTTATTATGGTTTTATTGTTGCCGCCACCATACCATAGTCAAATTAGCTGAAGGAGACATTCTAAATGTAATTATGTCCGCCTCATTTCCATTCTCTGTCATCATTCCAGTTATCACCACGCCAGGCCTTATCAGATAAAAAATTCTGTGTGTTTTAAAAGTATTATATTTAATTTATTAAAATTATAACACTTAAATAGTATATTTATTTAAATATTTAAATTAAATATAAAAAATTAAATAATAAAATTTAATATAAATATTAACTTTTAAAAGTAATATTCTAAAAGTACAATATAATTTTTCCATCACATGAGATATATATGTCATAGATGCATGCAGATGCAGTCACGCTTCTCACCGTTAGTTTTCGTTGAATTTGATATCCTCAATACAGTCACGGTGATAGGATCTAGTTGACTGACATCTATCTAATCAATTTCCATGATCTAATCCCAGCACCATAAAAGAGTCATTATTTAGTGAGATATTCCAAAAGCATGATCTAAATGAGATGAACCAGATTTGCCAATTAATTGTGAGACCAGCCCCTTTATTACTATAAAGATTTGTCATGGGCTAATTTGCATTAATTTTTTTAAAAAATATTTTTTATTAGCTTATTTGTAAGTAGAAACTATTTTATATTCGAATGTAATAATTGAGATTTTTTTTAATTTAAACAATTTTTTATGTTGTAAAAAAATAGAACTTCTTAGTACCTCAACTTTTTTTTAAAAAATTTATTCAAAGTATTTTTTTTAAAAAAATATAAAACAAAAACACATCCAAACAAGTAATAAATGATGCATATAATCATTGCAGGCACACTGCATTCTCGATCTCATTTGCAAAAAATAAAAATATCTTATTAGCAATGAAAGAACATAATAAATAAATTTGTTGCAGTTTACAACTGATCATGATGAATATATACAACGATGAGTAAATTCATCGTTTAAAAAATCGCATTATGTGACTAAAGCATTTAGACATTTATTCCTCAATATGAAAATTGACGATTGCTTTACTGGCAAAATGTTCATTAGTAATGCACAAAAAAAAAAGTTTCATTATTAAGTTTTAATTATAATTTAATTTGGAACTAAAATTTTATTTTAGCAAAAAAAAATGTGCGATATAATCCAATTGCTAAATTACTGCAAAAAAAATTTGTTTCATTATTTTGTGATTAATTTATTAATGGATACTTTCTGAGAGGAAAATATATTCCTAAATTTGTCACTTGCTCCCAGACTTTTACAAATCTATAATTTAATCATTTTTAATTGGTCTAATATTCATCACTCTTACTTTAAAGAGTAAAATAAAAATAGATAATTATTGATAAAAAAATATCAATAAATATATATATCATTTTAACAAATTCATAATTTATCATTTATATATTTATATAATATCAAATTTTAAAATTTTTTACTCAATAATTATAAATATTATATTTTATCCTTTTATAATAAGTCCTTCACTTTAAAAAAATTAAATTCTCACTACAAAAAAGCTGTTCATATTCTCATATTTTCGTATTGCATTTATCATTTGCCATTTGTCATTGCCATCATGTCACTATTATAATTATTAAAAATAGTAATAAATTTTAATATGATCATATTTCATTTAATTCATTTTATTACCATTAATATAATTGTCGTGATTCATTTATGAAACTCATAAACAAGTCGATTATTATCGTCATTATCTATATAAGCATCATCACATAATTATGTACTATCCGACATTTTTGTTTAATTTTATTAATTTAAAATGAAATAATATTAAAATATTTGTTTTCACTTTCATGAAAAAATGAACCTAAAGTCAAATATATTCCTAATAAATTAAAAAGAATCACTTCAGTAAAATAAATAAATAATAGCATTATATATGCCTTCCTCTTAGCAAAATGAGGATGTTGAAAGTTGAAACAAGCACACAAGCCTTCTTTCGCTTTCTTTCTTTCTTCTAGGTGGGTAGTCTACTTTCATTTTATTTCAACTATTTATTAGAAATTTTAATCTTTTCATATAAATTAATGATGGGTTATTGAAAAAGAAAAGAAATTTAAATTTGGTATTAATATCTACATATTCTAATAAACTGGAGTCTTTTCTTTTTATTTACGAGTAAGGTGTAGGGATCCAATAAGGGGGAGAAGAAAAAGGGTGGATAAAGTTTGGTTGTTGAGAACTATTGGAGATCAAACCCGATCATGAATTGATTCCAAAGTAACCAATGAGTAATTAATTTTTCATTAAGGAAATCATCGAGTTATTTCCTACAACATTGGTAACTGCTCTTTTATTAGGATGAAAGGTGATTGCATAGAGGAAGACATAATATATAAACAAGTGGGAGAATTGAACACCAAAAATTTGCGCTACAAGATATCCTAATTCCTAAGTAATTTTCTCTTTTCTTCCTCTAATTTTTATAGAGTATGCATTGAAGCTACATTTGAAAAGGTTAAAAACTTTGTACTGTTGTTATTATTATTCATATTATTATATATGGTTAAAATATTTATATAGTCAAACCACCAGGAATGAGTTACTAACAAAGAATTTGAGTAATTTTCTGTTTGTAAATACATATTTAGATTAATTTATTTTATATTTAAAATAATTTATAATTAAAATTTTATTAAAAAAACTTTAAAAAAAATAATTTTTTTAAAAAAATTAAGCTTTACCAAATATGTACTGAGACTTAAGTTTAATGTCACAACTAACAATTTTTCTTAATATATAACTTATAAATATTATTATAAACTTTTGTTGAAACCTATTATATGTCTTAATTTTAAAATGAAATTAGCCTCCCCCTCCTTCACTTTTACAAACAAAAAAATAGTTTGAAAAATTTTTAGAATATGTTCAGAATAATTAAAAAATAGAATTAATTTGATTTTAATTAGATTAAATTAATTTATTTAATTTAAAAATTAATTCTCATATTTAAAATTTATCAAAAAATTAAATTAATTTTTATTTTATAATTTTTAAACAAAAAATATTATTTATAAATCAAATCAATTCTCAAAATTTACAACTCCAAACCTACTCTTAAAGTGCAACTATTGCATCACATAGATGGTGGATTTTGAATCATCAAATATTCTGCCAAATTTATTTTTAGTACTACTAAGGTAAAGAAAGATATTTGCATAAGTAGTACACTTGTATTAAGAATTGAAAATTCAATTATCACCTTATGAGCTAATAACTCAAATGACATTGATCATATGTACATAATCTCATAACTTGAAATCCCTAACAATGTTTATAATTTTTCTTTTCACATTATCTTAAGTATATAGTCTTCATTCTTACAAAAAAAAATAATCAACCATCAATACTTGCATCGGGTTTGTTAAACGACACTCGTTGTTCGAGTCTCAGGTATAAGGCATGTAATGCATCAGAAAAATTGTTACAAAATTGAATCTGCAGAGAAAATTTATAAAACATTTTACCATAATAACATGTGGCTGGAGTTGCATTAATAACAAGAGGGTAATGACTGTTGCATATAATTTAAGCAAGAAAGGAGAAAAAGAGGAAAAAAGAAAGATAAAAGGAAAAAGAAGATCATAAACAACGTATTTGTTTGCCATATATGTCAAGTAGAGTCAACTATTTGAGACCTGTTCTTCTGATCTTGCTGACAAAAAGGGCCTAACATATTGCCAAAATGCAGGAGAATTTTGAAGTGCCGCTATGCTTCATTTCCCTGCAGATTTCTCAAAGGGCCCTAGCCTATTATCACCCAGCTTTGAATTGTACGCAGCCTTCTTGTATTCCAACCATGTGAACTCCTTGTACAAACTCTCCTCTTCTTTGGACATGAGCGAAGGTAAAGGTGCTATCCTTTCACTCAAGGGTGGTCCTCCAAAGTAGATCATTGACAACCTTGACTTTGTGGTGTCAGCAAAAACCCTGTGCTTTACACTTTTAAACCTCCCGTTAGTCATCACCTGCATCGATTTCAGCCCACAACACGATTAGAAGGATTAATAGGAAAACTCGAAAGAAAAAAACAGGAAGATGATGATACGGTGAAAATACCCAGATGAAAAAAAAAATGTTAGGATGTCGTTTTCTGATAAGTGAATCTTTTTCTGACACGTCACGGAGAGAGAGAGTAAAACTAAAACAGTTGGGTGAATGGGGGAAAAACCCATGAAATTACAGAGCAGGTTATGAGGAAGAAGATTGACTTTTTGAGCGATGGGAACAAACAACTGAACAAATGAACAATTTTCATAAGTCAAACACGAATTGCTTAGTTGCGAATTGATATTTAATGGTACCTGCAGAGAGTCACCAACGTTGATGAAAAAGGAAGTGTGATCAGGTGGGACTGAAACCCAAGTCCCATCTCCCAGACAGATTTGCAGGCCTGATGTGTTGTTGGATCTCAGGACAGAAACTATCTGTGGGTCTGTGTGCTCCCCGAACCCAAGCAAGTTTCGTCCGTTCAATGCTTGCAGCTCTGGGCATGGCGGGTAGTGGTTGAGCCTGAAGCAAGAATCGCTTCTCTCGTTCTTCAGAAGCCTGCTGAACACATTCCTCGGTCCAATTCCCAATCCGTCAGCCATCAATTCCAGCACTTCGTAGCACATGTTCTTCACTGCCGAGATATAATCTTCCACGGCAGAGCTGAGAAAATGCCAAAAGTAAGCACCTTGGATGAAAAAAATGAAACACACCAAGAAGAGAGAAAAAAAAAAAAAACAGGGGACTCTGTTTCGAAACGTTACCGGAAAATTTCTGGGTTTTCCCGGAAAATGAGAAGTGACTTGGGGGAGACGACGTCTGGGTTGGTGTTGAGGAGGAGATACTCAACCCAACCCACATCACCGTTTGCGCCAATTCTGTTGCTTCCATAGCCGAAAGGGTCGGGGGGACCTGCTCTGTCTTTCTGAGACTGAGGTTGCCTGAAAAACCTGAGGGATTCATTTTCCAGCTTGGTCATGAGGTCAAGGGAAACGCCATGGTTGACGAGCTTAAAGAAGCCAAACTCGTGGCAGGCCTTGACTATGTGGGACTTGGCCTCAGGGTCAGAGAGGTCAACCTCTGGAATTCCCGTGAACAAGCTCGTGGGCTTGCATGTCTTGACAAGAAAGCACTGGTTTAATGCAGGCTGAGACAGAACAACCATGGTTGCTGCAAGCGCAACAAGGAAGAAGAAGAAGAAGTGAGAGAGAGAGAGAGAAAGGGTAGGCTTGTTCTTGGGAGATGGGTGTGAATTGCTAATGCATGAGAGCAAAGGCAGAGGCGTTACGAACTATATAGACGAGCCATCT
Source organism: Castanospermum australe (assembly GCA_019955255.1). NCBI lineage: Eukaryota > Viridiplantae > Streptophyta > Magnoliopsida > Fabales > Fabaceae > Castanospermum > Castanospermum australe. Next base: position 315,207 of record NSJW01000821.1, read on the forward strand.
GGCCCTCATTGTCTCCTTGACATTTATAGAATCGAGAGAGAGAGATGTAATTTTCAATTTTTTTTTTTGCCGTTTACATTGGTGGATATGATTTAGTTCTTTTTTTCTTTTTAAATAACGATATAACTTCTTAAACAATTTTTTAATAACTTTTTAAAAGGATATTTAAAAATATTTCATATTTTAAAATTTAAAATATATTTAATATATTTTTATTTATTAATTAAAAAATTTATTAGTTTTACTATTTAAAAAATATAAATTTATTCTTTTTGAGTAATATTGTGTCCTCTTGTGTGTGTTTTCCATGATAATAAAAAAAGATCTTTTTTTTAAAAATATTTTTTTTAAAAAATTTTGGTATGTTTAGGTAAATTTTTTTTTTAAAGAAAAGCACAAAAATGTACATTTTATTAAAGTTAGATTTTTATACTTCTAAAAAAGGCATTTTTAAAAACATGAAAAATCTATTCAAATATAAAAAAAAAACTGATTAAATATTACATCCAACTTAAAAAGGTTTTCACTTTTTAAAAAAAATGTTTATAAAAAGCTCATATTAGATTTTTTTTCATACAATATTTAATAAATATTTTTTTATATTTCAACATCTTTTTCATGTTTTAAGAAAACATATAAAAATACTTTTTTATTATGCTCATCCAAATGAGCTCATAGAATTATTCTTTTCAAGTAATGCTAAACAATCCTCCTAATCATATTAATACTTGAGAAAGAAAGTATTAAATAAAAGTAAAAAATATTTAATATATTAAAAATCTAAAATATATTTAATATTTTCTTCATTTAATAATTAAAAAAATTATTAGACTAATTATTTAAAAGAATATAAAATTATTCTTTTTTAATAATGTTATATAATCCTAAAATATTATCCTAATAAACTTTCTAATATTTAATAAATAAAAATAAAAAATAAAAGTATTTAATATTTTAAAAACTTAAAATGCATTTAAAAGCTCACTATGTAAGAGGATGTAAAATTATTTTTTTAAAAAAATATATTTATTACTATCCATAAAGCAAATTCCATGAATTGGACTATTTCTTCTTTTTATTTCTTGGAGTAAAATGATAATTTGGTCCTTGAAAATATATCTCATTTGTAATTTAGTCCTTAATTTTTATTAAGTGTATGATTTAGTTCTTAAAATATTTAAATATGTTTTATTCTAGTCCTAAAAAGTGATAATAAAATGACTACTTTAAAATAAATTTAAATAATTAAAGAACTATTAATTTAAATTAGGGATTAAATTGTAAATAAAGAACATTTTTAAGGAGTAATATGTTAGAGTTGTCTCAGAGTAGTTTTTGCATAAAAAGAAATTAATTTTCTATTCATATAATTTAAAATGTGTACTAGTATATCAATTCGATATATTTTAAAAAAAAATTAATTTTCATCATGACTAATCTAAATAATTAAATAGGAGCATATCTTCTTAACAATTAGCTCAATTTTCTTTAGTTGATGGATTGTGACTACTATTTTTTCCCACTTCACTTTTCACTTTTCAGTAACTAAGTAACTATAATGAATTTAAAAAAAAATGAAATCATATGAATTTAGATTGAGATATATTAAGTAAATTATATCAGTTGGGATTCACTTACACTAAACATAAGCCTTATTATACACTTATATTATTTAATAATTTTTTATAAAATTTATATAATATTTTCTAAATCAGTTTCAAATACCAATTCGATTATATATGCTACTCTATTTTCCTTTGGCCGTGGTGTTGGAAGAGTATAGTGGAAGAACCAATATATTAAGAGTCGTAACTACAATTATATTGTGTATTTCTTCTTCTTCAATTCCTCTTTGTCTTTAATTGAAAATTATAATTTTGCAAGAAAATCCAGTCACTTTCCAAAGGATTAAGAAACCAATTTGCATTGCAGAGATGGGAAGGTGTAGTATTTAACGCAGAGAAACAATAAATTCATTATTTTTTTTAGTATAATTCTGAGTATTTTAATAAAATTTAATTTATTTAAATCACTCTGTTGCTAAAGAAAATATAAATTAAGATACTTTTTTAATTTTTAATTTTTAATTTTAAATGCATTTAACTAAAGAGCTAATAAGATGTATTTTCTTATTTTAATTATTTTAAGTTTAAATTTTTAGTTAACACTTATAAAAATTAATTATTTTAATATTTTAATCGATGTGGGTTTTTTTTTAATTTACTTTTGAGACTTTCTCTTGTTCACCGCGCAGATGTTTCGCATTGTGGAGGCTAACTTCTCTTTGTTCAAAAACAAAAAAACAAAAATTGGTACCCACAAAAGTGCCCATTCGCTTAACTCACGTCAGAATTTTTTTTTAACAAAAAAATATTTTTTATTCTTTCTTCTTTTCTTCTTTTATATTGCAATAAATATTTTCTTTGTTTCTTTTTCTAAATATTCATTGAATTTTTTTTTGGCCAAATATGTTTGTTTCTCAATGCAGATTTTTGTGAGAATTATAATTACACCCTTCCGGTGGGATATTTTTAATCGACGTTTGATCCCTATCATCTAAGACTTATGGACAGGGTATTTATGTTTGACGCATGTGTATAAGATGACTATAAGTAATCTAAATGTCCATTATTTAGTTAAGATGCATGTGATACGATTTCAAATGAATAAGATCTTAATTAAATGTCTACAAATGAGGCTTGATCATAATCTTTGAATTATCAATAGTTATCTTGATAACTGACAAGAGTGTGGTTTAGCAGTAATTAAGCAAATTAAAATTCTGATAAGATAATTTTTATCTGTAATGTTATGGATTCAATTTTGATAAAAAATATTTTGTGAAAAAAAATAATTTTAATATTCTAAACGAAATTAGTCTCATACTTAAAAAGTGCTAGAATACATTGTAAGATATAAAAAAAAAATCCTTATTAATTTTATTTTATAAATTACCTTTTTATTCTTGTAAAATTTTATCATGCATCTTATTAATTTTTAAACTAATAAAATTTAGAGTAAATTCTATTTTTAGTCCCTAAAAGATACATCATTTATCAATTTTGTCTCTTAGAGATTAATTTTATCGATTTAGTCCCATAAGTTTCAAGTTACTCACAAATTTAATCCTTTTGTTCTTTATAATTTTATCAATTTAAATCCTCAAAAGGACCAAATTATTGTGAATCTGAAATTTGAGAGATTAAATTGATAAAATTAATTTTTAAGGGATGAAATTAATAAATGATATATCTTTAAGGGATTAAAACTATATTTTATTCTAAAATTTATAACCAATAAATTTCAAATTTTAGTACGTTATTGTTATTAAATTAACGTACACTGTATATGTTATTATGTTATTAAAAATTCATAATTCTTATGGTGATTGTGTAATTAGTAATTAAGAAATAATATATTTGGAATGCAAATTATATTTGTAAGATTACTAGGGTGCAGTAAAATAAGAATATCGGACATATCTAGGCTTTTAAGATTCTACATCAAAATCCAGATATAATAGGAATCTCATGCCTAAACACATATATAATATTTCTGAATATATAAGATTTTCGTGCACCAAGCATTTTTATAGTAATATATATCAACAAATGCATGTATGCTTTTAATTTTTTTTACAAAAAATGAAAATGACATATGTGGTAATAAGAGTAAGTTTTTTATTTTTCGTTGGAGACTCAAGCCAAATAGGAGGTACCATATATAACTATCAGGCCTATATATTATGTTGTTTAATTTAATTTGAAAATTTTAAGGGGTTTTTTGGTAACATAATCAACGTCATATATGCACCATTTTGTTTTTTTTCTTGTTGTTATGTTTGAAAAAAAAAATTAAACGTTTGGCTAATGATTAAAAAAGAAAGACAAAGATAATAACGGATTTTTTTCTAAAAAAAGAAAAAACTTGCCGGAACATGAATTTGGAAAATAATTAGAAAATATCGCATGGGGATGTCATAATCTAAGTTAGGATCGTAGCCATTTGGAGAAATATAAGGAAGAAGCCTTATTAACTATTTACATCCCAAATGAATAATTGTATAACTATCGAATAATGTGATGCAGACGTCCTTAATTAGTAAGTGCATGTTTCTATATCACCACCTCATTATTCATCAACTTCTCTCTCTCTCTTACATATTCATGCCACTTTTTTTGTCCCATGAAATATGATTTGATTCTCATTTACATTACATGAAATCATGAATGATCAAAGAAACAAAAAAGTAAATTATGTTGGCTGATAATTTTTGTCCACGAATTACTAGTAGACTTTAATTTTCATTCACACTGTTAGTAAAATATTTTCATTTTGGGAATTTTTTTGGTATCCGTTTTTCAGGTATCGATATTCTAATTAGTTATGAAGTATTAATTGTAATTAATTATATTTCATAAATTTTAAATATTTATTATAAAAATCAATCATTAATAAATATTTAATAACTCATTAAAAATATCAATGTTCTTAGGATTTCATAGCAACTTATTTTTAATTGTATGTTATCAAATTTTTAAAAAATTTAAATACGATAAAAAATATCAAAGAAGTCAAATATCTTAATGATGTAATATTGCATGATTGAACTATAATACTTTCTTTGTTGATATAATGACAATATAGAAATATGGAAGAACTCCTCTAAATTATTCAAATTTCTTACCACTAACACAATCTAAATGGCTTAATTAGTAGTATAGATATTTGATAGTTGATAGTATTACTAGTCATTTTATGTTCTTCTAAATATAAAATATATTTTTATATAAACTTAATAAATACAATTTATGTAAATCATGTCAATCAAAATTATTATGTTAAATGTATTAAAGTAAAGCTTCAAAATAAATAAATAAATGGGACTAACTAACTTACGTACAAATATACTTTATTTATATGTTCATCTTTTTATTTGTATCTATATACAATTTATCATGTAAATTTTTATCAAGTTCAAATATTCAATCTAATTTATAATATGTTAGTTTATAATTTATTAAGTTTATTATATAAAATTTCATATAACTTACAGCAATACTTTTAATTAAATTAAGTACTATAGGTCTCTTTAATAAAAAAATTAAACTTAAATATAGTAGAGATATAATAGCAATTTATACAAAAATTTATAAAATATTATATGCATAACATCACTTAATTCCCTTCCTCTTTTTACATAATTTTATTTTTTATATTTTTCTTGCGTGTGGGTGGGAGCTGAATTTTATGCACTAAATATTCCTCCGTTTTTGGGGAATAAAGAACGGTTTGTGGATTTGTGGGGATAAAGGGGCCGTTATCGTGAGTAAGCAATCCATTTTTTTATTCAATATAACTTATTCCACTTGTATATTATTTAAGCACAAAGGAATACCCTCGATTCTTAGTTTTTTTATAATATATTTGGATGGAGTAATTTATAAAAATAAATAATGAGAGATTGAAAAGTTATATAACGATCTTTCATTTTATTGTACTAAGAAAATAATTTTTCGTTTTATTCTTTTTATTTTAAAAGATTTTTATATAAGGAGAATGTTTATTTATAATGAAAAAATTTCTCCTTCCTCTTTTTATCTCTTTAAATTTCTGCATCCAAACGAATCCTTAATTTACAATTGAAAACCTAATATAGATATATAGATAAACTAATTGAAAAGTACTTCCAGTTTTTTTTTTCTTGGTTTTGTGTGAATTACAACTTTTCATTATTCTTCAATAAATTCAAATTTTAAAAAGAGTATAATAAATTATTTTTATATTTAAATTAACATCAATTGATACGTTACTATATATATATATATATATATATACACACACACACACACATACATACAAAATTTTAAATTTGTAGAAATTCTATTAAATGTTAAGGGAGTTTGCTCTCTACATATTGTTGTCTTCTGTTTAAATTTTTAAGAGATTGTGAGAAGTTAAATTCTCATAAATTTACTAGATCAAACGTAAACAATTTACTTAAATCAACTCGCGAGACTATAAACTATATATTGTGTGAAAATCAAAACCCTGTACTGCAATATTTAAAAACAAATTCATAATTTATAACTGTTGTTAAATTCATATGTGAACTTTTAATTTTTAAGTTTTCAGTTTAGATAATTTTTCTAACTTGCCTGTGACCACTTCTGTAATAGTATAATGGCAAACCACAACGAAGGCAAGTTTCAAGAAAATCTTAGCAACAATAAGATTTGAATATGTAAGAAGATACTTAATCATATATATATCATATTAATTAATTCTATGGTTAAGGTATATAAATAATCTTATCCTAAAATTTATAATCGTTTTAAATATTTTATTTTAAAAAGAAATAAATTGACATACACTTGTTAAGAAGGTTTTTTAATCGCGACAGTATTAAAAAAATTAATCTCATAACAATATTTATATAAAAATACTCTAGTTAAAAACAAAAAAAAACGTGTTGATTCAATAAATTACATAACATTCGACTCTACGGTGTCTCACCAAAGGCTAAAATAATAAGTACTCTCTAGTACGGTTCATACAAGTGCAATATTATTAGGGACAGGAGAAAAGGGAATGCGGGATAAGAAACTAGAGAAGGGGAAAGGGGACAAAACTAAAAGGACCCAAACATACAAAGGGAGAAGCACCCATATATCCCAACCAATGTATTTGGCAGTAAATGACTGTAAAAGTCCTAATTTCCTACCTGCCAAGATGTCTTAGTATACCTGTAAGACAAATTTTCTTGGATTTATTACATCATAACTATATTAATATTCATAGTACTCCATGCATTGGCTGACCTTTCAAAGAAGAAACTTCGAGTAAATAAGTCAAGAAAATGTCTGATTCATGAAGACAAATGAGTCGAAACAAAGATAATTTGTTCAAAATAATACAACAAAGATCTTTAAAGAAATCCACTAGGCGATTATAATATATGGCGTTTGACAAAAAAATATTATGTGTTAAAGAATAAACTTTTGTAAAAACTTATACTGCTACGTTTAAGCTGAACATTCTTCTTCTTTTTTTTAATATATCTCTAACAGTGAGCCTTGGCTTTGCAAGTATCTGGTATTTACAGTCAACTTTCTTTGCATTGGTAAAGAGATTGTTCCTAATCTCCTAAAACGCGTTACTAAAAGTAGATCCATATTATATAATCCAGATTCCATCAAACTTATTGGTATTTTGTTAGGAATTTGAGAGTTTGTCATTAATTCCGATACCCGTTTATAATCTATTCTTGAGGTATTTCAATATTTTCTGAAGGCAGTGCAATGTGCCATCAGCAAACCATTTTGATTATTATTCCATTTGAGTTTTCATTTAATTCTTTGTTCCATCTTCGAATTAATAACTTCATTCTTTAATCATCAATGTTTTTATCTTTAAATCCTAATAAAATGAAAATCTAATAGTGTTGAAACAAAATTCTTACATGGAATAAAGTTTGATGGTCAGGGTGTTTCCTTGAAAATGCAAATGTGGGGAGACATTATTAGCAGACTAAAAGTTTATAATAAAACTACATAACATGAGCAAATGACATATGTCTTCGTTAACATAAGTACCTTTCTTATACTTTCATTTTTGTTTATGTGAAGCCAATCTAAGAACAAAATGCTCTACTTGTAATGCTACTAGCTTGTACAATTATAATCACAGTTCAAACTACAGCCATAATTCTATCTCAGTAAAACTAACCCCACTTAAATCTCTTAATGCTAAAATCTCAGAGTTATGCATATTATGATTTCAAATCGATGTTGTGTGAGAAAACATAATTCATATTCGGCTTGCGTTTCGATAGAGAATAAAGAATACTTAGACAAACCCCATATATAATTGGTACGTGGTTCATTGATCCCATGGAAAATTTGGCTCCTGCACTGTGGTTACCTAGATACTCAATATTGTCCATTCCATTAATAATAGAAAATCATATTCATATCACTGGCTGGCTACTAAAATTTTAAATAGTGTAAAGACAGATTCAAGGAGAAAGATCGATGATATGTGCATGCCATTTGTTTAAGTAATGTTTTGGTACTTGTCCCTATAACATATACAAGACAAGCAAATGGAAATGAATGAAAATTTGTTGGTCAATTAATACCGACGTGACCCTTGGGAGTGAACATCCTCCAGTGGCGCCTAAAATCAAACGCTTATGGACAAAAAGCTTAAGGAAAATGGGAGTCACTTTCTTGAACCATTTTTTCTTGAACTAATGACAGCGATACTTCTGATCAGTGCATCGTTGAATAATTATGTACTGTTTCTTGCCCGTTTGAACAGCATAGTTTTTTTGCCCATTGGGATTTAGATGAAGACCTTTCAAAGTTTGAACCATTACACAGTCAATGCCCAAACCAATTACGTTTGATGTAACTTGTGAAATAGTATCACCACATTAGCCCATAATTGCCACTTTTGATGCGTAGTTCTGGAGAACATTTTTGTGTTACATCTTATACTTGGATCATCCAGAAAGAAAGCTTACCTCCAATCTGCATTGGCCTGAAAAATATTATTACTAGGCTTGTGGAAATTGGGCACCAATGCCCTGTTATAGACGCAAGCTAATTAGTGTTTTATCTATGTTTCCTCTTTCTAACGAGAATAAATTTATCCCTGTCAAAGTGATTTTATCCTAAGAATGAGAGATAATTTCTGAACAACATTTACAGCCTTATCAATCTCTACTATGATTCAATGATTTTGTTCATCTTAGGAGTATTTTAATCACAAATTGAGAGCACCAGCAAACCCAATAATTGAGAATTTATTCCTATTCCACGCCATGAAGGGTCAGTTGCAGCTTTATAGTAGTAGTAACTTATTATACTACCATATATATATATATATATATATATATATATAGAAGAAAAGTAGTCTAGTTAATAATATACGGGTCCCCAAGTTATGCATCCCCCTTGACTCATGACAAGGCAAACAAGCGGGTGCAGTTAGAGGTACATAGAGCGCTGACAGTAAATAATGCATATATATTGAGTGGTCTCTGCAAAACCCCGTGCTTGACTGACTGATAGTGAAACTGAAGTGGACTTCTCTCCTTCTTACAGTCTCAGATGTGTTCGAGTGTCTCACAGCTTCTTATCTGTTTGGTTAACGAGCTGCCCATATGGTCCATGTATTGTGATGGTTACCCTTCATTCAATGGAGCTAGAAAATTATTATTACATATCCAAAGGGTTTATATATCACAAAAGAACGAAGAAGTGCGTATATACTGACAAGCCAGTTGGAGTTTCCTATGATCTAACTAGCACTAGCATAAGAAAGCTCTAATCAGTTTAAAGAAATATATATATATATATAGTGGACGAATTGGACAAATGCTTAGATGGCTAAGAAACTGGCTAGTGCAAAAATCAAAAACTTCTTTGGCATGGGTGTACGTCTAAGAATTAGAAGCTTGAAGATGAAATTTCAGGGATAGTAAAGCTGATGTAATTCTGGAGATTCTGGCATGATAATTTATCATATGACAGAAACATGCACTGTAAAGGGACCCGTGAGAGCGTTGGTCCTTTTTAGAATAGAAAAACCCACTCATCATTCGACAGCCAAGGCTTGTTTGTACATGTTTGCAGGGCTGGGCATTCGACGGCCCTTGTTTAGGAACACAGAAAGGTGCAGTTGGTAGAACAACACATTGAAAGCCCCTTTCCACGCACACACACACACACACTGTTTTTTGCTGCAGTGGGGGGTGCCCTCTCTTTCGCTTCTAGATTCCGCTCTATTTTTTTGGGGGGGAGGTTGCATCAGAAAGCAAACGTCCCTATTGACTATTGAGTCCTTTCCCCCTCGGTCTTACTCTGGGGAAGAAATTTCATCAACACGTGGCGAAACTGCAGAGGAATTTCACACAGTCCCTCGCTGTGGTGCCACCACGTGCACATGCAGGGAGCGTCAGGATCATGAGGTTGTTAGGGCGTGATGTGGTCAACCCTCATTCGCTGCCTTTGGTGACTTGTCAACATTATTGTGGCTTCTTAGCTTATAGGGGCAGTGCAGGAACAGCATAAGCTTTATGATGTCCAGGTTGTCCAACATCGTCTCTGCAGTGTCACTCTCTCTCTCTCTCTCTCTCTCTCACGCACACACACACGAATGCATTCGCATTCCCTCACTCCGCACATTTTCCGTCTTTGATCGATGTTGATGAGTGTCTGTATCTAATTTTTAACTTTAAAGACTGACGAGCCACATATAACAAATAAACAATGCTTTGGTCCTCCCCTGCCCCAGCTGCTTCTCGTGCTATGCCTTTGACACATCTCTTCCTCCTTACCTCTTTTTCATGGGTGGCTATCTTTTGTTTTTTTTCAACAATAGTATTTTCATATAATATTAAATTATTTTATAAATTTAATTTTTTTTAATTAAAAATAATAATAATATGTCATTTTGTATAAGACGTGACTCTCAAAATTAAAATAAATATTTAAAAATATAATTCATTTTCGCTAAACGTCACTGTCCAAGTCATTTTTAATAAACTGTCTACTGTACTTTACATATGTGCAACTCTCCATCTTGAAAGTGTGAAACCGATGGAATTGATTCTTGTGTTTGAATTCCATCTTCACTTTGCAAAGACTTCCTTTACCTAATTAGCCTGTGTGCGGTCAATGAACATCAGGTAGTGCCCAGACATTGACATGTACATCCACCGTAGGGATATGTCACGCGCAATGTTGAAAGATGATTACCCACTTATACTGAGACTAGAGTCTCATGATCAGCATATAGAAAAATAGAAGCAAATTAATTGCTGTGTTTTGAACTGTTGAAGATTTTTTCCTTTTTTTTCATATAACATTACTTTCCAAGCAACAAAATAATAGGGTACGAGATGTATATAACGTGGAGCTATCATGCAGCATAATAAAAAAAACACAGGGCTTTCGGCCTGATAGGCCCAGTCCGTGTGGCCTGCCATTTTGGGCATGGAGGATCGTGGACGACTAATACTTCTCTTTAATCTTTGGCTTATTCAAATTTATATATATCACATTCTTTTTTTATTGTTTTTCAATGCGAGACTTTACGCACTTTACATCATCACACATCACACGTGTTATTTCTAACAGTGACTGGGTGTTGATCAAATTGTTACAAGTTAAAAGTTTGTTTGATAGAAATTTTGAAGTAATGCTCACCTACAAATGTGTGTTACCCTTTTTACAAGGTTCGAGGTTTTAAAATTTCCTGAAACTAAAAACAAAAAAAATCAAATTAGCAATGATCATTCTTAAAAGATTGGCTATATTCATCAAGGTTCTGAAAATCGAACCGGTTATTGAACCGGTCGAGGTACTGATTTAAGGTTCAATAGTCGAACCGTGGTCGAATCGAAATATAATTAAATATATATTTATATATATATATAATTATTTATATATTAATAAAATAAATAAAAATTATAAAAATATAATATAAATCAATAATAAAATTATTTAAAATATAAAAATATATTACACAAAGCACTGTACTAATTACCAAAATAAAAGTGAGAAAATTTAAACTATATTAGCCTTATCAGTAAGTAGCCTTGAATAAAACAGCGAAGAAAAGAAAATGTTAGGATACGAGATGTAGATGTGAATAAGATTATTGAGATCATGAGATCATCATTCCTCATCCCTTTCTTTCCTTCCAACCCAAATGAAAATTTTACTATCTCACTCTGACTCAGCAGTCACGAGACTCACAACGCGCCAACTTTCTCAACACGCTTCCTTTCTTCCTTTTCCTCCAACAACAATTTCAAAACCCACATTTATTTTTTTTTAATTATTTTATTAATTAATTAGCCCAAAATCTCCCAAAATCTCTTCTTTTTTAAAATCTCCCAATTTCAAAACCTTCCTTCTGCGAGACTGCGACTGCACTTCTGCTTCTAGCCTTCTACCATCTACAGAACGTCGGAACCAGCGCCAGTCAAGCAGAGCCGATCCGATCGGATTCGGCATTCCGATAACGCCAGCCAGCCACCCCGAACAAGCGCGCTTCCCTGGCAACGAGACGCGACCTGAACGGCTATGAGACGCGACCTAGACTGCGACTACACTTCTGCTTCTAGCCTTTTACCGTCTACAGAACGTCGGAAACCAGCGCCAGTCAAGCAGAGCCGATTCGATCGGATCCAGCATTCCGATGACGCTAGCCAGCCACCCCGAACAAGAGCGCTTCCCCGGCGACGAGACGCGACCCAAACCGAGCCTGATACCTTTCCTCTTTCGTCTCACCGCTTCTCTCTCTCTCTCTTCACTTTTCTCTCTCCTCCCAACCCCGATTCTGATTCAACCCACACCCCAATCGCCGTTCTTCGATGGCCAATTTGCGCGATTCTCCCACTCCGTCGGGGAAGCGACCGATTCGCTGGTAGAAAACGAAAAACCGCGACTGATGCGCGTGGCAGCAAAGCCGTTTTGCTTTTTTTTTTTTGGTAAAATTCAGGAAAAAACGACGTCGTTTCGCTTATAGAAATTCCAAAAAAAAAATATCAGAACCAGGCAACCGTACGGACCGGTGCCGGTTTGACCGATTTCACCGGTTTGAGACCGGTTCACTGGTTTTTGACCGGTTTTTGACCTCACCGGTTCTGGGAGATAACCCGAACTGGTGAGGGAACAGGTTCCCGGTCCGACCGGTTGAACCGGCCGATCCAGTCCAATTTTCAGAACAATGATATTCATTAAATAAGAAAATGTTCATTTCGTCTAAAATTAGATAGAGTGACCATTTTATTTTAGCAAAACTAAATATAATAAACTTTATGCCTTATTATCTCTTACTTAAAATGATAAATATATTCATCCAAGAGTCTTAACTCAATTGGTACTAAGATTTTTTCTTTAGATATATGTTTACATATATTTATTAGAAAATATCATAAAAATATATGCTAACATGCTTGCATATACTGATAAGAATATATCAAACTTATTATCAAATAAAATTACAGAATAGTGTATGTAAAAATTCTCAAAACAATATTTTATTAAAAATTTTAATAAGAAGAAATCATATTCTTTAATCTATTTGAAACGTCTCACTCTACGAATTACCTCAGTGCATTGCACGATCCAATCACTAGTAATATTACATATAATATATATAGTGTATGTAGAAATTCTCAATCTCTTTAATATTACAATCATCTCACCACTATGACACTATCTCTATTCTAATAGAACATGTTAGAGTTTCGTCTTCTTAAAAAAAACTACAAGCTTTCTCCTAAATATCATTCGTTGCTCAAAACATTTTGCCAATATAGCTCTCCAAGGCCTTCTTCATCCCGAACCTCAGTACTCTTCAAAACCTCAACCACCCTCTGTCTGCGTTCCAGTCCTCATTGTCTTCGTTGTCAACTTGATCAGAGACGAGACTATGATCCGCAGAAGCTGAAACGACAAAGAAAATCTCAGTACTGTTTCGCTTTTGAAGATATATATAGCCAAAGTTGGTGCTGCTGGTTTTTCTGACGACAAGGATCGGCGTTTACTGGTTTCGATTCAGTGATTGTTTCTAGTTTGATCGGAGACTCTTTGTCAGTTTGACGTTTTCAAAAATGGTGATCAGGATTACGTATGGATCCGCGAGAGAATTTACGGGTTAATTTTCAATGCCAATGGAGATTGCTACATCTCAATTTGGTTCCATGTAGTGTTTAAGGATTAGTTCTATAATTTTTAGTTCTCTTTCAGTTGCTTCAATATTCATTCAAAGGGTTTGGGTAGTATGCTTTTGCAAACGGTTGATTTTTATTTTTTTTTTTGTCTTTGAATTATAAGGCCTTCCAACAAGTGCTTTTGAATTTTAGTTCTCTCACTTATAGCTTACTTACAATTATATCTAACACCTGTTAGTAATTATGGTTGATTTAATCAATATGTGTTTAATTTAGCTTAAATTTAAAAACTTTCAAATTATGGTTCGGACAAAAGTTTATTTCTTATAATTTTTAACTAAATTATAGTTTTGAATTTTAAAAACTAAACCAAATAGACATTAATAACATTGAATTGCGTCTACTTAAAATCTTGAATTCATTCTTGTTGGTGGTAATCCGTAAGTACTTGTGCTTTAAAATGAACAACTTTTTTTATGAGTATAAAAATGTACAATTTTAAAATTGGTACATAAAAGTTGCTTTGGGCAAAAATTTATCGGGAAAGAAGTAATTTACCAAAAGATTATAATTGGGCTGAGCCCATGCTTTTCTTTAAACAAGGTTTAAGCTTACTAGTATTGTAAACAAATTGTGACTTCTAAAACCAAGACATTATAAAGGACTTGCTTGGGCCGATGAAAAAAACTAGAAGCTTTGCTTGGGCCCAAAATTAGAATGGAACTGAGACAGTGTGTATCCAGGAATTAAGGGCTTGGGCCTGTCTGGGCCTTGGTCTCTTTGTAATTCATCTCTGTTGACCAAAAAAAGCAATAGCAAGGGAAAGACAAGAGTAGGATACAAGCTTTTTTTATATAAAAAATGCACATATTTTTTTATTTATTATTTTGAGTTTTTTTTTTGTTACATATTATTTTACGTTTTTTAATTGTATATTAAAATGTGCTTAATTTTTTAAAGGTAGGAAATTGTCATATTGACCTATGGCTTTCTACCTTCAGTTTACAATTTTTTTTAAAAAAAAAATTAATTAAGAAGTCATCATATCTTATAACAACTTCTCAACTAATTTTTTAAAAAAATTTTAAAAAACATAGTTGGGAATACACCGTGGGTTAGGACGACTTGGCTAAGGCAACTTCATAAGATGAATTAAAATTTTATCATAAAAGCTTTTTAATATAAATTATTTTAAATCAATCCCACCTATATTTTTAATTTTTGTTCAAGAAATAGTTAAAAAGTTGTTTTAAGTTCAGTGACTTTTTACTATTACAAAAACGAACGTATTTTGATAATTAATTTAAAAAGAACATAAAATAAAAAAATTAAAAGAAAAAACGTTAAGTATATGAAAAAAGCCATTCGATACAAGCCAGTAAATTCCTTTTGTGAACAAATGAAAATACTTAATTAATATCTCTCACCGGATGAGATTCACAGAGAGAGTTCAAAAGTTGATGGTACTTTCACAGAGAATAGTGGTTTCAATAAGATCCATATACAAGCTTGTGGATGGGAAGTCTATCATCTAATTGCAAATTTTTTGTTCAAGTCGTTTAAAAAATAAATAATTAATATGATAAAATAATAAATAGGTTAAATATTCATTCATTAAATGGATTGTGGATGAATTAGAGATTTTTTGTCATAACTTTTTAATAAATATCAATTGGGTTAATAGTTTAATTTTGACCCATCCAATTCAATGCCTGAATGAGTGTGCAACCATGTTGAAGAGTAGTGAGGGGAAAAATGAGAAAGACAAAGTGACATATATCTTAGAATGTGTTTGAATTAGTTTATTTTGTAATAAAAACAGTTTATAATTAAAATTTTATTTTAAAAACTTTTGAAAAAAAAGTAAATTTTTTTTTAAAATTAATCAATTACTAAACAAACACTAAATCTGTGATGAAATCTTCTTGGCCTTGCACCAAGAGGACTATAGCGTAAGCGAATTGGAATTGCAGATTCCATCTAACGGAGAGAACATAAAACCAAGCATGTGTAGTATTAATCAAGTATACTAGTATTTAATTCATGATCCAAATTCTAAAATGCCAATGAGCAAGCTTGAAAATTGAAATACATCTCTGGAATGGAGGAAGGTATCGTTTTTGTCTGCTTTCACAAAGCAAAGCTATACTTTCTTTGCCTATCTGCCAAGACTAGAATCAGAATATATATATGATGATATTTTACTATCTTTATAGCAATGTATATGTATATATATTGCTTTCAACTTTGATATTCTGCTGAATGATTTGGGAGGAACATTCATCTAAATAGGTCGTCTTCTTCTTTGCGGAAGAGGGAAAGAAAAGCTTCAGCATGAACCAACTGATAGAAAAGTTTCCTAAATTTTCCCTTCCTCAAAGTTATTGGGAAGATATGGGAAATTTCATTGTATCTGTCACTTCCAAGTATGGGGTAGATGCCAAGACGGCAATACCCTACGTCATCATTGGCTCTCTTTGCCTGTGGATTTTTGCTGAGCGTTATTTGAGGTCAAAGGGAAGGTCCGGTTACCCAAAGTCTTTTCTTACAAGGTCCTTGTCCCTCGGAGAAATCTATGGAGGTGATCTAGCATTGCAGAGATTGGTTGAGGTCCGTGAGGAGCACAACAAAGCTCGAGTGAATCCAGCAACATTAGACAACACTGAGATTCTTTTGACGGCTCTACTCCTACAAGAACATCTTGATTTGAAGAAGCTTCAGGTTTGACACATTAAACAAAGTTAAAACTGCTTATTCATGTTCTTATATCATCATTGTTTTGAAACCCTGCCTGAAATTTGAACTAACAATGTTTTTGATATTTGAACTAAGAGTTCTGTTATGTATGATGCCTGTTAGAGTACTGTGGCGAAGCTGGAAATGAGTGGAAGGGAAGATACTGCAATAGAGATACTCAAAAAGGCAAAGAAGGACAATGCTAAGAAACCACAACAAGCGTACGAGACTGAAATGTTACTCGTAGAAATGCTCATATACAAGGTACTGAATAATTTCCAATACATTTTAGCTTGGTAATGTGGCTGTCAACTGCAATGAAGAGTTTCCAATTAATATGTACCTATGATTAGAGAATGAAATTTCTTTTTTGATATCGGCAGGGAAATTTCGAAGATGCCTTGAGATGTGAATGCTTGGAACATGAAGAAATTGCGGATGCACGGCGCCCCCTGTACAAGGTACATGTAAAATGCTCCTTTCTTCTTGTCTGCCTTGACGTACGCCCTTTGCTACCTAGCAAACACAAAATTATATCAGCGTCCATAGGTGTAAGCATTCCTAAATCTTGATATTAATAGAGTCTTTGGTTTATTTTTTGTTTTTATTTTCAGTTGAAATATGTTTTTATCATTTTTTTTACCAAATTTTAAAAATAAAAAATAAAACAAAAATAACGTAAAATTTTATAATTATTAATTAAAAATATTAATTGAAAATAAAAAAACCAAACATCTAATATTCTTTTTTTTTTGGTAAAAAAATCTAATATTCTAAGTAAAAAGTTTTCTCAGGTCATTTGGGCCATATACTTGCTTAGAATTAAAAGACAGTCCTATCATTTTCTTTCACATGAAAATTCTCGTATTTCTTGTACTTTTATTGGCTGTACAAAATGAAAAAAAGAGAAAGAGGGAAAGGTACATGTCCTATATTATATTTAAAAATTTTAAAATATGTATTTGAATTAATTTATATTTAAAATAACTTATAATTAAAATTTTATTGATAATTTTTTTTGTTAAAAAAAGGTATTTTTTTTTAAAAATAATATATTCTCAAACAACCCGCTAAATTTGGCTCATGATTGACTTGTCTTTGAAAATTTTCACAGGCAATTCTACACGTAATGCTGGGGCACCTGAAAGAAGCTGAAGAATGTTGGGAAGAATTCATTGATATCCGGAGACAATTCATAAAAGTAAAAGACCCACCGTCTTTGCACAATGGAGCCTACGAAACCATTACCGATTTCCATCAGTTTCACGAGAAAGTGCAGGACCTCAAAAGTTCTATACGAAAATCTGCTGGGAAAAATTCACCTGCAAATAAGATGTTTATATAAAAAAAAAATATTACACGTCTCTTGAATTATATCTTTGTTATACAATGTTTCGAAAATTTACAAAATTCTCCCATAATAAAGAAAGTTTGTGATAAAATAAAGAAAAAATAAGGGAGATTTATGTTAATTTTACAAAACACGATCTTACAGTTTATGGGATATTTGTGTAGATTTTTAAAGCAGAAGGTTTGTACAATTCGAATAAAATAGTAAGAATAATTTGTTCAAAATATCATATGCATATATAGTAGTTGGTGCTCCCTCTACATTGATTATGATTAAATAATACAAGGAAAATTGTAAAAAACATTGAAACTCATTATTCCACCGTAAAAAAAGAAGAGAGATTAAATAACTAATCATTATAGTTATGTAGTTCAAAGAGATCATAGTGATAATTTAATTTAAATATTAAACTAAATAATTGCTTTGAAAGATTATTTAATTAATCTCTTATTATACATGGTGTGATGATGGATTTTGATTCTATAAATAACTATTAATTAAAAAAATCAACATTTTAAGATTTGATAAAATATAAGCATATAGATAAAAAAATATATATGAATTTGTTAAAATCATCTCCCATAATTTTTTTATTATCAATGGTTATCTAATTGCACTTTACTTACTAAAATGCACATTACACGTTAGAAGATCTTAGTCCATGAAAAAGCATTAGAGTATTAGTTTTAGGGGTTTTAAACTTTCAATGACTATGAATCTCCACAAATAAATGGGGTTTTTCTTTTATTTTTTAGGATTTTTCTAGAATTATTTACTAAAATGAATCTGTTAAGTGGGTGTTTGAGTAGTTTAAAAACCAATTAAAAATAGTATAAAATGGAATCAGTTATATAAGGCCATACAAAATGAATTTCTTCATTATACCCCCCCAAAAAAAAGAATGTCTTCAAAATTAAATTTAGTTTGATTCGAAATGAAAATTAACTTTAATTTTTTATATTACAAAATAATATAATATAATTAAATAAAAAAAATAAGTATATAAAAACTTTAATTATATTAGATTGAACCATTAGTTTCTTGTAACAAAATAAATTCTATGAAAGAAAGAAAGGGATAAAGAGAGACAGAGAGAGTGTGAAGAAAAATTAGATATGAAAGAAATCAACTTTAAATTAAAATTTTAAAAAAGTAGTTTTGCCTAAAATTCTATTTAAATAATAATTAATTTTTTAAAATTTCAATCATAACCAAATGCCTTAATTATATTTAAAAACCAGCTCCAGTACCCACATATTAAGTTATTTGAAGTTGCCAAACATGTATGAGATGATTTTTGCCATGTGAGATGCCAACTCAACGGTTTCTATGTTTATAATTAGATAATGACCGGTTTGAGTGCAAATATAGTCGGTTTCTGGTGCCAGCATTATTGCACCAAAAACAGCTGTGAAATTGCCTGATCCAAAGAGGTAAAGGGGCATTGCTCATTTTTTTTTTTTATAAGTATCGAGATATTTTGATGAGTTATTAAATATTTATTAACTTTTTTATTATATTTAATTTATAAATGTATAAATATTTATTATAAAAATAAATAATTAATAAATATTTGATCATTCATAAAAAATACTGATATTTAAAAGAAAAATAAATCAAGATAACATAGGAACACAGAGAGTCATAATAATACTCCTTGTGTATTTATGAGTGAGTGGTCCCATCATACATGAATCTAGTTCTTTCTTGATTGAGATTAAAAAAAAGGAAAATCTAAATCCTTCTAAAAAAAGGTACTAAATATTTTTCAGATTCCCAAACAATTAAATGTTTTTATAAAAGAAAATATTTTATTAAAGAAATAGAATTAGGAGAAAAAAATTTAAATCTATCTATTAAAATATAATTTCTTTAAAGTGGCATTAATTTAAATTTTCCGAAATTCAATTTTGGCTTATTGGTTATTATTGTTTCAATTGAAAATTTGAAATTGAACTATGTCCATATTAATTCCTCTCCTCAACATTCCGAAGAAAAAATTGTTCTAATATCTGATATCAAATTATAAGAAAGATTTTATTCGCACGAAAATAAAATCACTTTCATAATAGCCGCAACATGTCTTTTGGTGTTGCAGAAGTAATAACGAGCTCAAAAATTAGAGCCTTTTGCTCTGCTCCTCAATTACGACAAGCCTAACACACTACCTCAAGCAATTATTATCTATACACATCAGAACTAATTTCTGCTACAACCTACGAGCTAATTTATTAAATCGTAATCAATTAAATAATTTTTTAATACTTAATATAAAAAATAAAAACATTTAATATCTTAAAAATAAAAATATTTAATGTTTTTTATTTAATTAATTATTAAGGAAAATTATTAAATAAATGTTTAGAAAAAATTAAATTTTTTTTACATATTATCTATCCATGCTTGACCAATTTAAGTTTGTTATGGAACTAGCTCAGTAGCTTACAAAAAAGAATTTGGCTCTTGTAAGAAATTCTTTTTACATAAAAAAATAAGGAATTATAATTATTAATAGAAAAATAAAAAAATAAAATTTAAAAAATTTATAATTTATTTTATATGTATATGTATTTTATTATAATTTTAATTATTGATTTTTTAATTAATAATTAATTATAATTCTTTATTTTTTTCTTTAAAATAAATCTCTCGTTTTAAATGAATTAATCCTGGCAGAAGGCTCCATCAACCTCAGGACAAAATTTACACCGTTGAAATTGACAAGTAGGCATATGTGTGGTTGAAGCTAATCGCTCGAGGTGGAATGGAAATCAAATGCTTCCAACAGAAATCCTCAGAAATCACTTTATGGGGAAGCTAATAACTGCCTCCAAACCTCTCATCCTCCACTCAAAGCTCCTCTGTTTCTCTCTGCTCTATCTCTTCACCTCTCTCTTCCTTGCTCTTTACACCACTTTCTCTCAATCCAAATGCCTCTTCAGATCATCCCCTTTGGATCCCATCCAGGCTTCTCTATTCTCCTACCCTTCCTCCTATGGAGAGCACAAGTATGCTGTCTCAACCACCCGTTCTACCTGCTCTTCCCCTGTCCACTTTTCAGGTACTGCCCGTGTTTCTATCCCAACAAGTTGTTGAATTTTTTTTGTTTTCTTGATCAAAATAAGTGCTTTTGGTTAATGGGTTTTGGGCCATGAATTCAGATTACTGGGATGTTGTGAAGGAGATCCGGAATTTCCACAAGAGCCCTTCATCTTACTCAAGGGTTCTGCGGTATCTGCAGGGGAATGCTGATAGTTTTGGTGGGAACCTCGACACCCTTGTGAGGTTTTCTTATTTTGATCACCAAAACGATAGCACACAAGTTCCCTGTGGATTTCTGAAGAAATTTCCAATTAGTGATTCTGGTCAGTTCCACATGAAACCGTCTGAATTCACTTTTCCCCCTCTCTTCTTTATGTGTGCTTGTCAGCGAGTCAAATCACGCACGGAATATTGAATCGTGAAGTTTCTATTGGTTATAAATTCCCACTGAAATTCAGGGATATGGAAAAACAGTGTTTCCTGAAATCACTTACGTTTTGGAGGTCATATGGCCAACGATATCAACATTGATTTTCAATCTCTTTTGTATTTTGATTTTTGATAATAGTCTGCTTTATGTTGTGTTCTTTTTCTCTTGATGTAGACCGAGTTGCCATGGAAAAGTGTGACAGTGTAGTTGTTGTTTCAGCAATCTTCAATGACCATGACAAAATCCGGCAACCGAGGGGTCTTGGGTCCAAAACACTGGAAATTGTGTGTTTCTTCATGTTCGTAGATGATGTTACCCTCAAAGGGCTTGAACATCATGGATTGATTTCAATGAAATCCAGAGAATACAAGATAGGTGTATGGAAGATTGTGAAGGTTTCAAAAGAAGATTTATATCAGAACCCAGCAATGAACGGGGTTATACCAAAATATTTAGTCCATAGACTATTCCCAAATTCCCAATTCAGCATTTGGATTGATGCAAAGCTGCAATTAATGGTTGATCCATTGTTGTTGATTCATTCACTGGTTATATCTGATAATGTAGACATGGCTATATCAAAACACCCATTTTATGTTCATACCATGGAAGAAGCAATGGCAACTGCAAGGTGGAAGAAATGGTGGGATGTCAATGCCTTGAAGATGCAAATGGAGACATACTGTGAAAATGGACTTCAACCGTGGAGTCCCAGCAAGCAGCCCTATGCCTCGGGTAACTATACATTTTTATTTTTTGATATTAATTTCTTGCATAAAACTTTGGGCTTTATTGGTTATTGAAAATTGCAAATGTTGTTTACTTACAATTGCATCAATCTATACTCTTTCAAGATTTGGACACCAAACTTTACCCTTAAAAATGAAGATATAAATACAATGCAACTTGAGATAGCTTAAGCTTAAAAGAGTATGCGAAGTTTGATCCAATCCTAATTTATAAAGCAGATAGTCTATAGTCTCGTGAACTTTAGAGAAGGTTTTATAACATATATAATTGACTTTCTAGAACTTGACTTTTTATAGGTTCCAACCCAGAAGAGTGTGGTTAGGTTGGAACCCTTTTGTCTAGATTATTATTTTAATGAAAGTGAAAAGCAGTATACTGTGGCCCGTAGGCCTTGTAATGTCTTCAATGGGGAAGGCTTGTCCGAGGAAGGTTTCTTCCATATGGGACGGTTTGTCTCTGTTGACTTGGTTGTTTTTACTACTGCATTTCAGCAACATCAGGCTGTGAAACTCATCCAACGTCTTAGCTAGATTTTGGCACCGATTCAAAGTTTTGCTGCTATATTAGGTTTATTTTTCATTTCGAGGAATCAAGCATAAGATTTCATATTGAAGGAGGAAGAAAGAAAGATTGCATTAAATTTCAACTATCATCTCATAACAAAAGTAGATCTCCAAAATCATAGTGCCAAAGTGGTAGTGCTGCTCCCTCAAATGTGATCCAAGAGCTTTGGATCTTGCCATCTAACCCTAAGGCGCAGCACCTCAGTTTTTTAAAACTTGGCCTGTGAGACTCACATGCAGACGTTAGTTTCTCCCTAATTTGACCTTCTCCTTTTACTAATATATTTTAATTTCCACTTACTTTGGCTCTCCTAGTGTTAGCAAGCTATTTAAATTCTTATTTTGCATCTGCTATGTTTATCATCCCTAAGCATGAGTTTCTCATACCAAGGCCCATGCAGATAATGAGGGAAAATAATTAAATTTGCACCCAAAATGATGCCTTCTTCTGGGTACAAAAATTTGATGCCTACTTTTTTTTTTTAATGGGTTTTGGCAGATGTGCCAGACAGTGCTATGATCCTGAGGAAGCATGGATTGGGCAGTAACCTCTTCTCATGCCTTATGTTCAATGAGTTGGAGGTGTTTAACCCAAGAGACCAATTGGCCTTTGCATTTGTTAGGGATCACATGAACCCCAAGCCGAAGGTGAACATGTTTGAGGTGGAAGTTTTTGAACAAGTGGCGGTGGAGTACCGACACAATCTCAAGCACAGGGATGGGACCACTGCCAAGAAGGTGTCCAGAACCAAAAGGGCAGACCCAGATTTTTTGTATGTGAATGGCAGCTGCTGCAGCAGGTGCCAGAAGTACCTTTCCACAATGCGGGGTGAATCCCATGAGTGATATGCTTGAGCCCCCAGAAGCTCAGAAAATATAATTATCGCAGAAAAAGAGGTCAGAACAAAAATCGGATAAAGAAAAAAGAACCTCGTAGTTGGAGTTGTCTTTTAACAAGGTGTCAATGAGACAAAACAAAGAACCAAAAAGAAAAAGAATAGATACTTTGTTTTTTTTGTAGAACAAAAAAGAATAGATAGTTGACAACCTGTTACAGGTTTCTGTCCTTTTGTATTTATTCGTCTCGAAATATTCCCCATGCTCAATTCTTTTGTTTTTATTATGAAAATATCGTTGTAAGATACCAAGATGTGTTATTCTACTTCCACTGTTACTGTAGCTTATTCCAGGTCGTAAATTTTATTTGTAAAAAAGAAAATGAAATTATCAGAAAGATTTGTTCCTTAAATAAAAGTTTTCGTAATTTTTTTTAATTTTTACAGATGTGGGACTAATCTTCGATACTTAAATTATCTTTTTTCACCCCAGCTTGCTTGAAGTTTTCGTAATCTTAAATTAACTTAGAATGAAGAAAGTTTGCAAAATCTCGAAATAGCGTACTCGTCACTCTTTTTTTATTTTTTTGGTGGTAACGTACCCGTCACTCTTCTCCCACCTCTTTTGCAACATATAGACGGAGAAAAGAACGTAAAAGAAACGTAAAACTTTTATTAATTTGAAATCATAATGAACCCTTTATTTTAAGGTTCTGAAAATCGAACTGGTCATTGAACCGTCGAGGTACTGATTCAAGGTTCAATGGTCGAATCGTGGTCGAACCGTGATCAAATTAGAGTATAATTAAATATATATTTATATTCATATATAAATATATATAATTATTTATATAATACTAAAATAAATAAAAATTATAAAAATACAATATAAATTAATAATAAAATTATTTGAAACACAAAAAAATAATATCATAGATTAAAAAAATATTACATTCATATAATCAATACAACAAAAAAATGTCATAAAATAAAAAAATATTACATTCATATAAATAACATAAGTTCAACAATACAAGTGTACACTGGCTTCCCATTTTCATGAGCTAAACTAACATATTACCATGCTGGATCACTTTTTCCACTACTAGAACCTGAGGAGGATTGCTGATCAACAGTATTACTTTCTCTTGTCTGATTATTAGAATTATCCATATCTGAATAAAGAGGGGATAAATAGCTTAGACTTCATGCCTAAAAAAATGTTTCCATGCTGTTGTGATGCAAGAATATAAAAAACTTTCTATGGATGTCTAAGGGCTTACTAAAGCTAATGAAGTAATGCTAAGCTTCAATGGCCTGCGGCAAAAATAAGTGAAATTTTTTGCTTACAAAGATATTTCATGTAGGCAAAATCTAATATTGAACCAACCTAAAAATACCAACTGTCAACATCAATTTTGCAATTCTAGTTGTAATGTCTTTGAAGCATTTTATCAAACACTACATGCGCAACTAAACAACAATTATAGAAACAAAAATGCTACAACCCACACAGTGTACACGGCACAAACAATAATCAAAATCATCTGCAAGATCAAATTAAAACACACAATCTTTCCCATTCTCGGCATCCAGATTCCAGATACAAAAACAAAAAAATATCAGAAAATAAAAATAAAAATGTGCAGAGGTGTATCCGTGTATACCTTGAGGATCTCCAATAGCGAGGGTTTCTAACGGTAAGAAACCGGAGTCGAGGACGCACCGACGCAGACGGACGCACGTGGGTTTCGGCTTTTGCTTCCGCAGTGAACCAGCGAGGGTTTCGGTGAGAGACGACCGAACAGTGAGACGTGAGAGATGACGCGGAGCAGCGAGCCAGCGAGGGCGAGCGTTTCGGTGAGAGACGACCGAACGGCGAGACGACGCAGAGCAGCGAGGGCGCGAGAGTTTTCGTAGCGACGAGGGTTTCCGCAGCGAAGGCGAGCGTTCGGTTTTCATTCAAACCGAAACGACGTCGTCTGGTTTTTTTTTTTTTGAAAAATATATATCAAAAAGACGTCGTTTTGACATAAAAATTCAAAAAAAAAAAGAGCAGAACCGGGCAACCGTACGGACCGGTGCCGGTTTGCCTGGTTTGACCGGTTTTACACCGGTTCACCAGTTTTTGATTAGTTTTTGACTGCAACGATTTTCAAAGATGACCCGGACCGGTTAGGGAACCGATTCCCAGTCCGTCCGGTCGAACCGGCCGGTCCGGTCCGATTTTCAGAACATTGCTTTATTTTCATTATGATGTCATTTTAGTTTTAGAATTGAGGTTTCTATAATATTACTTTTTACATTTTTAATTATAAAATTATGCATTAACGTTTGCAAAATAATAATTTAACAGCCATCAATTTTGTTAAATTGTATGTACCGAAAAAAGATATTGTTAAATTGTACAGAAGTACCATATATAAAAAAAAAATCATAAAAATCTCCATCTAAATTTTATCATTTGAAACTTCGAATCCTCCACTCAAGGAAAACGAAAATGTCTTCGTTTTGTAAAAAAGAAAAAGAAAAGGAATAATAATTTTTTACTAATGTGGTATCAAAACGCTTTCTTTTCTTTCCCATTTTATCATATTTCATTTTCCGCTTTCCGATTTCAATGACCATGTCCCTGCCTTTAAATGTCTTTACCAAGGTTCTGAAAATCGAATCGGTCATTGAACCGGTCGAGATACTGATTCAAGGTTTAATGATCGAACCGTGGTCGAACTGGAGTATAATTAAATATATATTTATATTTATATATAAATATATATAATTATTTATATAGTACTAAAATAAATAAAAATTATAAAAATATAATATAAATTAATAATAAAATTATTTGAAACACAAAAAATAATATCATAGATCAAAAAAATATTACATTCATATAATCAACACAACAAAAAAATGTCATAAAGTAAAAAAATATTACATTCATATAAATAACATAAGTTCAACAATTTCGCTTACAAAGATTTCATGTAAGCAAAATCTAATATTGAACCAACCTAAAAATACTAACTGTCAACATCAATTTCGCAATTCTAGTTGCAATGTCTTTGAAGCATTTTATCAAACACTACATGCGCAACTAAACAACAATTATAGAAAAAAAATGCTACAACCCACACAGTGTACACGGTACAAACAATAATCAAAATCATTTGCAAAGATCAAATTAAACACATAATCTTCCCCATTCTCGGCATCCAGATTCCAGATACAAAAACAGAAAAACATCAGAAAATAAAAATAAAAATGTGCAGAGGTGTATCCGTATATACCTTGAGGATCTCCGATAGCGAAGGTTTCTAACGGTAAGAAACCGGAGTCGAGGACGCACCGACGCAGACGGACGCACGCGAGTTTCGGCTTCCGCTTCCGCAGCGAGCTAGCGAGGGTTTCGGTGAGAGACGACCGAACGGTGAGACGTGAGAGACGACGCGGAGCAGCGAGCCAGCGAGGGCGAGCGTTTCGGCGAGAGACGACCGAACGGCGAGACGACGCAGAGCAGCGAGGGCACGAGAGTTTCTGACTTTCCGCAGCGGCGAGGGTTTCCGGCTTTCCGCAGCGAGGGCGAGCGTTCGGTTTTAATTCAAACCGAAACGACATCGTCCGGTTTTTTTTTTTTTAAAATATATATCAAAACGACGTCGTTTTGACGTAAAAATTCAAAAAAAAAAGAGCAGAACCGGGCAACCGTACGGACCGGCGCCGGTTTGCCCGGTTTGACTGATTTTTGATCGGTTCACCAGTTTTTAACCACAACGGTTTTTGAAGATAATCCGGACCGGTTAGGGAACCGGTTCTCGGTCCGACCGATCGAACCGGCTGGTCCGGTCCGGTTTTCAGAACATTGATCCTTACAGTTCATATGGCTTTCGCAAGGGAATTAAAATGCAACAGCACTTCGATGTGTAGTGTTTGATTAGTCAGTTAAATAAAGATTATTCCCTTGAAAAAGTGTCCACTACCAGTTTTATATTAATCTACAATTGAATTAGAAAATCATGTTCATAAAGCATATATTAAATGAAACGTACTCTGGACCTAATAATTCATAAACAACGTTTTTATATATAAAATATTACTTAAAAGAATAAAACTATCACCTTTTCAATTAAGAATAATTTCTCTTTTCGGTCAGTAATACTACAAAAAGTACAAATTAAAGGAGTCGTAGCATTGTATGGGGCTGCGAGGAGGAAACTCATGCCCATTAACAATCGCAAATGACACTCTCATTGTGGAATTAATCCATTTATAATTGATGATGATTCTCCACAAGTTTGGCTACGCACCTAGCCAAGCAGACTTTATCTTAATGAATGGTTAACAAAATGATGGGTTGTCCTTAATTAGGGTGGGTTTCAATCGAGAACAATTTTTTTAACCGAATTCAATCAGAAATTTGATTTAGTTTTATAAGTCGAATTGTAATCACTATTTTGAAAATTAATTAAAACTAAAAAATAATTTTCTGATTGGATTCACTGAATTCTCTCGTAAAATTTGGTTCCCAAAATTCTCTTGTGGCAGAGCTGTGAGGTATCCTTAGATGGTGTGGAGTTAGCTTGGGAGAAAAACTTGAATATGTTTTGAGGCAGGCTCAGGCTGTGCTAATCAGTTTGTTGTTGCCCCTCTTCTCACCCTTGTTCAGCGATTGTTCGTGGGATTCGAGAATTCATGAGAAGACCTTGGACTATCAATTTTACTAGTGTCTAACAAGAAAGCAATAGAGCGGCAGATTGGTTGGCTGATCATTCCATCACCCTTCCTATTGGCATGCATGTGTCTTCAGCGTCCACCTTCCATTCCAGGTTGTGTGGTACTCCGATGATTAGGGCTCTCGAACGGGTTGAGCTGACCCGTTTAGGCTCACTTGTAAAATTACTCATATTTAAATGAACTGAAAAAATATTTATTTAGAGCTTAACTAAAATTTGTGGTGGCTCTATTAAGGGGACCATACCTTCAGACGCCTAGTTGCTACTATAAGGATCTACTTGAGGAGAAACTGGAAAGTTTAAGTCCTTTACACCCTTAGGGAAGGAAACCAATGTGCAGATCTGATGGCCAAAATCAGCTTATCCCAAGAAGAGGATCTGAAAATCTGGGATACTCCTCCTCCGAATCTCTTTGGTCTGTTGACCCGCGTGATGGGAGTTTTTACTCCCGGAGGTGCTAAGCTGTAGTTTTATCTTTTCTTTGGGTTACTTTACTAAGAAAAAAAAAATAATCCAACTCGTTTTGTGTGAATTAGTGAGTTTAAACGTCCGATTTGCATAATTTTTTTTATATTTTCATATTTTATTTATCAAAAAATTATAAAAAATATTTAAATATACTTAATCATTAAAACAACTTGTTAAACTAAATATATAATTTAAATATTATTTAAATAACATATACAAATATATAATATAATTTAAATATTATTTAAAATTCAAACTAAATTCATAAATATATTATATAATTTAAATATTAATCAAAATTTAAATTAAATTAACAAATATAATAATAAAAAATTAATACATTGTCATACTAATATTTAAGTCTTGGATAAATAAATCAAATAATATGTTTTATTAGTATGATTATATATTTAAAAAATAAGTAAAGTCTACGGGTAAACGAATCACATTTATTTAACTCAAGAATTAAATAAGATATTAAACAATTTTTTGTATTTATACAAATTATAATTCTAATAATTCATCTTACATTTTTTTTTACGGTTAAACAAGTGGGTACGACGAATTTATTCCATTTTAACAGCCGTCGAGATCAGCAAGAAGCTGCGGGAGTCTCCTCCCTTTTGTCTGTTGCGCGTAGCTAACTTGGTTATTTTCCGTATTGTATTGTACCAAAAATGAAAAAAGGAAGGATTCGGATCCCCGTGCGCAGTTATAGAGAGAAAGGAAGAGTGCATGTGGGACCCACAGTGAATCCCATAACAAAGAATCAACAAAAAAATTCATGTTTAGTATTTTATTTTTATTTTTTACTAATTTTTTAAAATTTTTAATTAAAACAATGCGGTTTGGTTAATCATGATTAATCAAGTTGGATATAGTAAGTCAATAGACGAACTGTTTTTCCTAAAAAACCACACTGAAATAAAATCAATTTGATAAGTTAATTTTTTTTATTTCGTACATTTTTTTCTTTTTTTCTTATCCCTAATTGTACTTTTCTCTTAAAAATTATAAGAACTATTTTGGTAGCCTTTTTTATTAATATTTTAATTAATTATCAATTATTTATTTATTTATTATACTTTATTAATTTCAAATATTTTTTGTGAGAAATAATAATTAATTATTTGATTAAGAATTATTCTGGTTACACATTTTTTTAGGATATTGATATATTTAGATCTCGTTTGATACATTATATAAGCAATGGATAATATAGTGTATAAATTATATTATATATTTTTATATAATATTTGAGTAAAAATTGTATAGTATAATATCGATCAAAATAATTTTATTTAGTCTTGATCCTATAACAATTAGAGATTAAATTATTTTATCTTATACAGTTAAAACTGAATAAAATTATTTTGAACGAATAAATTGTTATATAATATATTGTCTAAATATAAATAATATTAATTATATTATATTATCCATTCTTTATACGGTATACTAAACAGAGCCTTGCTATCAAACACTTATTGATTGCTTATTATACTTTATGAATTTCAAACATTTATTATAAAATTAACAGCTAATAAATATTTGATAATTCATGAAATATATTAATATCTAAAAGCAATCAAGGTATTCTAACACCACCTTATTTGATAACGTAGGCTCTGTTTAGTATATCATATAGGATAAAGTCTGATAATATAAGACTTGACTGTAAGAAAAAAAATACGAGAATGAGGACGGGAGTTGATTTGAAATTAGAATATTGTGTTTTTATATAACCTGATATAAAATGATCTTATCAAGTCTTATCGGGTCAACTAAGGCTTAATTAGTTTATCCTATAATTATTGGATAAAAACAAATAGACTGAATAACTTTATTCTATCAGATATTATACCAAATATATAATAAAAATAATCATACAGTATAAGCTTATACTATCAAATCTTATATTATGTACGAAATAAGACCTTAAGGAGAATATAAATACTATCAACTCCTAATATTTTTCACTGGTTATCACCGTTAAAGTGCCAGTTGAACTCTTCTGTTTTTGAAGATTAGGAGGGTGTCCAGTCAAAAGAAAAAACTCAAAATAATTTTAAATAAAATTAATAAACTTCACAACTAACCGTAATAAATCTCTCAAATATAAAATATATAGTGATTACTCCTATAGTACCGATTTCCAAACTTATTTATCAAACATATTATTTATTAACATCAAGCATTTATTATAAAAATTCATGATTAATAAATATGTAATAAATCATCTTAATTATTATATTCTTAAAAAAAAATCAAGTGCCATTGCAATTCTCAAAATTCATATCTATTTCTATTGTTAAAGAAGAAAATCCAAATTCATCAAAATGTGATATGACTAACTAATATAACTGCCCCATCCCACTGCCACAACCTAGGTCGCACAAGTGTCATGTGTCCCACAACGAAACAAAACATCTTCTGTTGTTGTTGCACTGAAATTTCTCATCTTAATCTGAAATTTTGGCTTTGACTCCCCAAAATCCAAACAATTGTCCTTCCCCTGTTTATGTTTCTGTTCCTCGTGGCAGGTCCTGTCCCATTGAATCGTTGATATCAGCATCAATATGGCAATGCAACAAATATCACACCACAGAGATGGCGCAGAGATCTACCATGGCGAAGCCCTCTGCAAGCAGAAGTCGCGCCACCTGCTCGACGAGATCCTCCTTCCCAGAGGACTCCTCCCCTTGGACGACATCCTAGAGATGGGTTACAACCGCACCACCGGCTTCGTCTGGCTCAAGCAGAGGCACCGGAAGGAGCACCGCTTCCAAGCCATTGGCCGCACCGTTTCGTACGACCCCGAGGTCACCGCCTTCGTGGAGGAGCACCGCATGCGCCGGGTCACTGGGGTCAAGAGCAAGGAGCTCTTCGTCTGGGTCACCATCTCCGATATCTTCGTCGACGATCCCAATTCCCGTAAGATCACCTTCGCCAACCCCACCGGCATGGCCAGGTCCTTTCCTCTCTCAGCCTTCGATCTACAAGATGACCAGCAGGAAGAAGACAAGATCATGAAAATGAAGGACCGTAGCAGTAGCAGTCACAAGAAAAATTGATTGATTGAAAAGGAAAAAAAGTTTGGTTTGGGTTTTAATTATTTTGGAGTTTTACTATCTGTGCTAGTTTTTTGTTCTTCATCTTACATGTTCCTAAAGCGAGAAAAAAATTGGATCCAAGTGTCATTACTCATTAGTAATATAATTGCCATTGATATGACAAGTCCTAATCAAAACAGGATCCAATTGATTTGAAAATTTATCTATGAAGTGGTTGGAAAGGGACAGTTTTGCTGGAGAGGCGAACATGCCAATTTACTGAAACTCTAGAATGGTACAGAGCTTCACAGTCAGCTTCAAAATTCCACTTTGGAAACCTGAAATTGTCTTCTTAAAATACCCCACTTGGATGTTGCGAATGCATATTTCCATTAATTAAGAACTCATTTGCCTTTACATCAAGATCCCGCTCTCAGTTGCTTATGCAGCTCTGATTTTTATTCCCTACCATCTGAGTAGTTCCTGGT
This sequence comes from Castanospermum australe, assembly GCA_019955255.1. NCBI lineage: Eukaryota > Viridiplantae > Streptophyta > Magnoliopsida > Fabales > Fabaceae > Castanospermum > Castanospermum australe. Next base: position 347,350 of record NSJW01000821.1, read on the forward strand.
AAGCATTACTTGCAAACAATTATGGTTGCAGGCATCAGAACCATGAAAGCATGAAGCAATGACACTGGACAAATAAGATTAACCACGTCCCTCATTAGGCCAACACAGTACTGACTTTATTGCTAAATTGTGTGCTTTATTTAAACTTCTACAACCCAAAACTGTTTTAGCTCCAAAACCAGCAGATACCGCCAATAGTATAGTGGTTCAGTAGTGGGGCTTACAGTGTATTATGATAAAACCATCTCCAGAACCCCATGAACATATCTGCAACTATCCTGAAAGGGAGGGGGAAAGGGTAGAAGCTGAGCCCTTTATGAAGATCAAGCCAAGTATTAAAACAAGTCACAGAGACAAAATGATTATTTGAAGATACACACATGGGGATAAGATTTTGCATGTCTTACTGTGTTAGGAGATGTTATCAAGGGAGGGTGGAGAGGACTCTAGTATAAACTATTAAGACAGAAGCTTACTGATCCAGGAGTACAATCGACGCATCCCTTCGATTTTCATGCTCAGGATTTTTCTTCATTGGGTCAAAAATCAGTTAACCTTGAAAAGGATTATCAAATGCTTTGGCTACTTCTCTTCCAAGAAACAGTCCAACCATGAATAAAGGTAAAATTCTTAAACATAGAAATCACTAAAAGAAACAAGACGCTTTGAAAAACATGCATATGGGGACACTTCTTTAATAGAATCAAAAATAATAGAACCCATGACAACCACCCTAAATCCACTTTCCACTGAAAATTTCTGATGAACCTTAATTCTATTCTTTTCTTCAGACAAAAAAGTTTAGCCCATGCATTTAAAAATCTAAAAATGCAATCTCTAAAACATCAACCACCACGTTTTCTAGATGATATTCAGCAAATAAGCCAATACATACAACAAGGTTAACATCAACGATAGCGACGAAGAGAAAGGGTGTTGTTTCGCTTCCAGGTTGCCCTTCGAGAAGGGCGTGCTTTGTGGTACAGATGTCCCCTGCCACGTAAGCCTCTGAATTTCTTCCCGGCAGACGTTAGCCCTCGGAGCTCCCTGTGTTTATGGACAGGATTACAGAGCCAATTGATCCTTGGGTCATTACGAATAGCATTGTGGGCAACATCCACTAGGATTATCTCAAAGTACTTATAGGTTGAATCCTGTATCAACAATATATTGGTAGCACCAAAACAACAAGGGAAACACATCACAAAAGTGCATATGCAACAAGGATTCCAAACTGAGCAGATAGATTTCACAAACCTCATTAACCCAGTAAGAATTCAGGACCCTGAGGCCACCCAACTTACGACCAGCACGTTCCTCAGCAACTGACCTTTTGCTGCGTTGAAATTTCAGCTGGGTAACACCTTGATTTGTTGGCTTCCCATATACAATACCCTTTGGAACTGGCCTCTTCCTGCCACCCCTCCTTACACGAACCCGGTATATCACATAACCCTGCAAATATTAATTTCAGAAAGCCTTCACTACATACTAAACAATGTAAGGAACACACACTATAACGTACAGTAAAAACTTATTATGCAACAGCAAGAATAAAATTGTACACACTCTAGAAAAATTCTCATGAAAATGAGGATTATAAATACATACATCCACACAAACCAATACAAATATTCATGTAAATAATGGTAGCAACCAAAATTAAGGCAAGATTCAGCAACCAAGAGTTCGCTTTGTCAGAAGGCCAATTGTTTAGCTTGCTATAGCTGGCCTCATGAAGCAACCAATCATTGTACATACACAACCTCCAAAGGAGAACATGCATACGCATCATGATACAACCTAACTAGAATTTAAAATATTAATGCATAATGGAAGCAACTACATCATTTTCTTTAGTGTCCAAACTGTACTCCCAACATGAATTATTTGTTACTTACCTGCTTTGCCTTATAACCCAAGCGACGGGCCTTGTCCGGTCGGGTGGGCCTTGTCACACGGACAATAGATGGTTGCTGACGATACTCCCAGCACCTGACCCTTTGCAAGAATCTCATGACATCAGACTGCTTCTTACGCCAAAGCTCCGACACATACTTGTAAGCCCCTGTTGCAGTGACAGTCATAAACCATAAGCACTTCCAATGAAACCTTTCAAAATTTTATTCCACTTCCACTTCAAGGTTCCCTCAGTCAAAATGGAATTTTCCATAAAACTATTGTACGCAAGATTTACTGAAACAAGGGACCAAATAACAGTTTGTCAAAACCCAACTACATGGAAACACAAATATTAAGTTTAACATGATTGAAGAAATTTCTAATATGTTGCAGCACTGCCAATAACAGAAAAAGGCGCAAATTGTTGTTCATTGGTTCGATAAATGCTTCAATTAACTAATTACTAATGGGTAACTCCAAGCGGGTGTGCTAAAAATCGCAACTTTATGCATTGTCGAAAACAAGAAGTGACATCAGAATGCTCGCGCTTGACAATTATAAACTGAATTAAACGAAAATCCAAAAGAACATAAACAAGTACACTAAGAATCAAAGGAATCAAAAAAGTAAAGGCTTTCCCATTAGAATAAAAAACACAGAAAATGAAGTTAAACTGAATGAGATAGACAGGAAGCAGAGCGTACCCATTGGATCGGAAACGTGCAGTGCTCTGTGCTCTTGGAAGACGGTGAGGAGCTGAGCTAGGGTTTTAGTTTTCAGCCAAGAGAAGCTTTAACGATTATAAGATGACCATTTTGGTCCAAAAATTTTATTATAAAAAGAGAATATCTACTGTTTACTATATTTTTTTAACCTAATAATATAATATTTTAATTAATTAATTAATTAGTTATTATTAGAGTATAATTCTCTCAAATAAGAGACTAAATTTTTGTATAAACGCAAATAAAATTGAATAGGTAATGGTAAAACAGTCTTCTCTCAAAACATTACTCTTGTTCTTGGATAAAAAAAATCACTGCTCAACGGTGAGATTTTCATCAAAAAAAAATTGAGAAGCTCTTTAGTAATATGAAATTGAAGCTGATATCTTTTTTGAAAAAAATGTATTTTCAAGAAGTTAATTTTTGATTGACTAATCTCATTTTTCTTTTTTAAGAACATGACTTCATGTTGTTAGGCTATTTAATAAAATTGACCTAATAACTATTTGTGAGTTTGCTCATTTTAAAAAAATAAAAGAACATCTTCGATATAGATTAAGATAATATGTAGATGGTACTCGAATATTTTGATCATAACATTTTAGAATAAGAAAGAGTCACTTTAAACTTGGGTAACACTTTCTATTAATATTGAATATTTAGAATGTAAAATGTTATTTTGTAACAATTTATTGAATGAAGACCCAATTGCAATAATCTTAACTTGAGGATAATGATATGGTCACTTTAATTATTATTTTATAAGTAAATTAAGAGTATGCTTATTTATTACAAAAAAAAAGTTTTACGAAAATTTTAATGAAAGAACGGGATAAAAATCACGTCATCTAAAATTTAATATTTTTTTTATAAAAGCATAACTACTCATCCATTTAACTTTTTGTGAAATTTCTCAAAAAAAAAAGTTTGTACTATCAATCATTTTCCTTAAATTAATCCTTAATACATGTTGGAGAATTACGGATAGATTTATTTCGGTTAGTTGCAATAGTTATTATTATATTATCATATATTCATATGTATCCAAACTCCATTGTGCAAGGCTTCTATATTCAAGCCATAAGTTCCTAAAATTTTGAAAACGATTAGCTGGTTTAAGAATTAATATTAGTAAAAAGTATCCATTATTCCATTTTTCTATTGAAATTGTTAACATTTTATTGTCCTCTTTTGTAGTTGTCACTTCTCAGGTCTTGGTCCACCCCATTCGTGTGGGAATGTGCTGCCTAGTGGACCAAATCTGAGCAGAGAGAGTTACTTTCGTCGTAGGAATGCCATAGCTTATTCTGGAAACGTTATTGGGCACCACTTTTTGTCATGGATAAGGTTATTCTTTTCGACTTTGCACCACCTAGCTCCTTGCCGGTTGAACGCTCCAACAACTCCAGAAAATTCGTCCGTGTTCAAAATCTTTAGAAGACTGCAAAAATATCCTTATGGATTCTTAACCTCTTTCCTACCATCATCCAATGCTAAGAAATCATTCATCTAAAATAATCTTCAACTCTGCTCATACTTGACATAAATAGGACATCTTCCTACTACTCTTGGCTCTAGCTGCACTTGATACTGATGTAGGCCCTATCACCCATAAAAAAATAAAGTTAATTAGCTTCTAAAAAAGCAAGTACATATTTGTTTTTGGGTACTAGCAAGTACATTTTTTTTAATAAAGAAGGGGGGAAGAATCACATATTTGCAACCTACTAGATATATATCCCAATTTGGCTGTATAAATTCACCCAGGAAAATGGTGTTACAAGCAAGAGCAACTTATGTAATGTGAATTGTGTGGGATGTAGGGTCTACTAACCTGAAATCATCATGCTATGTTATTAAACAATTCATTATTTAATGAGCAATCAAACGTCAAAAAATGAATAAATAATTAATAAGCTTGTAGTTTAATTGACACAAACCTCAATTTTGAGTGTGATGAAGTTAAAGATTCAGTCTTTCACGATTCCTTTTATCTCCCTCTCATACCAAATAACCCAAGTTCTTATACCCTTATGTAACCCCCAAAAAAAACAAGTGAGAGTAACTAGCAACCATGGTAACAAGATAACTTAGGTCATAAATTTGATGAGAAAAAGGGCTAAGGGTGAGTCTTTGATTAGAATATTTTCATAAGCATTATTATAAAAATTAATTTCTCAGGCATTATTATGATTAGGTGATTCTCAAAACAAGTGTTCTTTCAGAATTTAAATGATGATATTGTTTTAATCATACAATAATAAGTCGATTCAAAAATATTTTATTTTTCAATGTAAAAGATTCTTGATTAAAAGCTTCCCCATTCTATGGGAAATGGAGAAAATAAGATTATTTTCTTATAAAAGATCTAATAATTTTACACACAAATATATTATTTTAAAAATATTCATAACAACTGTATTTATTTTGCAATAAAATTTTTTTCTGTAATTAATCATTGTATTTGATTTTCATTAAAGTGAATAAAAAACGTAAAATTTGGCATTATTTTGAATGCAATAGTTTGTATTAGAATTAAAATGTAATTAATCTGGCTAGAAGCCTTAATATTCAGAAGCCAGTTATTGAGTCTCATGTTTTCGCAGTTGCCCTTTCTTTCAATTCCTTTGTTTTATGATTCTTGTAATACCCCGTTCTCCTGGCAATCTGGTTGTTAGTTTGTTTTTGGGATCATTAAAAAAAAGGAATTAAAATGTAATAACGATGGAATAAAAATTTATAAAATCATTTTCAATGCCAATAATAATGTCTTCTGTTTTCTTATAAAAGGCATAAAAAATTTTGTAACTTCGGTTTTGTCTTGTGACGTTAAAACAATTACACATGTCGAACGTTGTTGGGTTGGCACGTTTCAATTGATAATTGATATCATAATTTAAACAAATTAAAATACAAAATGCTAGACACCATCAACGCAGATTCCAAACTTAATGCTAATAACTTCAATTTAACAATTTATAATCAATTACCACATGTACTCTTCATTTTTTCATATATGTACATCATCAAAATTGTGATATTAATGCCTTACCAAAAAAAAAATGATATTAATATCATCTCCTTCATTTCATTTTTCTCCTTCCTTCCACCTCACCACAGTTGAAGCTATGAGTTTTTTCTCTTTGCGTTTCCCTCTTCCATTCTCACCATCACTTTCTTTCAATACATCTAAAGATTTTTTCTATCCTTAAATCAATTAACCAAATAGTGCTGCATTTCACCTTCTCATCTTATTTTATAAAAAACTCAAACAATTTCCTAAACTCATCCTATCTCTCATTCAATTAACCAAATAAGGATGTGAGTCTTGTGAGATATTCTTCCTTAATTGACATTTATCTTCTCTTTTGAGAAATACGTTTGATATCCAACTTTTTGAGAATAGGAATTTTTTTAGAAATCTATCTCAATAATTCAAACGGTATTTTAAATTATTTGCCAAATTAATTGATTTAAAAAAAATTAGAGGATGAGACATTTAATGATTCAATTATCATTGATTGACTTTAAAAAAAATTATTAGTAGAAAACATAACATCACTAATTTAGTAGAAACAACAACTAACACAACGGAAAATAGAGTATATGTAGAAAATATTACCCTTAATAAATTTAAAAATTCTTATACTCCATAACGAGTATTTAAGGCTATTGATGGTAAAAATTCAAATCAGAAATTGCTATTTTAGTGAAAAGAACATCTAATTAATACGGGAGAGCATATTTGGAAGAGATTAGCCCTGACTAATTTTAAAATTATGACTTCAAAACTAGTCTTTAAGGCCATTGATGGTATTATCAACTGACGCACCATAACTTGTGCTTTGAATTTTTTTTTTCCCCGCATATAATAATAAAGTATCACCTCAATCAAGGAAGAAATCACTTTTCTGATTTCTTAGCGCATAACGCAACGGTGCACCAACCGCGAATTACGTGAATCTGTAGGCCCCAAAAACGCATGCCAATTAAATCATTTCCCACTCCTCCTGCTCTATATAAACACCAAAATTCTTGAGTTGAAAAACAGACAGCCATAGCCAGCAAAGTAAACCTCAAAACATGGCCTTTGCTAACTGCATCACCCTCTCTCTAATCTTTCTTTCCTCTTTCTGTTTTCTCAGCACATGGACACTTGCTAGGCCTCAGAGTCACAGTGCAGAGATTGTGGTTGACCTTGTGAATTCCTTGCCCAGGGACACCCAGGTGCCACTGCAACTTAGTTGTGAGGGACCTTCTTCTGATCTCAAGCTGGGCAATCATTTCAGCCGAACTGTCAAAGTGGGTCAAGGCTTGGAGTGCACTGCTCAGTGGCTGCCATGGTTCACCACCTGGGACGCATACGATGCCAAGAGGGACAAGGGCCATGCCACCGTTTATTGGGAAGTGAAAGAGGACGGTTTCTACCTCAGCTGGGATCAGTCTGAGTGGAAGAAGGTGGAGCGCTGGTACACGGATTGATAAATACATCGTTTAGAAACCTAGTTTCTTTTCTGCAACTATTCAATAAATTGTACGTCAAGATGTACTTCATGTCATGGTTGACACCATGAGCAATTTTGTTGCAATTAAGCCATCGATCCTTGGGAACCAAATTGCTGAAATTGCGTTAAAATTAATAATTCAATATAGTATAGCACATAGAAACTTTCAACATCACGTCAGATAGCATGTTAGTATTGCTTTTCAATTAAGGATTCGTTTGTTTTTTTTCAAAGAGAATTAATATCCCCTTATTATAAATTATTTCTCCACTTTGTGGTTCATCATTTGCTCAAGAATTTTCGTGTCAAAGATCGTTCTAACCTTCTAAAGTAAAAATGATTACTTATAAACGTACAAATGAATGTACATGATAACCAAAAGTACACAACATTAATCGCATCCCACAGTAAGTTACATGACGTTTAAACAATAGGGGAAGGCAAAAATCTGTGGTAAAAGAAAACCATAAACCTAAATTTTAAGAGGAACCATGGACTGATCGATGTAATATGTCTTTTGAACTGATTTAGCGACATTTACTGCAATGCAAGTTAACTAGTATGAAAATCACTTTCATGGATCACAGACAACCAAAATTAACTATTAACAGGGAAAAAAAAAGAAGTTAAAGAAATTATAATGAATTTCCAGATCAAACCTTTCTAACTGTAAGCATACAAAATTCTTGTGCAAGTCAAATAGCCCAAAGATGCTGAAACTTCAGAATTTAAGAACTGCTGGTGTATATCATTCTCTACAGAATACTATATATATTGTGAAAACCTTGTAAATCAACCTGAGCTGTAAAAAGTCCCATTTGATGAAGTGTCCGGTTGGATATTTTTTTAAAAAAAAAATACTTGACACATTTTGAAGTGTGTTCAGATATAATTTTAAAAAAATAAAAGTTAAAAAAAATTAATTTACTCTTTTTTTAAAAATTAATGATATCTAACTTTTAAAAAAAGTAAAAAATAAAATAATTTTTAAAATAATTTTATAACAAAAATATCATTTACCTTTATTAAAAATTACATTTCATATATTTTCTTTTTTTTTTATAAATTCTATTCACATAAACTTCCCTAACTAGTTCTATAAATTACATTTTAAACAATGTAATTTTAAGTCATTATTCTCTAATATCTTAAATTGAATTCTGATATTAATAACTATATCATTTAAAGAAAGTAAAATAGAACAATATCAACAACATATTATTAAACCTTTATCTTACGTCTCTTTTTCCATGACATTATTATCATGACATACTTGAAAACCTCACCGTTCTTATTATGCTAGTCCATTTAATCATATATTACATACCATAACTCATCATATCTTTCATTTAGATGTCTTTTTCAGTAATTTTGATATAAATAAAGTGATTCTATTCTTTTTATCTAAACAAATTTAAAAATTTTTTTATTATTTAAAAATACTTCTTAAATATTATATCCAAATATAAAATTATTTTTTAAAAAAAAGTACATTAAAATAAAATATATAAAAAAAATACTTTTTTTAGAAATTTATCCAACCGAGTCCGAAATGTTCCCCAGAACGACACCTGTAGAATCAAGTTAAACATAAACTTCTAAACCTTTCTAAAGCAAAGAATACAAAATTAAGATAGCTGAATAAGCAATACAAAAAGCAATAGGACAGTCAAAACCATGCCTCTATGTTAATTCAGAAATCAGAGGCTAGGAATTGTATTTAATTGCTTTAATTAAAGAACTAGAGGGACAATATTACTAATCTAATTGAAAGGAGAGAGACAAAATTGCTCTGGTAACCAAAATAAATGAATAAAAAATGCAATTAAGCCTAATACCTAATGCATAACACAGCTAAATTTTGAGCCAACAGAGAAGCCCTCAACTATGCAATTAACAATCTACCTAAATGTCCATTTTGATTGCAAATGGTTGCCTCTCCTGGTAGATGGTTAATTGCAGGAACCCCGAAACTAAATTTGTCCCAAGTCGTTGAAATGCTACCTAGCAGGTTCTCATATCACACGCACTATATTTTTTTGGTTAAAGTCAAGTACTTCTCCCATTGTCACTTGCCACAAGGAATTGATGATCCTGTTTAGATTTTATAATCACCAAGTACTGTCTAATAGAGAAATCTGAAAAGTCATCATTATTAAACCATTATTCATTACAGGTATTTATTTAAAAAAAAAAGAATAAGAAATATACAAAATCATCAACTTGCTGAGATGTGTGAAACATAATTAAAAAAAGAAACACATAATACTTTTGACAATAAAATAAATTAGAAAAGGTCATGTTAATTCTTCCCTTTCTTTCTTTCCATTTTTTTTTCTCCCACCCTAGGTCTGAATATCACAAAAGAAATTTCAATTCAACTCCCTAAGCAGAAACCACCATATAATCCCAATGAAGACAACATTTTAACTTGATTCCATACTATTTATTTTCAAGTGTCCTTGAATTTTTCAGGAACAACAATAACATCTAGTCATCCTGTTTTGAAGCATAGGCATTTAGAGGACAAATTGTGAGAGCATTAATCACCAGCAGGTATCTAGTCCAATCTTGAATAATGAAGTAGCCATAAAGACTTTCTAAACCTCCAAGCACCTCAAGTAATTTAAAAGGTTTTCCTATTCCTTTAATTGAAGCAAATGAGGATACATAGCCCCACCAGTTACAATACCGGAATTTTGAACCCCAGAATATCAAGAATTTAATTTTCCTTGGAGCTTCTCAACTAACCGTCATCCTATGTTGCATAGATCTGGGTACATGTAGCCAATATGATATGATAGGATACAATATGTAAATACGACAATTTTTAAAAAATCTAGGATACAGGTATGGCAGAGTATATTAAAATTTAAAATTATATTTATATATGTAAAAAAAATACTACATAATTCATAATCATCCCAAATGTTTGATGGTAAACTAAACTGTGCCACAGATTCCAATGACAAACAAGCACAATCAGATGACTTTTGGTCTACAACTGTTATACATCCCCTGACAAAATGAACACTGTAAAAGCAATATAATGATTAAACAAAAGCAGAGATTTGTTGCAATTGTAGAAAAAACCCTATCTAATATACTATTACTGCCAAATACAATAGTGGATGCAGGGAGGGAGAGAATCCAACATACATGAATTTCAGCAATTATAAATAATATAGTTGATCAATTACCAGTGTCCAGCAAATATTCCAGCCTACAGCAGTTAAAAATTACCAGTAGTAGATGAAATTGCCTCTTCTTATTCAAAAGGAAATCCTCCACCTCCTAGTACATCCCATGCAAAAAATCCTCTTGAATACTTCATTACAATTCCTTTTAAGTATAAAATCTGTAGGTAAGCATTCAACTCAGATCTAATGAGATACTAGGCTGTTAGCAGTGCTTCCCTGGAGACACACCTGCAACCAACTCTTTATTTCATTCGCATCTTGAACAATATCCTCAAGAACTCAGACTAGATATAATGTCACAGGGAAATTCCAACTCCAATCCATATAAATTCTAATGGACAAAGTCACTGATTACAAGCAGTTCAATAATGTAGAAAATTCTCTTTGTACCTGTTACCATGTTCCATATTTTCAGAAATTAATTACAAAACCTCCATCTGAGCTGCACCTTTCCAATGGAAGCATTATACCTTTTATGTAGATAACGTCAGCATGAACACACATTTCTTGATAGAATAGTATTTGTAGGACTTTTGCACTCAATATAGATAATGCCTCAACAGTGCATGTGACCATTTTTTTTGTGAGACCACCATTTTTAAAATGGAACCTTGATATTGAGAAGACTCCACTAATTTTAAATCACTGCCAAACTTACCCAGGCATCTCCTTTAAATCAGTTTTTATTTCTTTATCTCCATCAGATCGAAAATAATGAACCCCAAGAGTTTTGTAGTCCCATACCATTTGAGATATTTCATCTTGAGGAAGACTTAAACCTTCTTGCTTAACAGATCTGAGCAAGTCACAGAAAAACTTGGGATTTTCAAGTTTTATATACTCATATAACACCCGCTCATGATCTGGGATCCAGTTCCTTGGAAATGGAGTGTAATCACATGATGGAATTAAAGACATATGAGAAAACTGAACTCCTTCAATTGCATCAACCAGCCCCATCCTCAAAAGATCTGAATATTCGGGTGCAGAATTGTTACTGCTCTCCCTCAGAGGACGGCTGAGATTTCGTGAAGCTATTCCATACACTTTGGCACGGGACTTTAGCCTGTACCTAGCAGCATACAATTTAGCCAAAGAGCTACGAATTACATAGGCACAAAAGCCAACAACTTTTTTGCGATTATCAGCGTATCTATACCAATCAGCCATGGTCTCCAGGAATTTATTCATTTGGGAGTTTGTATGAGCTTGACCAGAATACAACATAGGAGTACATGGAAGTGGCTCAGGGTCTTTATCACCCTTCACAAGCTGAAGCCGCCTAAACTGGCGAATGCATTGTTGTAAGCTAGCAGTGACTGAAAGCAAAGTTCCCACACCCTTTTCACTCACTATGTTACCTCCAGAAGCTGTATAACGTAAGGTTGGGTGTATCACCCTTCGGCATATTATATGGTCCAAGAATTGGATTCCCCTTGTAATATGTTCGATCTCCAACTTTGAATTATCCAACCTTAGTCCAAATGTACATTCACAAAATTTAATAATTTTCTTCCTGATTTCCACTGCCTCCTCCCTAGGCCCTCGGATCCCAATCAGGAAATGACCCCCATATCTTATGTAATCCATCTTTCTTGTTTTTTCTTTCCCACTAGATGGAACAAACTCTGGCCATGCAGGATTATGACAGCCATCATCAATTGAATATTTCCATATTGAATCAAACTTACATGGCCTGAAAAACTCAACAATCATTTCCTCCATCATATGATCCAATTCGTTAAGGTAAACATTAGCAAGTATTGGACTTAAAATTCCACAATGACCATAAGAGGGTACCTTAGCAGCCTCCTCCGGCGCGAAATTGAAGAATGTTCTTAACCAATACGGATCTGGTTTTGGTTCGTCCTCATTGAGAATTTTCTTCTTAGTGGCTTTCCTTTTCTTATTCTTCTTTAACTCTTGACTGTCGTCGTTACGCGACACACACCTCGCCGGCTCTTTAAGCGCAGATTTGATCAAACCCAGCACTTTCTTATCCTTGATAGCCTTTTCAAGACAACCCATTACCACATTTCTATCCACATTGTCCAAAATCTCACTCAAATTGCCCTTCAAAAGCCACAAGTAACCTGCAAAGTTACTCCGAATTGTCCGAATAACCGTATGGGCACTTCGCCCAGGTCGAAAGGCATGTGATTTCGGTGAAAACCGAGCTTCAAGAACAGGCTCCAGAATCATCAACAACACCTCCTGAACGACCCTGTCCTGAAAACATGGCTCGCTGGACTCTAGAATTGCTTGAAGTTTGCGCTTGGAGATGGGTTTCGCGAGAGGCTTGTCATTGGGGCTGCGAATACACTGCTGGGTCTTCTGGTTCCAGGCAAATTGCCCACGAATAACGGCGTTGCGAAGGGAGAGCAGGTCCCGCAGAACATGGAAATGAATGGCGTTGCGGGGAGGGAAGGTACCAGTGGCATGGGTACAGGAGCGCTGGTAGGCCAAGACCCAGAGGTCGAATTTGGAAAGGAAGCCAGTGAGGTTGGGGAAGGAGGTGTGCGGTGGGGAGGAGAAGGTTTTGACCCAGAGAGAGGTGCATATTTCAATTGGGTCTTCTCTGAGCAAAGTGTAAGGATCCTGTTCCTCCTTGTTGGGTTGGAAGTGGTTCGCGGTTCGCAGCGAACTGGTGCAGAAAGGTGAGAACAAACGAAAGGAAGAAAATGCTTTGAGCAAACAATGGCGGGGCTCAAGGTGTTTGATGCTTTTCCCCAGTGACATTTTTCACATTCATGCTCGGTGCTGTGAGACTGAGACCGGAGGACGCGCTTCTTGATTTGATGCTTGATGCTTATCGCTTTTGTAATGGAGAATCGACGGTGTATAAAGTGCCACGGCAACTCCTCAATTATTTAAACACTTAAATGTGTGTTTGAAATTTTGTATTAGGATTTATAGATTCAATTTTAAATTAATTTAATTTTTATAAATTTAATTTTATTTAAAAATAAATTTATATAATCATAATTTATATTTAAAAAAATTTATTTATAAAATAATTTTGATAACATTAATATTATTTAAAAATTATTTACTAAAATTACTTTTAAAAATCAGTCTCATGTAAAATGTTATTTTTTAATGCTGGAATAGTTTCTTCAGCTGTGTTGGAAGTTTATTTTTATTTGATATTATAAGAGTGACAACTTTTAAATCTGTTTATATTTTGTAGTTTTCTTTCTTTAAACTTTCACCCTTCCTCAATATAAAAAAAAAAATAGTATAGATTATTTTTAGAATTAAATTAAAAATAAATTAATGTTAAAGAATTAATTATAAATAAGTTAATAGAAATTTTTACAAAGTTTAATTTTGTTTGAATATTGTGAAATATAATTATTTTTAAAATATAATTATAATATTTTAAACAATTATTGAATTATATTTATTTAAATAAATCTAAAATTATTATAAACATTAAATTTCAAAAGTATTTTTATTAATACATATTTAAATAAAAAAAATTTCACTGTAAAAATAATAAAATATGACTTTTACATTTAAGGTGTTAAAATGTGATTTTACTTTTTATGCTTCAAATTAACTTTTGATTTAACTTACCGCCACACGGAACGCACCCTAGATGCTATCAGGTTTTAGTTCCTCTTGTGCTTATCACTTTAGTTCTTTTTTTTTTATTTCACCCAAAAAATATCAATTTTTATTTTATTTTATCACCTATCAATTTGTTTATCAACTTTTTGAAAAATTATAAACCAGGATAAGAAGCCAAGCAGAGATACGACTGGTGGAGTCCAAACAGTGATTTCCCTTCTTTCTCTGTGGCCAACGAGTTCATTTCAACGAGCTAAGATCAACAAACCTTTGTACCCAAAAAAATTAAAAAAGATCAACAGACATGGCTATCTAGAGGTAATTTCTTGTTCTCATTTCTTAATTCCCCGGAGCTAGCATTGGCAAGGGAGAACGAATTTAAAACTAGAGATACTCTAGACTACTAAAATATTTTTGTACTAAAAGGAAGGGAGTCAACCAGATTTAAACCTGTTCTCAAAAAGAAAAAAATTAAACCTCCGATCTCAGTATATATAAGAGTACGTACTCATAAATCTTGATTAAACTATTTGAGAAATTGGTTTAAATTGTAGAATTCAAATTTCTTGTCTTCTTTTTATTTTTAAATTTTGTCTTTCTTAATTAGTATTATTTTTTAAAATTAATATATTTTTATGATGAATTATTCACGTTTAATTAAAAAAAATGAAAAAACATGATCATGCAAAAGAAAAAAAAAGACAAAAATTTTGAATCCTAATCTACAAAGCTGTCATCATTTGAGTATGGGCAGGGCTTCCTAACATCAATCATTCCACAACTAAGCCTTTTCTTTGTGCTGTCTCTCTATGTAATTAACAAGTGGAAAAGAACAATCACTTTCTTTTTAGCGTTGTCAAACAGTACATAATAAAATAAAAACAGAAGAAAAAAACAAAAAAAGAGGCTACTAGTTGCTAGAGTCTAGAGCGCGGTCAAGATATATTTTTTTAAACCCAAAAAATCTCTCTTTTTTCTTGATGTCAATGTTCAATGTCTATTTATTTCTTTTGACGTGGATCCGTCTTGTGGAATTGTGTGGCACATCGTCTAGAGAGCCATCCCCTACAATGCATTGCATGCATGAACAAAGTAAACGCCACGAAACTGCAAGTGACCCATAAACATCGATTTCTTTTTTTTTTTTGCTTTCCCCAACGTTGCAAATTCACATGCCCCTCTCTCATTTTCCGGCTCTTGTGTGCAGCTACCACAGATTTCGCCAAAACTCTCGTCTTCACCTTCTGGGGTCATTGATTCTATAAATTCATTGAAAGAAAGAAGCATATATGCTTCAATAACAGACATCTCTGTCTGTAACAGTGTAACTGATGTGCATGCCCTTGAATTTATGTATTTCAACTGGACAAATCCAATAAGACAAAAAAAATAGAGAGAGAAAAAAAATATGACCAAAACTGAAGATTATTTTTACGCTCAAGAAAACTTAAAGAACAGTGAAAAGGGGCACATTTTGTATACCAGAAAATATAGGAATCTATAGCTTCTCAGATTTATTATGGCATATCTTTTGTTAATCTCTTCTTATTGTCTTCTATTAGACTATTACAACATCAGCAGAGAGTAAGGGAAAAAAAAAGAATCAAGGAACAGTGAGAAAAAGTCATCAAGAAAGTGGTACAATTCAGGAAGGATCAAAAGCAATGACCAATTGCAGCACCTTCCTCGGCTTTCTGATCGCAGTAAATTTGCTTGTGTGTATAAATATATCGTGATTCTGTATCCATAAAAGTGACGATCACAGTGTACGATTGGGCTTTCTCTTTTCCCTTTTCTCAAGGTTCTGCGGCAGAGAGATGGCAGTGGAAGGACACCGAGTTGGGTTGCTCATTGTGGCACGGTGAGGAACCAGAAGGAGGGACAAAACCCTTTGGCAGCATCACAGAGAAAGGCCGTGACTCGAGGTTCTTGAGCATCCTCTTCCTCTGCTTCGTGTCCTTCTTCCTCTTTGTCCTCCTCTTCTTGAAGCGCTCTTGTCTGCTCGAAAACATGGGGTTGGTGTCCTTGAGGTAGAACACCTGGTAGTAGTGGGCAGGGATGGTTGAAGGAGGAGGGTTCTGGGGTTGGATTTCTTGGTTGGAGGGAGGTGCAGAAGCAGAGTAAGAGACGAGGAAGAGGAAGAACAGAGTGGTGCACAGGAACTTCAAGGCTTGGTTGAGATTGCCCATGACAACGGAGAAGGTATTAAGTTTTGGGGTGCATTTGTATGGAGAGGGTATGTGAAGGGAAATGAAAGTGAGATCTCTGAGATTGAGAATTAACGGGAATTCCAAGGGGTGGTTGTGACTTTTGAGATAAAGAGAAAAGGAAAGCAGAGAGGGAGATCGGTACGTAACTCCCCATGTATATATTAAGATGGTTAATGAAAACGGGTCAATTTGTGGGTTTGATTGGAGTGTAAAATAATTTATGGCCCCAAAAAAAAAATGAACTGTAAAGTAACTTGGGTACAAAATCTCTTTACAAAATATGGGATATAATTTTTGTTTCTTTTACGCTACCTGTGGTGCAAAGAATGTAATTCCTTAGAACGAGAATAAGAATAGGAATATGAATTAGTAAATTATAAAGTGAATCTTGTTCTGATTTTATAATTCGATACGATGAAATGTAATATAAAATAAAAAGTAATTTGATAATTTAGCATATAAAATATAATATAGAATAGTTATTTAGTAAAGTGATTTGATATAAGTGACGTAGTTATTTTTAATAAAAAATTAATGTTTTTTTTTATGTACGTGTCTATATATATATATATATAAAATATGTATTTTTTGAAGAAGTGTTGAAAAGAGAGCAAAAGCTTTGCAAATATGCAAGGCATGGAAGTTTGGGAATTTGAATGATTTATTATTTTAAGGTTAGTTAAATTATTCAGGGGTAAAGTTTATTATTTTTTAAATTAAATGAAGATATAATAGATCAAAAATGTAAAATTTTATTCTACAAATTTGTAAAATCTCACTCTCACCTTTTTTTAAAAAAAATAAATGAGATTTTACAAATTTGTAAAATAAGATTTATAATATGAATGTTATTTCACAATTTTTTTCATTAACGAACTCAAAAATACTCTAATTTCAAGTTAAAATTTAAAATATAATTCCATTTCTTTCACCAAGTATAACCTTATTATCACTGACTTGCCTTCCTGTTCCTGAGAAGTGTATTGGATTTCTATGCAACCTTTTGGTGCTGATTGTAGGGTGCATTTATGAAATGTGATTGGAACATTTTAATATTTAATAATATTATCTACATATCATTTTAATTACATCATTTGTACAATACTTTTTTATAATAAAATAAAAAAACATATATTCTAATATATTTTCTCTCATTTTTTTCTTCAATTAAAATGGTGTGAGAATGAGTATAAATTATTAGCGTGTATCAAACATTTTTGTTTAAGATTGTCCATGACTTTGGACGCTTCATTTTATGACCTTAAGAACTTCTCTTTTCAACAAGCACTTTGAATCAATAAAAAGAAGCGGAGATCTCCAGGGGAAACAGCTTAGCTTGGCATGTTTTTTTAAAATATTTTGACAGACACAGAAACTGAAATTTATGATCTAAATAAATTATTTAAACACCTCCTATTAACAAAAAAAAATAAATGGAAATATCTTGATTATTTGTATGCAAACTTTTTAATTGGACGGTACATGGTTAGTGATGAAAAACAAATTGAAGTGGTTGGAAGAATGGTTTAATCAAATTTATATTTATGTCCCTCAATTTACAGCATTTTACATTATTAACTCTTATTTTATATAGTTGGCATGATTTAGAAGTAGAAGCACTGAACACTGTAGTCTAAGTGTTGTAATTTTAACAGTAATGAAGTCTGTTTTAGAATTGTTTAGTTTTGGGGCTCAGATTATTTTTTCTACACTTTAACCTATCATCATACTTTTTAATATAATTGGGATTTAATATCTTGTTAACATTGCATAGGTTTTTTTTATATATAAATTATGTTGAACAAATTCTGTAATAATATATTTTAAATTTTATTGGGAAAAATACATCTAATTAACTAGATGTATCATAAAAAATTTAAAACCTCAAAACACCACAAATTGACCCTTTTTTTAACAATATTAAATTATATGGGCATATTGAATATTCATTCATCTGATAGAAGTTGGCATCTTATACCTTGGTATTATAAATACTTTTAAAGATAAGATAGAAAAGTTTGTTTGAATACCACTCCAGTATTTATTCTAAAAATATGTAATTAATTTTGAACCATAAAAGTAATTTTCACGTCTGGCGACCAACCAAAAAATGAACTATAGGCACAAAAAAGTCATCTTGCAAAAGTAAAATTCTGCTACGTCTGGCCAAAAGTAACTTTGGTATCTCCACCAATTCCGCAAAATTACTTTTGAATTAATATTCCCAAAGATAAAAGTCATTTTTCTAAAAATAAAAATATTTTACTCAAGGTAATTTTACACCAATTACCTAAACATTCACTATAAACCAATTTTATTCACATAATTAATTAAGCTATTAGGAATTAGTCGTGAGGAGTCTAACTAATTTGCAAAAAATCATAAGTTTAAATTTATGTATTATCATTGTAAAAAAAATAACATAATTAAACAATCTTGCTTAGAATATGACTGATTGCTTTGTGCTAATAAATTGGGTTTTGAATTTTCAAAAATAAAGATTCAATAGCAAGTATTTCTAGCTCGGTAGCAGATTTTTCAATTCATTACCTTAAAAGTTTCTACATTTATAATACTTCATTTAAAATGAAAAGAAATATATTTTTATCCCTTAATTTATTTTGTGTTTTAACCTTGAATATTTTTTCTTATTTTAGTTGAGCCCTTTGAGAATAAAAAGCTAATCAGTATTTTTGTTAAATCTAAATGCATATTTGAATTGAATTTATTTTATACTAAAAAAATTCTTTAGTTAAAAGCTTTCTACTTGGTGACCGTTAGTGACTTTACTGGAACCTACCCGATGTGGCATCAACATAGAAAATAGTCATTTGTTAAATTGCACACCAGGATTTTCCTAGTGAGACAAAATGATGGGGTTTGAAAAATAGCAAGACCCCTAAAGATCGATCTTCTTTTCTTTCTGGTTTCAATGACCGTGGCCCTCAACATGCTTTCGGCAAAGCTTGTAAGAGCTTCTTATAGACCTTGAACTCTTAGAGGCTGGGAAAGCCCAATACAACCGGGAGATCGACTTAAAAGCAAAGCACACGTATGGGCTTGACAATGGAATTTACAAATTATTTTTTTTAGAGTTTTATTTTTGTCAAGAAAGATTCAAACAGTGTTAACGTAATAAAAATAAATTATATATTTAAATATAAAAATTATAATTTAATTTTTAAAAATTATATTTAAAAAAAATTATATCATTATTATTATTATAATTTAAATAAATTGAATCTTATAAATATATTTTTAATTTATAAAAAAAAAATTCTTACGTCAACTTGATCTGTTGTGATTCTTTCGACCAAATGTGTTTCCCTTCGACCCACCCAAATCCACCTGCCCACAATCTCCACTGTAAACTCCAAACGGAGCATTGAAAATTCTCTTTGACCAACTGTTTCGGTAGACTCGACACGGTTCTCGTAGACCTACAAAATCAAAAACAAAGTGCTCTACATCCCTTTTACTGCAATAGAATCACTATAATTTTTTTTTTAATTTTTGGAATATGGATGTGAATAGAAAAATAATTTGAATGTTAGGTAGGACAACCATTGTTCAAGAAGAATGTAAATTGGTTGGTTGCACTTGCAAGTTTTGCTTTAAATTTAATTAAATACGTATTTTAATTCAAACAATCAATAAAAGGTTACAAAATATAAGAAACTATGATTATTGAAGCAGAAAAGTGATTAAATCATATAGAGTATACTACACACATAGAGGTGAAACTCTCATAAAAACCCAAATAGCCAATATATATAATTCAAACAATACCCCTTAATTAAACTCGAGGCAATTGTCTAGAGCACGATACAAGTCAAATTATACTTGTAAAACTATGAGAATGCAATAAACCAAACAAGCTATTAAGGAGAGAAAGTAAACTCAAAAAGAATTTATCATAGTTTTTGTCCTAAATCTTAAGACCTATTGGTGGCGTGGGGTCAGTATCCTGTTTTGGTAAGGTTTAAGTAAAGTTAAAGTCAAATTAAACTATGGTATTTATTAATGAGTTTAAATATAAAAAATTATATTCTAACTAATAATTATAACTTTTGACTTAATAATAAGTATTCAATCCAACAAGACCTATCTAATTTTTAAAATGTCTTATTTATGATTAATTTACTAATAGCCAAACCTTATTAAATGGGGTATACCCTTAAGATCTCTGCAGGAAAAATAAATGTGAGAAATATTACTTTAAGATATTACACGCACAATTATTTGAAGATAGGATAAAAATGAGTGCATATGGCAAATTTGTTAATTTCCACATCAAAAGGCCCTTTTCTTTTGTTTTCCTTATTCTTCTTCCTCTCCCACATGCACTTCCCCTCTCATTCAAGCGAAAGTCAACCTCCCAACCCCATTCTTCTTCAATTTTCTTTCCTTTTTCATTACCCATTTTCACCTAATTTGACTTCCTATGCCTCTATTTCTCTCAATTCATTTTAGTTTGGCACTTATTTTTTTTTCTCTCTCTCTCTCTTATAGATGCAGCCACCAAACCAATTCGAAGGAGGGAGCTTTTGGAGCTCGTAATCAAGGAACGATAACATGTTTTATGTACTATTTTTATATAAACACATCTTTTAATTTAAAATTTATTTATAAAATATTTTAATTATAAATTTTTAAATACAAAATAAGTCAATTAGTGATTTTTCCCCCATCTCACCTCCTTTCATCCATGACAAAAATTTCCATTTTCTTGCATGACTTTGAATTTGTTCACAGCTTGTTATATTCATTCATTACATTTATTTTTGGAATAATTATATTTATGAGTCATAGTATTTCTTAGTTGTTTGAAAATAACTATTGATATTAAAATGACCATTTTGTCGATATCCAAAGTCTTGTAGACAATGATATACTCATATACATGTACAAATACATTTTCTTATATGCTTAATCTGTTAAAATTTATACAAAAAATTATATCAAAATACCATCTAATCTTAATCATTTTGCAAAATAGTTGTGGATTTTGACTAAGCTTATACAATTGTAATAATCGCAAATCACAATGAAGTCAATGCATTATTAAAGAGAAACATACGACGCATTTCCCTGAAAGTTCCTCTCAGACACTATCGGAGAGAATTTTCTTTCTCTCTCTCTCTGTTTCTCTCTCTTTGTTAGGCTCCGACCAGATTCTTTGCGTTGCGTTGCGTTGAATCCCATGTTACACAGCATCCTGCGAAATCGAATTCCCTCATAAGTTGTGGTCACTTTCTCTTCCAATTCCCTTACTTTCGATCCAATTCTGAAATGATCGGATCCAACATGTCCAAGTCTCTGCCCTACTCCAGGAAAGATGTTGACTACGACAACGCCAAGTTTCGCCACCGTTCATTCTTCAAGGTACCCACTTTCCCTTTCCCGCTTTGGATCTCAACTGTGGATCTCTTTGCACTGTTGCTTTGTTTCATTTGATCCAAGTCCACCCAGAATTTAATTGATGATTGATGGATGTTAGTAGCGTTGGTTACAGCAATATAGAGCTTCGGTTTTGTGTAATCATATTCTTGGGTAGGTGGAAAAGAGTGATTTGAGATTCGCAGTGAAGTTTGGTTAGGGAGCCGTTTTGTAAATGGATAATCTTTCTAGCTAGGTTGTTTTTTGGTTTGCAAAATTGATGTAAAAATCATGTCTTTCGGTTGGGCTTGAATTACAGGAAAGCTTGTGGTAAATTGGTGTACGAGGAGTTGAACTTGTTGGCCTTACTGCAACACTAGTTCTTGTTACCTGTTTTTCTAAGAGAGTGAAAGGATGATTTCGATATTACTGACACCTTCTGCTTTGACTTTCTAGAGATGATTTTTCTGTTTCATATTTATGAGAAACTTAGGTGCTAAAATAAGATGAAAATGTGGTCCTGAAATTAATCTGTTCGTTTGGGCATTGTCCAGAGTACCTCACTTTTCAAATTTTTGTGCTAAATATGTTGCTATCTTCGATCTTCTGGAGCATCCAGAAATACTTCTTGAACCTAGGTTGCTTATGTGCATGAATTCTTCTGAAAGACTGAAACTTGATATTACTTATCCTTCTCTATGCTCTTGACATTAGTTTCTCTTGTTATGCCTTACAATTTTGATCTTTGGGAACTGCTTCTGAGCTGCATAGCTTTTCAATGAACATAATGCCACTGTCAGGTTTTCAATCAACATCATACATGTATCCGTTATAAAAAAATGGTTACATTACATGTAAAATTCAAGTTTAAACTTACTCCCTAATATGCATAACAAATACCTATAACTTGTTGTCCCTTTGTGATCTTATCTTTAAATTTTCCTGACATCTTGTATATTTTTAAAATATGATTAACTCTGAGTATTATCCTTCTTATATCAAATGAGTTATTTTCTGTCTTTAACCAAAAGAATAACAAAAGGGAAAAATATTTACCATGTCTTGATTTTCCAGGTCATTACTCAGAGCTTCCTCACCAGTAACCTTAAGCGTGATTGTATTAGCTGTAGTACAGGAAAGTTTCTATTCTTGCTAATGATATTTGGTTTAGCATATCTTATGCTAACACATACAAGTCCTGATCGTGTAGTTTCTAATGGTCAAACCATTGGGAATAGTAATATTGAAAAAGATAGCATCATTACTAATGGTGCTGGAAGATTAAAAAAATTCTGGAGACGACCTCCAAGACTTCCACCTCGATTACCTCCTGATGCTAAACGGAGTAATAATGGTATTGGTCATGTACCTGGAAATATAGATGTCAGATCAATGCGGATTACTAGGCAACAAAAAGTCAAGGAAGCTTTTATTCATGCATGGTCTGGCTACAAAAAATATGCCATGGGTTATGATGAACTTATGCCACTCAGCCACCGTGGAATTGATGGGTTAGGAGGATTAGGTGCTACAGTAGTGGATGCTCTTGATACAGCCATGATAATGGGTATTGATGAAGTTGTTGCTGAAGCAGGATCTTGGGTTGAAGCACACCTTTCTGAGAGAATTAGCAAGAAGGGCCAAGTAAACTTATTTGAAACGACCATACGTGTCCTGGGTGGGCTTTTAAGTGCATACCATCTAAGTGGCGGGGAAAAAGGAATGAACTTAACTCGTGCAGGACCTAAACCAGCTGTTTATCTAGAAACTGCTAAGAATTTGGCTGACCGTCTGCTATCAGCATTTACATCCAGTCCAACTGCTATTCCATTTAGTGATGTTATTCTGCATGACTTGTCAGCCCATGCAGCTCCTGATGGACTGAGTAGCACGTCAGAAGTTTCCACTTTACAGCTTGAATTCAATTATCTCAGTTCTGTATCTGGTGATCAGAAGTATAGTTTGGAGGCAATGAAAGTATTGGATCATATGAAGACTCTTCCAAAGGTTGAAGGACTAGTTCCTATCTACATTAGGTATGGAATTTCTTATAATTTAAGTAGTGTATTTGGCCATTAATTATCACTTGGAGTAATTCTTGATAAATCTTTCAATTTGTTTGTGTTCAATTGCTTCTTTGTTTACCCAAATTTTTTTGTCACTTTCTGGCTAGTGTGTCTTATTTTCTTTTTTCATTATATTTCTACTAACATTTAGATATTTCTATTAACTAAATGCAGCCCTTATTCTGGTCAATTTAGTGGAGAAAATATTAGACTGGGATCTCGTGGTGACAGTTACTATGAGTACTTAATCAAAGTATGGCTCCAGTGTGGAGCTAGTAGTGACAGTAATACAGCTTATCTATATGAAATGTATAAGGAAGCAATGAAGGGTGTTAGGCATCTTCTTGTTCGGAAATCAATTCCAAATGGATTAGTTTTTGTTGGAGAATTGCCTTATGGATCAAATGGTGGTTTCAGCCCAAAAATGGATCACCTGGTATGCTATACTTCCTGTTCCTGATTTTGAAGTTTGACACAAATATCCTTTAGTAGAAAGAGTGGCAAAGGATTGATTGAGTTATTGTGCCATATGTAATATACTGCACTTGCTATATTTGTCTGACAGTCCTGAACTGTGGATTGGTTTGTTATTAGAAATTATTTATCTGTATTGATCTTACTTGAAGTATCAAATATTGCCTCTGAAGTTAGGATATGAGCTTTTTCCTCCCGCCCTATGGTGCAGTAAGGGATTATATGAAATTTAACCAGCTGATGTCCCTGTACTTTTACCTTTGTCTAATGTACGGTAGTATTTATATACCTGCTTTATGCTAAGTCATGCTTTGCAGTGTCCATGGTTCAAAATTCATTCCATAAACATAAAATTTCTGATGATTTGTTTCATGTATCAAGAACTGCATTTCCATCATATACTACATTATGTGTTATGAGAGGGCATTTTGATTTTTACAACTTGAGAATATAATGACTTTACCTGTTGTCACACGAGGGTGCTACTATGCTCATAATTATACTCAACATTGGCATCTGAATAAATATTGAGCCTGTATTCCGTGGCAGTTGTTACAAAAAAATGATGAGAAAATAAATAGTCACCACCATTATTTACTGAACTGTGTGATACTGTGATTGGTCCTCCAGGATATTTACATTTTCATTAACAGTATTATTTCAGAGTCGTAAGATGGGTATGGCTTTAATGCTCTTGAAAAGGTCTTTGCACCAACAATGTGGTGAGCTTTTGAGTTTTATAGATTTCCTTCAGTTGTGAATTTGAAACTGATTACAAAACGTGAATTAGCAGTTCAGTTTAGTAGAAAAGGTTTTCCCCACCCAGCATTTTAACTTATTATAAATGTCAGTTATTTGAGTCTTTTTTATTTATTTTCCCTCTCGATTTTATCTCACAACAGTCAGTTATGCATGTTAGTCATAAGTAAGAGATTCATGTTTCATGTTGACACTGACCTGCTAACATTGATGTAAAATTTGACCCTGACCATTCAGGTGTGTTTCTTACCTGGTACTCTTGCACTTGGTGCTACTAAAGGCCTTACAAAGGAACAGGCAATGAAAAACAATATGCTTAACTTTGAAGATTTGGAAAATTTGAAGCTTGCAGAAGATTTGGCTAAGACATGCTTTGAAATGTACTCAGTAACTTCTACTGGTCTGGCTCCTGAAATCGCTTACTTTCATACTGAGGTTAGTAGGAATTTATGGCATTTTAGAGTCATTACTCATTATCTATTCTATGGTGCTGTATAAGCAAATTATTTATTTTTGATTGCATTGTTAATTAATGTTATATAGCGTGAATGTAGAGTTGACATCTAGCCATTGATTTACCCAGGAATTTTCTGAACACGGTCTTGATGTAGGAAACAAGAGCTCAGAATATGTGAATGACATCATAATAAAACCAGCTGATTGTCATAATCTTTTGCGACCTGAGACTGTCGAGTCGTTGTTTGTTTTGTACCGTATTACAGAAGATCCAAAGTATGCTTTTCCCCCTCTTATGTATAATGTTAATTTATTTATTTTTTCTTTGGACCATACACAAGGAACAGAGAATACAGGCTTAATTTTTCCTTTTTCTGATTTTTCTGATTTTTCTGAAATAATCAGATTTATATATATATATCTTGTCTTACAGATACCGTGAATGGGGTTGGCAAATCTTTGAAGCTTTTGAGAAGCACACAAAGGTTGATACAGGTGGATACTGTTCTCTGGACGATGTAACTAATGTTCCTCCTCATAGAAGAGACAAAATGGAGACTTTCTTTCTAGGAGAAACACTGAAGTATTTATACTTGCTCTTTGGGGACAGCTCTGTTATTCCATTGGATGAATTTGTTTTTAACACAGAAGCACATCCTATACCAATCAATTTGAAGAAATGAGTTTTATTCATCAAAGGCATTGAATAGACAAAGTTTTTAGAAACCTAGACTGCGGTGGCACAAAGTTAGATGCTTCTTTGAAGTTACTCGCATCTTTTACACTGAGCAAGGGCACTTCTGGTTGCAAAGGCATTGATTAGCTGGGTTCTCAAAGAACATAAAACGTGCCAAATACTATTTGAATCATTTAATACATCAACCACATTTCAGAACCCGTCACTGGATTATATGACTTACTTTCTTGGACTTGTAGCCAACCTTATCTTGATGAGATTGTAAAATTTTGTTTCAACAATCACAAACAAAGAGCAGCTTTTGTAATTGAATTTTATGACTTTCCAATATCTTGGTGGATGCATAGTATTGTTAATATTTGATAATATCATTATCATTACCTTCCCAAAGGCACAAGCTATCTTATCTACGTTGTAATCTCCATTTCGTAACATCATGAGCTCAAATTTTGACTATTGCTGCAAAGAAGAAAGAGATGATCACCATCTCGAATGACACTTATGTCGCCTATCTCTGCATTCTCTGCACTAATTACTTTTGTAGGGTTGATGCCTTCAAATTTTTCACCTGCAGTTTCACAAGTTGTTAGTTAAAGGGAGAAAGTAAGGGAAACTACTGTTTTGTGTTCACAATATTGCATTTGATAGTGTTCTGCATTTTATTGCATTTGACAGGGGTTGGTGCCTCCAGACACAGAGAAGTACTGTTCTGCGTTCAGAATATCGCATTTGATCTTGGCAGCCTCCCCCCTCAGCCCAACAAAACGAAAAAAGCTTATCTTTTTCTGTGCATGTAATTAAATCTCGCAACAAACTATTATTACTCTCAATTTTAGGATCACGAAGAAGTATTCATTTTAAGGTCAACGCTTACCAGCAATCTTGTGCAGCTCTTCTAATGAATCAGGTAGCAATATCAACTTCCCGTGTTGTCCCTGTGAGGTACTTGTGCATCCGCTTAGCAAGTGGATTGTAACTCTCTTCTTGATGAACCTTGCGTCTTCTCTATCACTTGGACAGTTAGAGTTACTTGAATAGCAGTTTGTGTATACTTTCTCTAATGGGAAGTTGATAGATCTAGTACCATCTTGTCTTCTGTTTCTTGTTGAGTCATTCCTTTCAAGGTTGAGGATTTCCGGCTCCACTAACTCTATTCTATATTCATCTGATGTCTTCCCGTTTTCACAACTCATTTTGAGGTCAGAAAGGCTCTTGCTTTTTTGCTGCTCTACAAGAGCTTTTTGTGTCCATCCTATGGCATTTGGGTTCTTTGCATTTGCGTCTCTTTCAAACAGAATTTCAACCATGTCTGGATTCCCTTTGTGTGCTGCAGCATGAAGATCTCTTTTGACATCCTCAGGAATCACGTTATATTTAGTAACTAAATGATCATCACTTGTCACCTCATGCAATCCGGCCTCTGACTCTCTCAGATTTCTGTACTTCCCTTCCTGCATTAATGAATGCCCATGTGAATTATCTGTACATGCATGAGAAGTGCTTCCTCTTGTGGTGCCTCCGCCAAGCATTTCATGAAGAACCAATCCAGGATCTGTATGTAGATATTCAAAGCCCAATCCTTCATGTCCCTTTAAACTCTGTCAATATGTATGTATAACAAATGATTAGGTACCTATTATTATTGAGGAGGGTGGATATGCGATAAATGAAGTTTATACAATATTTTCCCCCATGTTTTCTGAGTTTAGAAGCAGGCTAATATCCTAATTACCATGAAAAGGTTATCCATAATAATTTGTGCATCTTCTGGATTTGCTTGTATGGCATTCATTAATGATCTTCTGTTTATTCTTAAAATTTGAGAAATCTCTGTGGTCCGAACTGTGAAAGGCTGTGGTCTATGATATAAAACTCCAATCTCTCCAAATGTATCTCCTGCAATTGCCTTCCTGAGAACCTGAATTGTTAATGCAGGGATTGGAAATGATATTCAGTTATGTCATTGTGTAATCTGAAGAAAAAGAATGTATTGTTTGAATTGTAAGACATACTTGATCATGCCCATCAATGTAGCGAACGAGATCCTGCAACAATTAATCATTTAAAAAATAATTCTTTTTTTATTAGTAGGAATTCTTTAATATTCATTCATGGTTTCTAGACTATTCATGCTTTAGCTAACTCACCACTGCCCCTGAAACCAGCACGTAAAGGTCTGTAGGAGACTCATTTTGCAGTATCACATCTTCCTTGGGTGGGAAATACTCAGCTTCCATTTCTGAAACCTATTGTTACAGAGTTACTTGCATCAGATTTTATAGCATTAGTTCTTCATCCTCCTAGCCGAAGAAGAAAGAAGACAGAAGAGGGAAGTTAATAAAAACAAACAAGGCGTGTGGAGTATTACCAGTTGGAAAATGAAGTCATGGGAGACTCCTTGGAAGAGGTAGACCTTCTGCACAACAGGAAAAAAGAGATGGTGGGCAATGCTTGAACGAATTGCCTTTGGCAGGTCGTTTAATGTTTCTTGCTGCTTCAATCCTTCTGTTTTGAACCTCAAACATATGTGTGACAACATTTGATCCTGTATGCGATGGGGCAGTTGATTTCTTGAAGCAAATTCTGAAGCTGCTCTGACTTTATCTCTCTGTGGCACCAAAACCAATCTTCTCTTTAGAGGGAAGAAATAAAGTTCCTCTTGTCTGATCATTTTATTTTCAGAAAGGAAACAATTAGCTATTACTAAAAATCAAACTGAAGAGCAACATAACATGACGCTATCAGGTTTGAAGTTTCAAATAAAATGTCAGAATGTGGCGCCAAGAGACTATATAAAACAAACTTTTCGAATTTGTTCTGGATAGTGACTTTTAAGGGTGTTGCTGATAGAGACTCAGCATTTAGTCTAACGCATGTAGAATATAAAACACTGTTAGCAGGTGAATGGTAAATTGAACAGTAGAAGCAGCACAAGTTTAACAGCACATACAAAATTTCCGGTGCGGCTGGTCCAGTGAACTACAAGGTTAGTCATGTTTCCAATGATGTATGATGTTAACCCCAAGTTGAACAGCATGTAGAAGATATCAAACAGCATCTCTCTCGTGTTTTCAGCATGCAAATCCCCATAGCCAGTTGTAGTAAGTGTGACAATGGACCAGTATATTGCAGTGACATATCTGTCCCAAAGACTCTCTTCTTTAAAATTGGGGTTCGTTGCACCAATCCAGGTCCTTTTGGAATCGGGGTACCTATCTGCAATTAGATAGTTGAAGCATCCTGCACAGTGTACTGCAAACAAGGTTACCTGAAATTTGGTGAAAGTGGCAGTTCAATTTAAATTGGTGAAGATGATATAGGAAGCACCTTGAAATTGTAAAGGAAGAAAGCAAAAATATGGGCTTTAGTGGCTTACAGCAATGAGCTTTGTGCACCTAGTCCAGAAGTAATTGAAGCGGATGTCCTTCTCAAGTCTGAAGCAAAGCAAAGGAGCTAGTAAGCACTGTCATATTCTTACAATTGAAAGTGTTGATGAAAACCAGAGCCATAAGGTAGAAAGATGATATGATGGCAAACCTTGCAAACAGAGAACTGACTCGTCTCAGACGCCATAATCGAAGCATGTTAAGAACTTTGAAGCCAACCTCGCTGCTATGATTAGTGAAGAGGAGGCATATGGACTGTAATGGTGCCGTTGAGCAGACATCAAAAACAAACCAGGTAGATATGTACCTGTAAGTTTGGCGGAGCTATTTGAGTTAAGAAGAGTTTTTTAGATTCATTTTAGTTTGAAGGAAGAAAAGTTTATTTATTCACCTGATTGCAATTCTCTTGGGATCATCAACAAGAAGATAAGAGTGGTTATCTAGATATGCAACAAAGAATGTCAGCACGATGTCAATCGCAAAGAAGCCATTGACAATGTTGTCTATGATTAATAGTGTGTCTTGCTTGTAAGGCAGAAAGGCAAACTCAAACGGGCAAATCCAGGCTGAGTAAATGACTAGAACAACCAGTAACATCTCCCAAGCCCTGTAATAAAGAATATGAGAAGAAGTAGACACAGCATCATAAGAGTTATCTTATTGTAACTGTGTAAAGGGTCATCACCTATACTGGGGATTGAAAGGGGAGACTATGTATCTTCGAAGTCTAGTTTCCTGGTTTATTCGGGCTCCAAGAGATGGAAGGAGATCACTAGACAAAAAGCTGCTATGGGCAAAACTTCCCATCTGGAATTCATCAACCCAGAACCTCTGGAAGAAGTTTTTGGCACAGGAAAATGACATGTTATGAGTTTGAAACCCTTGAGGCTACAGTAGAGAGGTAGTTAAATTTTCATGGGGTTGAATCCCCTGGAAATGGGCATATTTATAGTCAGGCTGTTGACTTGGACGCACGGGTTTTATTGTTTTAGAACCCTTTTTTTTTTCTGGCTTTTCCTTATGGTGCCTGTGATATATTCTAGAGGAATAGGCAAGAAGCTAATGCAGCTAATGCGAAATAAAAGATGAAAAATAGAGTGGTAAAAAGGTGGAGGGAAAATCTTCCATCTTGTATTAACCAATAAAGTTTGAGAGAATGGAAGAAGGAGGGAAAATGGTAGAGCCCTGCAAGTGGCAGACAGGAGACTTTCTGGAATGCAGTAGCAGAGAATTCAGTGTATCAGAGAGAAGGTACAAAGAAGGTGCAAATGGTGTTCCTGGCTGTACATATGGTGGTGCTAATGGTGGCCAGGGGGCTGGGTCTGGTCGCAGTGGTGGTAGCTCCATCAATACATGTGGAGGTGGGAATCATATATATGTAGCCCCTGCTTTGGAAAAACAGATTCAGGATGAAATATATTGGTGTTTTCCATTTTTTTAAAATCCAGAGATAGACCAGATAGCCACAGTAGAATAGGCAGGGATTCTATATAAGCATGACAAGTGGACCAATTAAGCTTTTCTGTAACACACTGACACTTGAGCAAACCCCACTAGTAGAAAACCCAATTATTAACTCATTCTCTTTCCTTGAGCTTCTTAGGAGGAGCCTTAGTTGTTTGTTTATGCAACGTGATTAGAACCATAAGTGTGAAAAGTATTCCCTTCATATGTTAAATCATCTCCTTCTCTGTCTGTCTCTCTCTCTCTCTCTCTCTCTCTCTCTCTCTCTCTCTAGTTTTAGAACAGACTTTAGTAGCCGACATTTGAATGCTGCTGAAGTGCTGATTCTTACCGTGGGGCCTTGTGGCCCATATATGATTAGTAGATGATAATCTATTGCTTATGGAATCTATATTGTGAGGTAATGTAGAGAAGTATTTTTGATTTATGAGGTTATGTTCAATGTGTTATCTGGATTTTTAATTATATTCTTCTCTCCTTTCATTCCTTGTTATCCTTAAGCCACCTGGTAGGACGTCTGCAGTTCACGGCAGAAAAGGAATTGCAGTTTTTTCAAGCTTGAAATATTTTATGGAAAGGAATAAAGCACAAAAAGCTTCTCATGAATGGCCAAATTCCAAGGGGAAAAAGGTTGGTATAAAATACAAAGGTTGAATTCCTTGAAATCTCTCGTTCATTTAGCATGTGAATGATGGTCATAATCAGAGTACTGGTCCCGTATGAGTATCTTACGAGAATTTTTGCCAAAAGATAATGGGGAGGCAGAGCTAAACCCACTTGCCAAGGTACAAAGGTTGTGCCAAAAGAGAATTTGTTAAAAAGCATAAAATCTGCGAACCCAAATAGGACTTTTGCTCTTGGGTCTTGTGGGGGGTGTAATCCGTTTTTTTAATTCTGCAGATTTTGCATTTGTTTTTTTTCTCGTGGCACTACCTTTGGCATTGTAATTCTCCAAACTAGGAGTAGCAGGCTGCAAAAGATCCCAATTTAAATATCATTACAAGCACCCTCCCCTTCACTTGTAAGAAAGCAATTGCACAAACTGTAGAGTACAACTTGGGTTTGACGCCCTGAAACAGCGAGGGAAATAGCAATTAAGGATGCTAAACACACAATAATGGAAGTTCTGGATCTTGTATTACGTTACTTTTGAACACAAACACATGGAAGTGGCGCTGTGGCAAACTGTTTGTTTCTTATGGTTCACTGCAGAGAAGCCCCTTCTCTCATGGTTGGCAAGCTGACAGTTAGACAGGTACAAGGATGTCAGGTAGGCACGCTAGTTGATGTTGGACTCGCATCACGTGGACTGAGGAGTGGTTTTGAGGGTTGCTCTGTTTTGTTTAGCCATGAATCGTCCAAAATCTTGTTCCAATTCTGTGGTTACGGATTACTATGTGGAACTCTGAGTATAGTTCTTTGTTCGGTGAGGTTACCCCATGAGCCTCGTGAAAGTACACCCTGAAAAAGATTCAAAGGACGTTGACATTGCAGACACGAATCATCTATATATCTCCCCAACCCTCTAGCATACTGTATTGCTCTCAAGTTGTGGTCTAGCTTCTCTATTAGCAGTTCCACTAAAGTAAAAAGTGCAGTTGGGGCATGAATTTTGTGAAAAGAAAAGAAAAAAATAAAGGCACTCGTCAAGTTCCTGGTTGTTAGGTTTGTTATGTGATAATGAAGTCAAACTCCTTTTAATCTCTTTCATGAATATCAAGAGTCATGATGAAACTTGCTTTTGAAACATGCATAGATTCAATCATTTTCAGTTAATAAAATAATAGAAAAGTATCTATTACAAGAAAAAAAGACTTAAAAGAGTTTTAAATATTACCGGTTGATTTTATAATCCATCACATGATAAGTTTTTACATAATAAAATTTGTGTCTCATTCTCCTTAATAGATGATCAAAAGAATCCAAATTCATTTCTTCCTACCCCAATGAAAAGGCAGGTTTTCGTTTTTTTCTTTTATAAATATGAAAATATTTTGTTTCTAAATTGAAAAACACAAATAACTTCTGTTAATAACTTGTGGGGTTCATGAACAAGAAATAAAGACTCTGCGCGAGTTATTTTGTAACTTTCTCTCTTCAAACATAAGATTATCATGTTCTCCAGAAAAAAGGTAGAGGGATCTAAATCTAATCATGAAAGAGCATATGCCTTTGGTTTCAAATGGGGCTCACTTCTTGCATATGAGCATTTGCCATGGGTATCAAATGCACATGATTAGTAAAGAAATCTAAAATTAAAAATTAAAGCCCCACTACAATTGAATGATTTGTTTGATAATTATGTACCATCAATATGGTTCTTCCTCTCGTTGAAGTATTAACAAACCAAGAAACTAGAGATTTCACGAAATAATTAATAGGATGACATAGTTTGGAGATGGAGGAAGAAATTATGTACTTGCTTGACTTTAAAATTACATAAAATATGGTATTTACACACATAACAACTTAATAACCTTTCTAAATATAAGTATATTGATAATAAATTATAAATTTATTAAAATCATATTCTTTAATTATTTTTATTAATGATTACTTATGTACACTTTATTATCTAAAGTATACTCATTTAAATTCAAATCTAGCACAATTGTCTAATTTAATTAATTACCAGAGAAATGAATCCAATGTAACGATGCCATATTTATACGATTAAATCCATTTAAGAGTTGCTTAATTGTCCAAAAGATAGATCAAAGTTTACAAAGATAATTTATCTTAATCAATAAGCTTCATCAAACTTGAAAAATACCAATAAAAAAAATAAAGTTCAAATAATAGTCAATTAATCCCGGCTACTCTCATCAATTATCAAATATAAACTTCGTTCTTCTCCCCTTGTTTTCGAAATCCGTGAACTCTTTGCTAGATTCACTGTACTTCAAATGCATGTGTGAACTGAAATCTAAGCTTAAGTTTTGTTAGTGTCACAATTGTTTGATGATGCTAGTCTTACTTTGTTTTTGTTAAAATGAAGCAGATGTTACATGAAATCATAATAACTATTTTTTTTATAAATCTAAACATAGTTTTCTTTTGTACATTTATATTGTACTATTCTCTAAAGTCTAGAGTATATTTTATTGAGTAAAGTACAGTGAGAAAGTACATATTTTTATAAAATACAAATAACTCTACTGCAATATGGATTTAAGAAAATAAACTCTTTTAATCTCTTAGTCAATAGTTATTCACTTACAATATGTAAAGTAAAATGCACACATACTTACAAGAAAAAAGAAAAAAATTTGTCTTATGACCATTGGAAGGCACAGGCAATGCAAAAAGTGAAGGTTGGTGGCCCTGTAGAAGGATGCTCATAAATCATAATACAACATGGATCTGGCCCCAAAATTTTGCAGTGTTTGGCCATCATTATCATGTGGTCCTTTTTAATTGAATAGTTCTACCAATTTCTGAGATTTCCAGCAAAGTATTGTGAACTTCTGGGTCACCTAAGGGAACTAGGTTTTCATAGCAAAGCTAGGATCAATATCAGTTTTTTTGTCACTTTCCTGAGAATTGAATCTTTGGTGTCTCTCTGGATGTGGCCATACCTTCATTGTAATGATTAATCATATAGCAATGTTGTCATTTACTAGTTCTATACTATATATAAGCGAAAACGAAATTCATCATTAAACTTACTTGACACGTTATTCATAATTTATATGCATGCCTCTCTTTTATTATTATTTTTTCTTTATGTTTGTCTATATATAGGAAATCTTAAGACATCTAGAATGATCTCACTCCTTTTTCATTTCACGAAGTCTTTTATAATATATATATATATATATATATATATATATATATTCACTTTGAATGTATTTATTCTTTTAAGCCCCGTGGAAACAGCGCGTAGTTTTTAGAATTATAAAGATATAGCATACTTTTTTAATTACTACGCCAATTCCTTATGTTAGTCATTATAAACTTTTAAATTTGCTAATTAACCCTCAAACTTTAAGAAACTTTGCAATAGATCATTTCATCTGGTTCTGGATCTAATTTTCAATTTATATTAATCATATGACACTAATATAGTCGTTTATGGGAGAAATTTTTAAAATTAAAAGAATTTTTTGTTGGGGAGAAACTTTTAAAATGGCTAAACACGCATGTGTATCTCCACTTTGAAAATTTCAGTGTGTCTTCACTCACTAACTAGCCAGTCACTCCTAGGTGCTGTGCCACTGCGTGTTTGGTTTTAATTTTACAAATTTAATTTTATTTAAAAGTAAGTTTAAAAAAAGTAATTTATATTTTAAAAAAATTATGTTTAAATTAAAATAATAAATAATTATTTTAAATCAAACATATTTTTAAGTCAAAATTACATTTAAAAAAAGATAAAATTATTAAGTAAAAATTCTTTTTTAAATTTCTAAAAATCTGTTTGAGCCAGGCAAACATCTATTCAAATACTTTAGGGTATGTTTGGAAGGAAAAGAAAGAAATGATAAAATTTTAATTTTATTAAAAATTCTCTTTATTTAAGAGTTTTTAAAAATAAAAGATTAAAATGAGAGATTATCCAATGAACCTTCCTATATTTTTTTTATTTTATAAATATTTTATAATTCTTTCAATTTAAAAATAAAAAAATCAACATTCCTCCCTTTTTTTTTCTCTAATATCTTCCACCCATAAATTCTCCTAAGTAGCCGGAACGGATAGGTTAGAGAGTGACTTATATTTGTACAAAACAACAAGGGCAAAAAACAAAGAATACACAGTGGAGATTGAGATTGGAGAAAATAGCAGAGAAGCTGTTGGGTTGGGTTGGTATCATCATTCATCAGCGTTCACATGCTAATCATGATATACTCACTCACCCTAGACCCCCTCGCCTCCCCAACAGACCCGGTTTTGTGGGACACACACGTCTTTTTCTGTTTTATTTGGGAAAAAACAACTGAAACAACGAAAACCACGTCTTTATTATGCGTAGTTCATATACAAAAATTAAAATTTTAAGGATTTGGTATCTTTTAAACTTTAAAATATTTTCGTAGCTACTTTATTTATCCTTTTTTTTATTAATCGATTACCTGGGTTTTTTTTTCTAAAAAAGTTTATTTTAAAATCTAATTTCTAAAATTAATCACTTTGAATGAAAAAATTTCTATCCAGATTTTTTTAAAGTAAAATGGATTTAACTGATGAAGATCCTAAGGAATAACATGAGAGCCTCATGTTGTGGGAGAGAAAGATAAATTATTTTTTTATATAATTTATGCACTACTATACAAAATCATGGTGAGTCTTATTATAACAAAAATTGTATTTTTCTGTTTCATAACATAACCTTCTCATGTTACTCTTAACATGAAAAAGATCTTGATCTGGATTTAACTGCTTAAATTAAAGGTTGAGAGTTTCTTTTTCTTCTGTGCTGAAGTATCAAAATTGAAACAAGTCTCTTTGATTTTCTTAAACTTTTCAGTGTTCACATAGATATTTCCTTAAATAATGCATATTCATAGTTCTCACTTGTCTTGACTCACTAGCTAACAACTTCAGAATTTTTTCGGATTCTAAAAAAAAAAAAACTATAGAAATTTTCTTTGTTTCTCCATCCATTAATATATAGCCTACACAAGAAATTTTAAGATAAATTACACTCGCCTCTTTCAAGCTGTGCTAAAATGATATTCGACATTAATTAATTTTTTTTCTAAAATTATGATTTGTCATTCTATTTGACTAAATTGATTTACAGCTCAATCAAAGTAGTCGTTTGAGAATTCATTTCTAGCGCCATTCATTAATGAAAATCTTCTAACTATATCTAACCTAATTAAGATTTAACCCATAGTTGAAAAACAAAACTTTTTGTGCATAGGATAATCATAAATAATAGAAAGAGTAAAGGCGGAGATGATCAAATCAGAAATAATAGAAAGAGAAATCACAAATAAATCAAAAGAAAGGATTAGGAGAGAAGTAGGACTGCAAGAGTGCAATTCAGTAATAAATAAGTTGGTGTTTTCCTCAAACAAGCTTTGCATGAAATGTTAAACACTTTGTGAAAAAAGACAATTTTAATACTTTGAGTAAAATACCTAATTAAAAAAAAAAGAAACTAAAGGGTGTGAGCTCTGTAAAAGATTTGGGTAAATTAGGACTCTTGAACTACTATAATATTCTTTAGCTTAATTAGTTAAAATGATGAAATAGTAAAGACATACTTATCACTAAATCACACTTTTGTAAAAAAAACAAATAAAAGAAAAACAAATAAAAGACTCAAGTTTTAGAGAAAATATATCAGAAAACAAAAAGATATAATTGACCCCACTTAAACCAAGGCAATCCCGCTTCGTACGATTTATGTTATTGCTCTGGCTGGGCTGAGGAATATTCTCCTCTCTAATCGGTTTATCATTAAGGAGTTTTAGTACTGGATTCAATGCTTCTTAACGGGATCTGCAAGATTATACCTCCTTACTTATCTATTTTTCTTTATAAAAAGAAAGATGTAGTCAAACTCACCTATTTTTTTAAAATTCAAAATATATTTACTTAATATGTTAACTTTTTTACTGATTTGATCTAATATAAATTATGTTTAAGAATTTTCAATTTAAATTTCAATAACAGTTTGACCGATAAGAAAGTTATACCATAATGGGAGGTTTTTATTTTAAGAAGGAAATATACGCAAAAGAGTCTCAGCATGGAGTTAGGGGTGTCCTGCCCCTACAAAAATAATTTTGACGAGAAGTGCTTTTCTAGCAATTGCTTTTGTTTTGTACTAAGTAATGTCGTTTTGAAGCTCTTGCGAGTAGCTATTGTTAAGCGATATTTTCCCCACTTACAAGTCAATATTCAGACCACGCTAAATAAAGTTCATAACTGTTCAGACCACCCACGTTCCGTAGAAGTTACCAACCCTTCTAAGCACAAATAATACTTTTGCTGATAAATTAATAACTATATTGTTTGTATAAAAAAATAACTATATTGTTGGTCAAATAATTTAAGCATAATAAAGTGGTAATAATACAAATTGATTATCAAATTTAAAGTAGGTATTATTTTTTAAAAAAAATACTTGAGAAACGTTGACGGTTGAAAGTAAACTTTACAATATGTTTGGATGATAGGTAATTAGGAGAATGGAAAAGGAATGAGAGAAAGGGAAACAAGTCCCTTTGCTCGAGAGTTCAAAAATAAATAAGAAAGAAAAAGAACTCAAAGGGATCTATTCCTTCTCTCTTCCCATCAAAGACTCAATCTTATTTTCCCCCAAAATTGGCTTGGAATAGGAAAAACTAAAAATTTCTATGAGTAAAATTTAAATATTTTATATTTTTACTCCTCATATTAAGTATCTTTGTTTATTTTTAATAAGTTAAAAGGATTATTAAAAAAGTTAAATATTATAATACTTCTGTTTTATTTTTTTATAATTAAACTCTTAAACAAAGTTAATAGAGTTCCGTTTCATTTCCTTATTAATCTTTTAAACAAGGAAAAAAGTAGTTTTATTTCATTCATTCCCTTCCCTTTTTATCCATCTCCACTTGTTCTGTTTCGTTTTACTAATAAAAAAAATCCAAATTCAGTGTTAAGGAGTTTAATTGTCAAAATTCCGAAGCTGAGAAGGGTTTTGTAAATTTTTCTCAACAATAACTAGTCAAAACTTCAGTTATTAAAGATATTTAAGTAAAAGGATATTCTTTCTAGAAAAAAGGGCTTTTTATTTATTATAGCATAATCAATCAGCGTATTTCTACTTTTAGTAAAATATAATTTTTTAATTTTCAGATTACTAAAGCAAAATTAATTTTACGTTAAATATATACATAAAAATTAACATGTTTCGTTCACTTGATCAGCCTTTCACTCATACGTACTTTGATATAATTTATATTTAATTTTTAAATTTTTTTATTCGTAAGTTATTTAAAAAATATTTTTTTAAATATTTAATGAATTTAAAAATATATTTTTAAAAAATATATATATAGAAAAAAAAAGTCAAAAAGGCATTTGATGATCTCAAAATTGTTACACCAAAAGGCACACGGCGCAGATATTCTTGTCAAAGTGATTGGCCAACGCAGTCCATTAAGTAGATGAATGACATCTGGGGGACCAATATTGAGGAGACTTTCATTGCCGTCGAGGAGGGGAGATGCTAGATGCCCCTCCCTGGAGGCATTGTGGTTTGGAAGCCAGTTACATTGCATGTATAGCACTCTTTTCTCAAGTGTGGCTCTCATTTCTCAGTCATCTCTTGTGATTGAGGCACTATGCTTTCGCTCTTGGTCCACCTCAATTGTTTGTGGTTTAGAGTTGCTGAACACTTATCCTATTTTGCCACACATGGTCAGTTTGTTCTAATGTAGATATTGAAGAATATTTAAAAACCCAAAAAATATAGTAATTGCAGGATATTGATATATACTCTATGTAACCATGAGTAATTGTCCTAATACAGATCACATAGTGCCAAGTATGCAAATTAAATATTAAACTTTTCTATTAACAAGTGTTGGACTTGGTGAAAAGCGAATTGTACTTTTAAAAAGAGGATCGAAAATACATTTATTGTGAAGACTTCCTAATTACAACAGTATAAATATTAATTATTTGTAAACTTTGTTAGAGTGGGAGCTTGTAATAATAAAAGAGAAAACGAGAGCGAAGGAAGTTCTGTTGAGTCCATTGCAAAGCTTTTGCTAATTAAAGATGGACAATCATTCCTTGGAGTGAGAATTAGATTGCCAAACTGGGACAGGACAAAAGAATGAAATCTAAACATTATCATCCAATCTCTTTGATCAGAAGTGAGGACAGAGAAAAAAGTTGAGTAGTCTTCCTCACTGAAAGTGCCAAAGCTGGAAGCATTGTGGTCCATTAATAATTGATTTTCAACGTACTCTTTTGTTATCACATATTTCATCACTCAAGAATGTTTTACGGTGTTCCTATCAAGCATATATATCTAGCAGCAACTCCCTACTAACACGGTTCACCTCAGCTTACTTGGAGCCTACCATGATATATACAAATTAATTATATTGCTGTGGCTCTTGATTATATCCATGAATTAATAATGATTTAGGAGGCCATCAATGGGATATGCAGCTAGAAATGCTTGTTAAAGCAGAGTTTCTAGCTTAAGGGTTGCTTCTTAAGATCAAAAAACCTAACTGCCAAAATTAGTTTGGCAAACTTGCAAACTAATTTTGGCAGTTTGGGTTCTGAAACGAAAACCCTAACACAACACAATGGTGCGAAAATGACCCGATATGGGTTCAAAAAACCTAACACGTCAAGTGATACATGAGAGAGGATTGACCACTTAGCCAATGTGCTTTTAATTACAAATTATTATTATGTAATAAAATATAATACATTAATTTACATTATATATGCGCATCCAACATTTAATTACATGTGATTGTTATACACTATATAATTATTTGATACAATTTTGAGAAATTTATATTTATTAAATAATATTAATAATTTTTAATATAAAAAACATACACAGACAAACACACACACAAAAATAGGTCAACTTGCTAACCCATTCAAAGAGCCCACCAATTGGCAGTATAGGTTGGTTTAGGTTAAAAGAATTTTTTTTTCCTCAAGCAAATCTAGCCCAAACGGCCTAAGACTGGTTTGGTTTGGGTCATAAATTGAAATTGAATTCAACCCACCTAATTAAGTCACTCTTCCTGCACCTACTTCAGTTAGGATAAAAAGAGTGAAAGCAATACATATTGCCACCATGATAAGGCTATTCTCAATGCAGTACAAGAAAATATAATTGCATGTTTCGACTAGTAGTTGCCAATCTACATTTTCCAAATATCTTCCAAATAAGTGCTTCACGTGCTGCTTGCTTACTCTTCTGTCGTTGATCTAGCCAAAAGCACAGACACACCTCCCCCAACCTTATTCGTCTTTCTTCATTACTCTTCTGCGTCGTTCAAGTATGGCCTTTTCATCCTTCTGTGAAACTGTGATTCATTTGTTTTCTTCACAATTCAACTTCTAAATTCAGATCCTACATCTATCATATGGTCTAATTTATATCATAAAAATCAATAAGATCAGTACCAAGTACAAGTTTTTTGTTTAAGGAATGCATGTGTTCGATGATGACTATGACATTAACCTACCGTAATAATATTTAGATACTGATATTTTGTAACTACTCCAATCAAGTGAGTTATATATCAAACTTACTTCATGGAAGTAAGGTTAGTTGAGTAGTTCTGTTAATTGTCGGTTACTTGTTCATTATGTATAATACCATGTATACTCTATGTATGATATAGATATACGCAAACCATGAATGAAAGAAAGTTGAATCTATTGTCCTCATTTTGTTTTCCTCTTCTGCTGCAAAAACCCATCAGTGTAAGTGTGGAAGATACAATAAGAAAATTGTATTTCAAAGAAACTGTACTTCAGAGGGACTCTTGGCATACTGAGATGCAAGCGATTATTGAACAACTGGCTTATTTCATTTTAGAAACACAATAAAAAAGTTCCTTCCTATAGCTTTTAACATTATGAAAGGATATTAATCATGAATTA
The DNA here is from genome assembly GCA_019955255.1 of Castanospermum australe. Classification (NCBI taxonomy): domain Eukaryota; kingdom Viridiplantae; phylum Streptophyta; class Magnoliopsida; order Fabales; family Fabaceae; genus Castanospermum; species Castanospermum australe. The sequence goes on from NSJW01000821.1 coordinate 388,736, forward strand.
TTATCCATCACAAGAAGATCATGATATTTGACATCTTACTGGGTTAATTGGAAAAGCACAACTAGTTACTATATCTTTCATTCTATGACGCCTTACAAAGCTTTGACTAAATGAATTACTACGCCACCCCACCCAGCATTCATGGTAGGTATATTATTAGGAAAATTGCTGGACATTCCCAAAGTGAAAGGGGGCTGGGTACGTTGGGGCAACTTTATTCTATTAATGTAAGAGTGCAGCAGCACCTTTGGTAGTGGCCTCCATTACGCTCGATTCTGGATCACTCCATCCATGATCCTATACTGCAACATGGCACGCTATAATTTGCTACAATTTCGTCTAGAAAGGATTTTGTTAGCTGAATGCTTGGAATGTTTTCAATTCGTATGCAGTATGCTGCAGCGTATATTCAGGAAACGCGGTGCACTACATATCCCAGAATGTGGATAGTAGGCAGCCACAGATTCATATATTTACATATTGCTTGATTTCATGACAAGTTAGACTACAACAAAGTCCTTCTCATTGTAATCACAGCACGATTTTGTTTGTGCCAAAACCATGTATGTATGGATAAGGTTTCACTTGGTTCCCTGTGTTACACAAAAAAAAAAGTTCTGTTCAGACAATTGATGAATTGGAAAAACTTTGCTATATTTTAGAGTGGGTGTTCCTGGACAGCTATATCCAAGTATATATTCTACTGTAACAAGTTAAACTTGAATGTAGATTTGATCAGCTTGGTATAAGATATTTCCGAAATGGCAGGTTAATGAGCAGATAATGGAATAAATAATGGCTTTGATGTACGTAGCTTCATTCTTTTCTCACTTGTAAGAGTTGTTACATGGGTTTTCCCATGCATCATGCAAAATAACCTCTATCAAATTAAATAGTCAGAACTTCCACTTTCGACAAGAGTTCCAACCTTCTATTATTAAGCATGCAGTTAAGCACAGTCGTCCTACACAAACAGTTAGCATTTGCTGTTTCTAAAATAATATAAATATCCAAATCAAGGTACAACAAAAACTTAATGAAATCAGTCAGAACTTACACTTTACAAATTGTCCATTATCTTTCATACACAAAATACATATATATATATATATCTATATGTATATATATATACAGAAACTCAAAAATAGTTATTACTTCCGATTTGTCCATTTGATAGTGACTACTCTTCTAGATTTATTGTCCACATCAAAAACAAACTGCATGGGTAGGGTTTATGATCTTCTTCAGACTAATGATGACTTCTATACTTTTTAAGATAGAAGCGACCTTCTATCTGGCTGACATAATTATAGCCAGTATATACAAATTTTACAATTATTTTCCCATATTTCTTACCTCACTATATTAATTTTGACTCACATATTACATATTTGTTTCTCGCCAGAATATGAATAGAAAGAAAGGAAAAGGTTTCGTTTCTGATAAAATCCAACGATCTCATAATGCAAGAGTGGAAAAAGCAAGTTTGCCACTGCAATATTTTGCGCATTGAGGACGCACTCGCCTGCCCTGCTAGCTAATCACAACAATAGAAAGTATCTATATGCTGCTAACCCACTTGGTGCTTTGGTGGTAACTAGTGGCTCCTGCCATGTTAGCACAATTCTGAGGATAAGTTCTTGTCAAGCACGAGTGCTTTGGTGATAACCCCACCATATATTGATGGTAGTACAAACAATTAAAAATCAAGTCTACGTCAAGTGTACATATTACCTAGAGGATGAAGAAGCATGCGAAAAATGTTTTTAACCTACGTTCTGATGTCACGTAATTCATATACTTCTCTTTTAACCTTGGTTCTTGGTATCTACCAATTGAAATTTTGAATTTCTTACAGAAGACATAATAACTTATATATTATACTGATAGCAACTTCGGTGAGTTATGTATGTTTCATGCAAAGGTCGTAATAGCAATTTTACGTCGTACTTGTATGAGTTTTTTTTTGTTCCCCACCAATTGTAGCTACTCCTTTAAATTAACAAGTTTGTTACAGCAAGATTGCTATGAATAAGTATGGAAATGCTTACATTGAAGATAACACTGGATAGTGGATACAAAAACCAAATCAAATATATAAAAGATCAACCATGTAAAGGTCAGAAGACCAAAGATTATACATCACATGGAAGGCCAGCAAATTCTTCTAGGGGTAATAATTTACGCATGCTAGGGCTAGGACCATGAACATAAATGGTTCCCTTCCGGTTTAACTTTTCATCCAATTATTCAAAACAAGGATAACAGAATAAGAATAATCCTCAAAACAGAAGATGGCCTATGAGGCTATGACCATAGTGGTTCAAGTTCAACTATATATCAATAAGAAACTTGCAAAAAAGATATATAATTCACTACTCATTAATCCATGGGATACCATAAGCACCACCTTTCCCCATTTCTGCCATTTCTCATGAAGACATCAATCCGGTAGCTAGATACTTCTTTTGTCGAGGACGGAAATGGTTGCCCCTTTGAAATAGAAACGGTTCCCTTACAGCTTTAAAGAATTCACAGATTAAATTTTCAGCCAAAATAGGGAGAACAATACGTATTTGTATATCATGGCGTTCAAGTTCAACGTACCATTGATTTTGGGAAACCTACCAATAAATTAATGTTTTTACTACTAAATATCATCTCCATACGGAAAACCTAATTAAAAGCGCTACAGAATTCGGCATTTGTCATGTCAAATGCTTAAGCCTACGAGCCTATGTTTTCTTTGGTAACTTCTCTTTCTCATTATTAATTTTTGGAATCATGGTCCGACCAAAAATTAAATTTTTCTTAGTGCCCGCTGAAGTGCTTCATATTTGTCTTGTATGTCCTTCCCGCGGCTCAGATTGGGACTGACATGATCTTCATGCTTAGAAGTGGCAAATGACTAATAGCACATGCGAAAATGGTACGCTGTGAAAGCCCACTATCATCAATTAGAAGCAATTACTAGCTAGCATGCAAGGGCTCATTGATGACATTTGCAACTTCAAATTTCGTTGATCTTCCAATTAATAAGAAGTTGCACTTATCTTAATTGATCTATGTCTCCTTGAGTGTCATGTTCCTTTCCCTAGAGACTAGAATTCAATTTTCACTCAAACCATTGGAACGTGTCCACAAAGTATCGGGCGGTGTATGGAAGCATCAATAAACATATGAAAAGATACTTAAAATTAAATATGTCTATTTTGTGTTTAAACAAGTTTAGACATACAATTTTTTTATTCAAAAGAGTACCATTTTGAAGTGTTGGAGAGTTTTACTTAGTGTTTGATACATGTAAACACGGAAAGCAGCTTCTTCCTTGAAATTTGCTTCATCGAGATCTATTAGCTAGCAGCAACTAGCTAATAGCTAGCAAGCAAAGGCTATAATGACTTGCTCTTCGAAACAAAGAATATCCTTCCTTGAGTGGCATGTTCCTTTTCTACAGGCACTAGAATTCAATTTTGACTCAAACAAAATCAGATAGTGCTGGACCATATAAGCCCTCCCGCTCCTGACATTTGTGGGATGCAATTGCGCACTATTTTGAGCTCTTAAGTGAATACGAAGACAAGGATAAATATAATATGCCCGACAAGCAGTGTCTGCTATCTCTCATGGAAGCAGATAAAAAGGCAGAACCTTATGATGGAAGCTAGTGACCCATGTACATGTCCATGTGGGATACCATTTAATTTGGAGGGGTAAGAGTAAGATTATGGGTAACACGCATTTTGCTACCATATCCCAGCATGGAAAATGAATATCACTGTCGACATGATGGATTATAGGCGTCAAACTTCTCGTTATCTGCTTAGTGGATAAACCACACAACATAAAGGATTAGGATTATGATTAGGATTAGCGCTTCTCCCGGAATTTGTATCAAGTCCCATTTCCATCAACAACAATTGGCATATGGAAAACATGTTTTTTTTTTTTTCAATTTCTTATTTTTGCAAATCTGTCGGTAACACTGCTATTATTTTGCTCAAAGGAAATAAATCAACAATCTTATCACTACGTCATGGTGGCAATTGCAAATCTGAATACTAGTTGTGTTGCATTAATTCCTTTCCACATACCATTTCTACCACAAATTATAGTCGCACCAAAATGAGTGGGCATCAACTCTATCTGCGAGTTCACATTATCAGGCCATTTACCCAAATCTGTTCATATGTCATTCTCTTTTATTCTTGATTGCTTTAGCCTTTAATATAAATATTAATCCTCTTAAGGAAAGACATTCGGCATGTGCTTGTGCATGAGAGACCTCATTTTTTTCAACTGCAAAATCTTATAATGTTAGACCAAATTGGGTTGGCAAAACTGACAGAGCAATATGGAAATTCATTTTCGACTAATTCAGTGCCGACAGAGAGGGAGTGTTGTTATTTATTGTGAACTGTTGCACCTTTTGCATCTTTGAGCCCCTATTCTTGAATCTTCCATCTAATAAGCTTTTAAATTATGTATATCCTGTCTTTCATAGAACTTGAACTATTTACCTATTGTATTTTAGTTTTTATAGGGTGAGATATTCCTTTCATGAGGTATTTATAACAATTGCGAGTTCAAACTCACTCATTTAGGTGAGGTATCCCAACTTATAAATTAAATGTAATATGTTTTGTAAGAATTATACATACATACATACATACATATATATACATACATATATATTCATATATATATATATATATATATATATATAAAATTGATTCACCGCAACCCGCATAGCCAGGACGGAATTCACATGTTTTTTAACCATTGCTCTCACCAATCACTGAGCTCTTCTTCCTTTATACTGCACTGCAGAGTCTCACAGAAAATTGGGAAAAAAAAAATGAAAACCAAATTCCTACCCTGTTCTCTTCAAAATTACCATAGCTCTTAATGTTATTCAGCTCTGTCAGATCACCACTCACCTTAAGTAATCCAATAATGGAGAGACTTAGCTTGTCAATAAAATCTCAAGTTTGCCCAATTGGCTATATATATACCCATTAACTGAAGAGCCGCAGGGAGGAAGACATATGGTAGGGCAAATTATAGTTTTCAATAAACCCTGAACTGTAAATGGAGAAAGAAAAAACTTTTTTTCTTAGTTGGTTCTCCATACTGGCCAAAACCAAAAACATGACCAATAAGTAAGGACATGGGTAATTAAGACCAATACAAGTATCCAAGCTGCTACATGAAAATGATGCATTTCTAGCCAAGCCAACAAAACAGATCAGTTAAAGGTTGGATCCTTTTTTGACAGGCTTTACTCAGTATCATTGAGGCCCAAACGAGACTTGGAGACTACATTTAACTTGTCTACGAAATCTATAGGGGCCGCCTGATCCAACAACTCTCCTATTTAGTGATTTCCCTATAGCCCCAAGCAATCTCCCTATAGCCCCAAACAATCTCCCTATAGCGTTTGAGGCTATAGGGATGTAATACTCACAGTTGACTATTCACCATGGCAAGCTTAGCTGGTGAGGCTATAGGGATGTAATACTCACAGTTGACTATTCACCATGGCAAGCTTAGCTGGTCTTTTGTTGTCTATGTATTGTCTAAGCTGTATTGCCTGTATTGTTTCTGCTCCTCTGCTGAGCTCCTTCGAATTGAGTAACTTTCGACCGAGAAAAAAAAAAAAAAGACAATCTCCCTATTTGGGTTCAGGCTTGTCACATTTTAGTTAGTTGATATGTCTTGAAAAATCCCTACCCAGGATCGATTCCTGGTGATGGACTGAATCCCACTCCCTCTCCCAAACCCCCCATCAAAAAAAAAAAAAAAATCTCCCCATTGCCTAGTTTCATTAACGTCAAAATTCATGAGCTTTGTAGGGGTTAAGCATAACCTACTAGACTGTTGGTTGTTAAGAGTGGAATGGAATAGAATAAGGGGCTTAGAAAAGATCTTTTATAAAATTGAAATAGATGATCCAACCTTTTGTAGAGCTAGAGTCTCGTAGCCTTTAACTTAGGAATTGGTCTGTTTGAAATGGACGAGTTTTAGAACCCAAATCTGGATAATAACTATACATATAATTACAATTTGAAGAGTCGGGATCTTTCCACGTACCTCCAAATGATTCATTTCCAGTGCTTTTCATTCACAACAAATAATAAGGCCCAAAATAATGTATGGTCATCTAACTCTACTCAAACTCAATATAACATTAATTAATGCCACCCCTTGGCCCTTCCCGATTAATGGTTCTCTAATCACACAGGTGTTCGTGTTTGATTCTTAACATCCACGATAATAGACTACTCAAAAGCAGTTGAAAGGAACCACTAACGAAAACAACACTGAAGGTAAGACGCGAAATGTACGCTCAAGGAGGTGGAAGCCAACCATGGGGGGTAGATAGAAATTTGGAATCTCCAGCAACACCAATTGCAAGGGACAACAATTCACCGCTAATTAACAAACAACAATAATCGTGCAAATGAACAAGGGGGAGAAGGTTAAAAGGCAGAGAGGGTTGGGGTATAAGATAAGGCATAAAACATGTGGTTTCTGTCTCAACTTTTATAAATGTTTTGATAACTCTGGGAGGAGAGAGTGAAAAGGAGCAAAAGAATAAAGAAAATGAACCATATGCACTCCAACTATGACAGCAAAAATCAATCTAATTAGTACTAAATACTCCACAAGGCTTCCAAGCACAACTGTAAGATCTTCAGGAGCATGTCAGCTTCAGTTAGAAACAAAGGTAGATAAGTCATATGCATATATTCAACCTCAGCACAGTTGATGAAAACGACAAAGCTGAAAACGATTCACCATTGAAAATCATGCCTTCCCTTTACTAAATCCTTTGTTGCAATTTCAGGATCTGCAAGATTACAAAAGAAATGGATGTAATTAATCGTTTGTAGGTCCCATCAAGATGAAAGAATCCGCTTTACCGAAGGATACACTTTGATTAGCACACAACGTAACTACAGATTAACACATCCAACCAGGTGTGTGAACACATAAACAGATCCTAGGCAAAAACAACCTAAGCTGTTCTCTGTTCCCTTGACAAGCTAGCAACGATCTCTGCCAGCAAAATAATGCATAAATATACTTTATTTTATTTCATTTCTCACAAAATGAGTAGCCATTCAAAATGAGAGTTTGGGATCAACATTTTCTACCTAAGGTGAACGCCTATCTGCATCCAACAAACATACAAAATACTGCCCAAGTTAATGCAGTTCAGATCAAGATTTGCTACATAAGATGGAAGATGCATCAAATGTTTTTCGGCCTAGCTACTTGCTCGCCAGTGTATTTTGAAAAGCCTATATAAAGTCATGCAATAGATGCATAAAATTAAAAATAAAGTATGATGTGGTATACTTTTATTTATTAAAACTAAAATTAGTTTTAATAAATAAAAGATAAAAAATTACCCGTATTAAAACAAATTTTTTTATTAGGCAAACAGTGGATGATTTAGCTTTAAAAAATTGCATATGGACAAAAGTTATATAAAATTATAAAATGAAAAATAATTTGTCAAATAATTTAATTTAAAAAATAATATATTGGAATTTCAATATCAAATATCCGTTTCTGAATATTTATATTCTAAAATCAGTTTTTCTTTATTTCTTTTTTTTTGGGTCATGGCAAAACTTTTTTTTCTGTATTTCTTCTTTGAAAGATCTTGTTTTTTTGTTGGAATAAGGAAAAAAACCAAACCTTGACAATTCCAGGATATTATATATATATATATATATATATATATATATATATATGTATATATATATATAATAATAATATTAGACTTTCACATAAATAATGGTACCACGACTGAAAAAAATTGTATTAACTCACGGGATATGTGAACACTGTCGAGTACCGTAATACGGCGGTGGTGGCGGGCCCGCCGTGAGACCGGGGTCTCAGAACCCGTAAAAAAAACCCTATAAATTAATAAAATCACACTTTTTTTATATATAAAAGAAAATGCGTGTCCAGGCAACAAATCAGAAGATTTTTTTTTTCTTTTCGAAAAGCTAAAGAAGGCCCTTTTGTCAAATATCAAGAATTTTCAAATCAAACTTTATTTAAATAAAGTGGTTTTAAGTTTTAACCTACACTAAACACCGAAAAGACCATAGTCCTGGGCGAATCTTAGATAAAAGGCCCCTCCCACTCTCTGCCCTCTTTGCCTTTGCGCTCCTCAAAAACAGGGTATACGCACTGAGGGAGCCACATAGAGAGAGAGAGAGAGAGAGAGAGAGAGAGAGAGAGAGAGAGAGAGAGAATATTTGGGCGTGCAGATGGCTTGGAGCTCCACAAGAATGAAATGGGTATCCATATTCATGCTTCTTGTCCTGCCCCATTTGGCTCTCACAACCACGGCAGAAGATGGTAATGTCCTCTTCTCCAATCTCTACTCTTTCTACCTCTCTACTTTCTTTGCTTCACACGAAGTGTACCCAGAAATTGGCTGCTATTTCCGGGTTTTCCTCTTTATTACTGCTGAGATCTGATATACAAGTGCTGGTTTTTGCATTTGTTACTTGGTATATGTGCTTCAATTTGCGTAATATCCTGTCTTGGTGGGTTTTTCCTTCCCAGTGTGTGGTCTGTTACTTTGGTGCGAAGACGATATGTTGGTAATTCATAGCTGTAATGTTTGTTAGAAGCTGTTGAAATGGCTTTCTAGGTGTGGGTGGGGCAAGTTCTGAGTGTTGTTTTTACCATATGACTATGCTACCATATTTTGAAGTGTTGGGGCTGCATTATTGGTAAAAACATTAAGGATATTCCAATTATAGAAACAAGAGAGTGATGAACTGGGTTCAAACTTAGCAGATTTTCCTCTTGGGATTGGTTTGGGAATGAGGGATACGCATTATGCCCCCTTGACTTTGTGAGACTTGAGCTCCATTGTAATGGTTCTGTAACCCAGAAACACATAGGGACCCTGAAAGGCTGAGTACAGAGTGTGTGTGTGTGTGTGTGTGTGTTTCGTTGTTGAAGGTGTTCTCCATGAAGTGAACTGAACTCTTATTGTTTCCCAGTTGGACGACTCTGGTCACTAATTTCAACCCAGAAGCCCCACCTTTCCCCTTGCTATGAGTGTTTTTCTGTTGGTGATTTTCTCTTTTCTAACAGCCACATGGTATAGTTTTGTTTTCCACCGAAATGACATTTTAATTTCATTTTTCATTTGGGCGAAGATAGGAGAGCCTTTGATTTTATCTCACCATCTATTTCTTCTTATCGATAATATAAGAAGTGATTTTTTTAAAAGAAATGTCTATAATGGCTAAAAAAATAAATTAAAAAAAAATCCCCCGAAAGAAATTTACATTTTTTTTTTAATCTTTTTTGCACTTGAAACCTTTTCTTGTTTTGAAAGTTAATGTATTGTACTTTTAATCTGTAAAGCATAAATAGTTCCAAAAAAAAGTAATGTTTAAATTTGAATATATAAAATTTTAATAGAGCACATAAACTTTTTATATTTAGTTTTTAAGCTTTTATTTTATTCTAGTGTCTTTTTAGCTTCAAATCTTTGAAATGTATGATTTATGCATTTTGAGAATAATATTATTTACATAATTCTTAGTATTCGTTAAAAGCAGTTTTATATTTCTACCAAAAGAAATAAGCCTTATGGAAGTGGTTATACGAGCTTGATGAATGTAATCAAATGAAATGATTATCTGAACTCAAATAAAATCGTGGAATAAGCATTCTTAAAACTATAAGAGTTTTTGGGCACATAATATTTTTCTTTCTTTCTTTAAAATAAAAAGACTAGAAAGCCATAAAGAAAACACCATTCTAAAAAACCAAAAATGTTGAAAAACAGAAGGGAAATGCCCAAAAAAAATTGTAGAACATAAGACTTGTAGTTTTTTTTTTATATAGGATTAGAATTAGAATTAGAACGTAGGAGAGGATAATATGGTAAGCAGCCTAGAGATATAAGAAGCATGATAATATGGGTCCCAATTAAGCGACTTTTATGATTCTTACTTCTTAATTCTTGTCCTAGGGATGCGAAATGACCTTATTGACACAGCGTTCCCGCCAATCAGCCCATGCTTTTTTCCTCCAATCTTGACTAAAGTGCAGGGACCTTTCCGTAAAGGAAGCGAGCATAAGCAACCTCCGAAACCCAAAGACTTTACTACTATTATTGTCGTTTTGTCCCTGTTCCCACGCTCCGTTAAAAAAAAAAAAGGGAAAGAAAAGAGCACAGTAAGGAAAAGTGCTTTTTTTCTGCTTCTCCCTCAGTCAAAGTGAAAGGACTGGCAGCGGAGTGGGAACGGTGGGGCGCGGGCTCGGAGCCACGCGCTCAACGCGGCTTCTGGTTCATGTAGGATTGGACCAGCCCTTATTTTGCTCCCCCGTCAACATCGTCTTTTGTCGTTTTGAGGCCTTGATAATATGAAAATCTTCCCTTCTTCTTTCTTTCCCCCATGCTAGTTGGCATGTACATTGAGAAGCCAATCTGAATGGTAGCTTATTTTGTTCCCTTTATGTCACTGCGTGTGCTTCTAAGCTGCTTCCCAAGCTGGCTTTGATGGACACTCTTTTGAAGGGTAGCTTATTTTGTTCCTTTAACTTATTGTTCTAACGTGGGCTTTCCCACTCTTGGCCCATTCCTAGATAAGGTTACAGCAGGCATTGTTGTGGCGGACATAAATATATGGAAAGTGCCAGATATAATTGAAAGAAGAAGAAAAACATTAAAAGCTTGAAAAATTTGTGGCTGTAGTCTCTTCTGAATAGAGAAATAGATTGAACTTGTTTTCCCCTGAGCATGGACTTGGATCTGGAGTTAGCTTCTTCATTCCAAATTAGCGAGTGGTGTGTGTAAGGTGCAATTACAATAAAAGCAACACGGATAGTTCATATTTGCTACTTGTTACTTGTTAGTTCTACATAAATATTGGTTGCTATTGATAAAGGATTATCCTTATCATTATCATTATCATTATCTTATCATTACATTTGGTTGGAATTGCCGTGGGTTGGGGCATGTGCTTGTCGACAATACCTTGACAATGATTCCGCTGGCCCTCTTGCCTCTTGAAAAATACCTTGTGACAACTGAATGTGGCCGCGCACACAGTCCAGTCACTTTCTTATTTGCATCTTTCTTCTTAAAATTTATTACGTGCATTATACATGTATATATGTCGTGCTTGATGCTTCTGTATTGTGTGCTGCTGCTTGCATGAAACATTTTGATTGTTGTTCAATGCACTAAATTCTCGTTATTCTAAAGGGATGTACCGTGAAGGAGCGAATCATCTTACTAGAAATGGTGTTAGAATTTGCTCCAATTATAACACATGTGCATGTTTTAGGGGAATCCCCAAAAGCACTTTTGGCTCCTCCACAAGTAACTCTTCGAGTTACTTTTTGAGGGGCCAAGAGTTATCACTCGTGTTAAAGGCTAAATGTAATTAACAAGGGTAACTTTTCTGACCTAAATAAGATATCTATAGGATTTTGTTAATTTCTTTCACATATCAAGCCATGTTTTGTTTTACAAAGTAAAAGTGGATACCAGGGACCCGAGTCTGGTGACAAAAGGGTGGACGGAAATTTCATTATTTTTTCTAGTTTTCCATAATATTTTTTCATTCATTGAATGAAAGATTAATTTCTCATGTATGATCGGACGCCGAAGTAAGATCTCTTTAAGAATGTTCGTTCTATGTAAAATTAAACCTTCAACACTGAGATCGATCATTATGAAAATTTAAATTCCTTTTATTAGGACTAACAGCCATTATAAATTTCAATGTTTTAAATTTGATAATTTAGAACGTTTATCGAATTGGGAGGGAAATCGGAATCCCCTTTAACATAAATGAAGACAAGTGCATAACAATAATAATGTCAAATTTAACGTCATATACCTGTTTGACGCATAAGCTAAATGAAGGATTTCTATTTACTTCAAGACTACGTTAGAAAATAATTTTATTATTATTATTATTATTATTATTATTATTATTGTGTATTTGAGATTGACAAAATGAATAAATCACAGGGCTAGTGGCGAATGGAGATTTTGAGGCGTCCCCATCGAACGGGTTTCCCAGTGAGGCCATAGTAGAGGGCCCCACCGAGATCCCGAGCTGGAAAACAAACGGCACCGTTGAGCTGGTGGAGTCGGGGCAAAAGCAGGGTGGGATGATCCTCATCGTACCGCAGGGTAGACACGCGGTGAGGCTCGGCAACGACGCCGAGATCGGCCAGGATCTGGCGGTGGAGAAAGGGGCCGTGTACTCGGTCACGTTCAGTGCGGCTCGCACCTGCGCCCAGTTGGAGTCCATCAACGTCTCTGTGCCGCCTGCATCGCAGACGATAGACCTGCAGACCCTGTACAGCGTGCAGGGGTGGGACCCTTACGCGTTGGCTTTTCTTCCGGAGGAGGACAACGTACGGCTGGTGTTTAAGAACCCCGGCATGGAGGATGACCCCACTTGTGGGCCCATCATTGACAACGTTGCCATCAAGAAGCTCTTCTCTCCTGATAAACCCAAAGGTAAACCTAGTGCAGGCCCATTCTTCTTTAACTATAGTTTATTTTTGTTATTCAATGGTAAAAATGTTGGAGAAAAAATGATAAATATAATAATAATATGAAGAAGAACTAAGGAGAGCGTAAACAAAACATTTTATTTACATTCTGCCGAGAGAAAACATGTGAACATTCTGAAAGGTGATTAATGCACTGGACATTTAATGCTGTTCTTCCTTCGAATAGTTCTAGCGAATTAATTCTGGATCACAATATATGAATGTTTTTCTTTACAACTACTATAATTTTAAATGACTTCAAAATAATAAGTTTTCTCTTCCTTTTCTTAACTTGTGTAGTGTACATTATTATATAGAAATATAACTATTTCCTGTTGCGATTGTTTTTGAAAGCAAGCATGTTTCAAAGGATGTTACTGATGTTGAGCGATAGCATTATTGCTGGCTTCTGAAGCATTTTTATGTATTTTTAGCTGCAATCAAGAGGTCTATTGTCCTTGAGGGGAGAAAGAACTAAATTCTAAATGAAGAATTTTGTTTTTTCTTTGGTGGTTAGAAATTTTGGCTAATAATTGGGAAACCCACCAAAATTTTGACCATACAAGGCAGATAGGATTTTCTGTCATTCCTTGCTTTGGCGAGATTTCCTTTGTACCATTTTCTATATGCCCCACTCCACATGATAAAAGTCACTATCCAACCTACACTATACTAAATCAAGCTCAACTAAAGATGCATTTGCTCAGTGGTATAATTTTTTTTCTGTATTGAACCCTGCAGAAAACGCAGTAATCAATGGAGATTTTGAAGAAGGTCCATGGATGTTCAGGAATACTTCACTGGGTGTCCTGCTTCCCACCAACCTGGACGAGGACACTTCCTCGCTGCCTGGTTGGATGGTCGAGTCCAACCGAGCGGTCCGGTACATCGATTCGGATCATTACTCCGTCCCACAAGGCAAGAGAGCCATTGAGCTGCTCTCAGGGAAGGAAGGCATCATATCCCAAATGGTTGAGACCTCACCAGACAAGCAATACAGCTTGACCTTCTCACTAGGCCATGCCGATGACAAATGCAAGCAACCTCTTGCTGTCATGGCCTTTGCGGGTGACCAGGCTCAGAACATTCATTACACCCCAAATTCCAATTCTACCTTCCAGAGTGCCAACCTCAATTTCACTGCTAAGGCCGATAGGACCAGAATTGCCTTCTACAGCGTGTACTACAACACCAGAAGCGATGATATGAGCTCTCTGTGTGGCCCTGTGGTCGATGATGTGAGCGTCTGGTTTTCTGGGTCCAGCAGAACCGGGCTTGGCGGGCTGGCCTTGGCAAGGCTCGGTCTTGGGCTCTTGGGCTTAGTTTGGGTTTTGGTTTGAAGGGTTGCATTCGGTTCTGGTTTATTTATATGTGGGTAATACTCTGCCTAATAGGGTTTCGTTGGATTGGGAGTGTTTGTAAAGTCACAATCTCCAAATCTGTTGTATGTCAACGTGGACTCGAGTTTGTAGCTTTTGCTGTGAGAAATGGCAATGTCTTGGCGCTCTTCCATTCGTACTTGGTGGCAAAGACACTGACTTTAGAAGAAGATCGTCTTTGTAGCAAACAATGCGACTAAAAGTCTAAAAGGAGTTTGATGCGTCAGTGCATCTCCAATATCCCAATAACTATTCCCACTTTCAAGATTTCACTCAACGATCGAATCAAATTTCTAAATGCATATATCCCTGACTACGATCTGTGATCCATGGAACGTGGGAGTTAACGTTAAGAATGTTCTTGGTTCGGATTAGTTCAGTTTTAAAAGAAAAAATCAAACCGTTTTCATATATTAGAAACTAATCATTTTGTGGGATTGATTCTCTTAAGACTGCATGAATTTTGCTTCCACAAGGGGATGCTGCTGCGGTCCTAAATCAGTTGTACAGATCTACAAGTATCTTTTGTGATAAGATTACTTTATGGCATTATCTTTTCAGTTGCCTTAACCATTAATTCACAACATTTTAGTACCACCCAAAAAAAAAAAAATACGACATTTTGGAGACAAATTTGAAACTCTTTCGCTTGAGAAGTCAGTTTTAGAACTCCTGATGGAACGAATATTGCTCGACCATTTACATAAACTTATGTTATATACTTTTCTTTTGAATGCTACAAGGATATGATTTGTTTTTAATATAATTCACTGTGTGAAGATTTTTACATTATTAATTAATTATATACTACCATCTATTAAAAAGTTTTTAAAAGTTTTTTATTATAAGTAAAAACATTAATTACGATAATAACGTGACACTTTCTTATGTTTATTAATAACGTACAGAATTTTTTACAAACAATAAATCAAATATAAATTCATAAGAAAATAAAAGCTTAAGAAAGCATTGAGAAAATTAATATAATATATAAAAATAAGGTCTTGGTTCGTATAATTATGATAAATGACACTCTTTAGTATAAACACATGTCTTATTTAATTTTCTAATACGTAAACACTCATTAAAAACTCTTAATTTAAAAGTATTTTATTAATATTATATTATAAAGAAAAATAAATATTATTGATTTGCAAACTTATTTTAAAATTCAAAATCTAATTTAGAATAAAAATTAGTGATTGACATTTTTATGAGTTGAATTAAGATATCATATCAATCTTAATTAAGATATGATAATTAGGAATTTTTAGTCTTTTATCAAGGGTATAAATAGATATGGATAAATTAATTAATATTAATAAATAATTAGAGATGATATCTTGATAATTAATGGATTAAAATTTAAATTTTCAAAATATAATCAATTCGAAATACTTCCTTAAATATAGTTTAGTATAAAATTACAAGTTTCATTTGTAGAATAAGTATGTTTTTTCTCTATTTCTACTCTTTTATGTGGTCTGTTGTTATTCATGTTCTACTGTCGTGATCTCCATTTTCTTTAGGTTTATTTTTCGTAAAAAAAAATTATTTTATAATTGATTTCTTATTTATTATTCATTCTTTTTTTTTACACTAAAAAAATTGATGCCTATTTTTCTGTAACTGTTTAAAGCGATAAGTTAACTTATGAGGAGTGTGATGTTTAAACGGCAAAACCTTAGATTTAGTGGAGTTGTGGTTCCTTATGAACATATTGCTTTTCAATCAAATTGTAAACATAATTTTTTTTATTTTTTTAAATGTTGAAGCTGGATTAATGGTTTTTTGTTTAGATATTATTATTATAAGATCAATAGCTTGCATGCCTTTCTTATTACATTTACTCTCTGTGTTCATCCATATTAGCTTTATTATGCTACTTTAATCAATTATAGAAATAGAAGTAAATATGTAGAAAAAATTCTACAAAAGCATATATCCTTTGACCATGATGTATTCAAATTCTCAACACATTATTTATTTTTATTTTTTTCAATATATCATTTTAAGCTGCAGCTTGGTATTTAATGTATTATGACATGTATTTCTTTAAAATTATAACATAAGATTTTTAAAGTAATTAATTTATTTATTATTTATATAATTTAATACATTATATTATATTTTATATTATTTTATACATGGTACGAGTACTTCCAGCAAGTAACACATAATGAAATACATCTCCTCCTTAATTAAAATTTAAAATTTGAAATTATAATCAATTCTAAATATTATATTTGTTAATAAAATATAATTAAGCAAAGAAATATTCAATACCTAAACAAAGTTAATATCACTGTTGAAATTATTTAAAATGATATAATTAATTTATATAATTTAAATAATTATTTTAAGATTTACAGGATCAATATCTGACAAGAGAAAAATTCAAATTTAAAGTGATATAGTTCTAAACAATTTTCATTATTTAAGATATAAATTAATATTTAAAGAAGTATTTCAAGAATCATTATTAATATATTTTATTAAGTGTTAATAAAGTATTTTTACTTTTTTATCAATAAGCAGTGACATTATTAGAGTCTTAATAAATATTTAAGATTTTAATCTAATACTCTAATTATTAATATTTTAAATATTTCATTGACTAGCTCATTTTATGAAATAATTTCACATTAATATATTATATTTAAAATAAATAATTAAATTCAAAATTTATTAAATTCAAAATTTAAAATTATAATCAATTCTGAATATTTATTTAAATATATTTTATTATAAATATAGATATTTTTTCACTTTCTTTAATGCATTATATCAACTTTCATATTAATGATATTACAAAATCAAGTATTTAAAATTGATTATAATCAACATTTATTTAAAAGTTGCAATACATTGATGAATGTTTTTCTGAATGAAGATTTTTTATCTTTTTTTAGAAGAAATACATTACTCTTATCATGTTGCTTCACCTAAAATGGGTTAAAGGTTTGATCCATACCAGCATAGTTAATCTTAAATTAATAAAAGTATTGTCAACTTTAAAAAAAAAAAGATATGAGCATGAAAATATTTGTAGTATCGTTATTAAATAAAATATTAATATATTATGATATTTATGGTTGACTAATATGATATTTTGAATGTAATAGAATCAAAATTTTAAAAATTTGAATTTTATTATTAATAAAAATTATTATTTCTGTAAGTTTTTTTATTTAAAATATCTTTCAAAAAAGATAAAAATTATTGTAAAAAAATAATATAAATTATAACCAACATGGATGTCATTGCCATTTGAATTTATTAAATTTATCGCAAATATTTATTCAGTCATTATACATTTTTTTTAAAGTATAGAATCAAATTAATCTTTAATTTATATCTTCAAAAATGATTTTATTACACATTATTACATATTTATGTGTTAAAGTATTGGTAGTTTTTTAAAATTCAAGAAATTTTATTTTTTAGCTGCAATGTATATATTGCTTTAACTTACTTTTTATTCTTTATAATCATAAATTCAATGACTCATCATCATAAGACATAGCACATTATTATTGTATTTTTTAAAAAATAATACATTGTTATTTTTAAATAATTAAATGAGATTATTATGATATCTTATTGAATAATTAACTTTTAATAATTTATTTATAATATGTTACTTTTATTTTTTTTTATTTTTAATAAAAATTTATAAAATGTAAAGTATGAAAAATATAATGGCAAAATTTTATTTTTTTCATAACTATAAAAGCTTTAATAATTCAAATTATCACAGCACAAGGAAATAAAAAGAAAATGCAATAATGTAACTATTATTTACTTTTATTATTTGTTATGATTTATATTTAAAATTGAACTAAAATTTGGTTAATAAATTTGTCAGGTTCTTTATAAGATATTTTTTTTTATAAATATTATGTCAGGTTCTATATATATTATATTTTATAATGATATTTTAAATATTTATATTTATATATATTCATATGTAAAAAAAATTTCTATAGATATTTTTTCGATACAATATACATAAATTTATAATAGATTTATTATTTTTAATTATTTATATATATATAGTAATTATATAATAATACTTTTATACTGTACATCATACGGATAAAAATTTAGTTTTCATAAAAGATCACCTATTTTAAATAACAGTGAGTTCCACAATACATTCTATACCCCATTGTCATTTACCATCCCCAACTATGCCACCGTCATTGTTATAATAAAATATTAAATTGGTTATTTATATATATTAAATTTTTAAATGATGGTAACAATATTATAAATTTATTTTTAAGAGGTCTAGATAATACACTTGGAGAATACAATTATAAGTAGAAGTTTTATTTCTTTATGTAATTCAAATATAAACTTTATGCTAAATTATATAAGAAGTCGCATTTATAATGAATATCATATTATTATTGTTGTCAACTTGAGAGATTATATTTATAAAATAATTTAAATAAATTAAATTTTATGAAAATATTCTTGATGTATACAAATATATATATATATATATATATATGCTAAATTATATAAGAGAGTCATAATCACTTTATTTTCTTCTATTTTTAATCATACATTTTCCCGCTCTCAAGCTTTTTCTCTCCAAGTATAATAAGTGAGTATTTTCCTTCCTTTTATTCGAGTTTGAATCCTAAGTATACAAATCAAAATTACACATTTTCCTTACTATTATACTAAATATTTAGTGAAATTATATATGTGATGTGTGATATTTTAAATAAACTTGAAACTAAAATTAAAAAACCCGTAGGCAAAAAATGTCATTATCTTTCTTTATTTCCAAATTCTCTCTCTTTCTCTCTCTATGTCTCTCGTATTGCTTTAGAATTTTATTATTTTCTCCTTGAAGGTCTATTTTAAAACGTAATGCGTATGTCACCTACAAAATTGTTTTATCTATTTAATTTACAAAATATAAAGTCAAATAGGTAAATTGAATATATAATCTTAAATTAAAAGTGGCCTTGTATGATCTTAGCCTAAAATTTAATATTTTAAATTATTTTGAATTTATATAAACTTAGAATTAAAACATATTATTATTATAGAGTTAATTACAATTCTATTGCGAAAACAAAGTTTTTAGTTACTTTTTCACTATTACCATTTTCATATTTCTTTATCGAAAGTTAATATAAATCAAAAAATAATTTTATTTTTTAAATATTATTGTTAAATTTTTTAAAAAATAAAATCATAAAAATGGAATAAAATGCTGCAACAATGAATAGATTTAACAGTCTAGAAATGTTATAATTTTATCATTTTTTTTATAATTTATAGAGTTATTGACACTCTTAATTGTCTATGTATACTTTTACTAATTACTTTTAATTATACTTTCTTCAATTGCATTTCATTGAATTTTTAATTCAAGTCAAATATTACTTAAGCATTTTTTATTTAATTTTGATTAACTGATAGTGTAAAATTTTTTATATTATTATCTGATCACATCTTATTATATCTTTAATTTTTTAAGTGGTTATTATTTTAATAAAAAATTTTAATAATTTGACAACATATAGTTAGATGATAGTGTAAAACTTTTTATATTTATAATAAATTAAATTTAAACATTTTTTTGTTACTAAGTATATTTTTATTTGTCTCTTCACATTTGATTGAAGATAATTTATGAAATTATAATTAACAGCAGTTAAAAGTCATTTAGAATGTGAATAAATATTCAATACCGGAAAGAAAAAAGGAATGTGAATAAATATTTAAGAATACTAATAACAATGTACTGATATTAAAATTACAACGGTAAATTATTTTCAAGAACAAAATTAAGTGGATTTTAAAAATTTACTTTTAGGGTATATTCTTAAGATGTATCGTAAATCTAAACTTAAATACGTATGTTAATATATGCATTGATACATAAGTCTGTGCGTCACAAATGTAAGTATTATTTTTTTTTAAATAGCATTTGCTAGTCAAAAAAAAAAAAGAATGATTTGAATTTAGTTCTTTTTTCTTTGTGGAAAGATAAATTATCATTTGAACTATTACTCAAATAGCTAAACAAAAATATGTACGAATTATAATTTCATGTAATATATTGTTATTTATAAATAAATATTTTCATATGCATAAAAAAATAAATATTTGCATAAAATGTGTTTGAAATGATTGTAATTTCCCCTTTAATTATTTACAAATTATTTTGTGGGCAATATTTTTACGATTCATAAATTATTCCATTGAATTCTTTTAGTTCTAAAATCGAAACGAGAGGTGATGGTGAAAACACAGATTTTAAAATAAGTGAGGTGAAAAATACAAAGGAATGAGAAATCCGTTGAATTGAACGTCATGTTGACCGGGGGCGAAAGGTTAAACATGGGGAGGGTTCGCTATAAAAGGATCTGAGAAAGCAAAACACTAGCGAGAGAGAGAAAGAAAGGGCGGGGGAAGTTTCTTCCATTTCCTTTCGGTGGAGAGAGTCTCCTCTCCTCAATGGAAGGCGAAGAGGGGCTTGCTTCGGCCGCCGCCATCGCCGTCGCCGCCAACGCCGGCGACTCCACCCCCTCGCCTCCGCTGCTAGACGATCGTGGTCCCGATCCCGCTGCTGGCCCGGATGATGTCGTCGAGCCTGAAATTCATGCTCCGCTGTCAGACGAAGAACACGACCACGACCACGATCACGACCATGACCATGACCATGACCATGACCGCGATCACGAGGCTGAGACGGGTATCTCCTTGGATGATCTTAAGCTCAAGATCATTAAGCAGGCAAGACCTCATTGAAAGCTTTAAACTATTTTCAAGCAATTGCTTTATATGTTTATGTTGTGTGTAATAATCGGCCTTCGGTGCGGGCGGAAATGGCTTCGTGCTGTTGATAGCTGAGGAAACGCTCCTAGACTTGATTATCCTGCTGAATGGTGTCTTCAATTTCTTTCTACAGTCTTTACATCATTTTGCACGTGCAATTAACATAGTGTTACTGTTTAGAGACTCGACATAGGGAGGATGTATAGTGAAAACCTTGATTTTCGAATGAAAATAGAGTTGTAGGGACCGAGGGAGGTAAAAAAATTGTGAGGCATTTGGGACGTCTTGAAACTATAGAAAGTTTAGGAAGCGTTGGAACTTTACAAGAATATGCTTAGGCATTTCAACTATTATGAGAAAATTTTTTGTTAGGTATTCAGTTATCCGTGACTTTGAATCCTATTGTTGGATATATAACTTTAAATCGTACTAATATATTACACAGTGGGATTGGAGCTTTTACATCCAAAGAAATGGCATGGATTTTTGGGTTTGGTTCCATTTATATGGACCGTCATGTTAGTGGAAATGATTGTTGTATCATTTGCAGCTTTTCAAAACTATGATATGATATGTTTACTTAAAAGCATAGAAATCTTTTGCAGCCATTGCTATATTTTGATGCTTCGATATTTTATCCATTTCTATTTCCTTTGCTCTAAGTTATTGGCTGATTTATTGGCATAACTTAGTGAACTATTTTTATTGATTTTGCAGGTGGAGTATTATTTCAGCGATGAAAATCTGCCCACTGACAAGTATCTGTTGAGTTTCATCAAGAGGAACAAGGAAGGGTTTGGTAAGTGATAAGTCTTTTAAGTACCTTGGTCTAATTTGACTTCAACTTCCGCATTTTCAAAATTTGATACCCAATATATTTATTGCCTGACTTGTTCACATGTATTGTGCATTGCGCTGTTGCTTTTTGGAGTTTTTCTCCAAGGTAGAAAGAGAAATTTGTTTGTTGCTAAACAGAATATGTTAGTATGAAATGTGGAATGATCTGGGTCATGCATAATATATTTTGTAGAAGGAGATCCTAATGGAAGGTATATATTGGATCTTCTTTCTAGAAAGCCCCAACTTTTGAATCTGCTTATATTCATGAAGTACTGAAACAAAGTTGAATTGGGAGCACGGTGATTGTTATATATTCATTTTTAGTGACAGATTACATATGTGCAATTAATATTTTTTGGCATATGAATTCTTCAATTATACTACTGGGAATAAGGGATGATCTGCACTATTTCCTCTTTTCTATGAATGATAGGAAAAAAGAGCATATTTGTTTATTCAAATAGGACTTAGTTCTATTTTTCTTAGTTTCCAAACATTCTACAAAAGGTTTAGGTCTCTCTCAGCTCTACTTCTGGACGGGATGTATTTCTCAGATAAAAGGTTTAAGTTTCTCTCGTTTTAACAAAACTTTTGGCACAGTTAACTATGAATATATGAGCATAAACTCAGATCAATTTGTTAGGGTGCCTACATTCGAGGCCACAAATCATTAAGAACCCAGTTTGGCAGATAAAGTCAAGGCTCTACAATATGAAAAGCAAACTTGTTCCATCATACAGTCCAGGCTTCATATCTTAGGGCCCATATTCTTGGTAATTTATGCAAATAAGTTTGTCGGCATCTATGAAATGATCCCTGCATCAGAAGTCCCAAGTGTGAAATCATTCATGAATTTTGTTGCACATGATATGTAATGCATTTCTTAATCTTGCTGGTTCACAACCTTTATGAGCTAAGCTTCATTAAGGTTTACTTTGGTTTGTTAATTATATGGACCCTCTTCATCAAGCTGCCTACTAGCACTCATAAGAAACTAGGTTTACTAATATCTTTCAATTTTCTTATATCTAAGTGACCTGAGCCTGATGTGACGTAGATTTTTAAATATTTATCTAAGTTGAGTCTTTTTTTTGGCTCTATTAAATTTCTCCATTGCAGGGCATGACTTGGCATTAAACCTGACTTTCTTAGATTCAGTGTCTTCTGTCTGGTTGCCCCAATTATCCATCTGATTCATTAGGATTATTTGACATTTCATATACCACATCTCGTTAGAAAATGATAGGGATGACAATGATGAGGATAGCAGGTACTTCTGACAGGTTGCCCTGCCTGGATGTTTTCCTGGTGCAGCCAATTACTGCTGTGCTGAGCATCTAGGCACAGTCTGAATGACTATGCAACTAACTGCCAACTGATTCTTTCTCTGTTCAAATTCTTAAAGCTCAAATGCGTTTTCACTTTTCACCAATGAAAGTATTTTGCAATTCCTCTTGTATTGAAATCTTCAAGACCTTTATTGGTGCCATCACATTGATTTTTTTTAAAGTGCAGATTTATACAGTTTTCAAGCTGACCATCAGTTTGTTGCATATTTCATACTAAAATTGATGGCATTAATCCATGAGTTGCAGCATATATATAAAGCAATCTCAAATCACTTTGAAATTATGAAAGTAACTTTGATAATTGCATTTAATTCTGATATTCTGCTTTTAGAAGCATTGCAGAAGGAGGAAAGTAGGGAAAATCATTAGCGATTTGCCATATGATTTTACTAAGACCCTGTTTGGTGCTAGAATTGGGCTTGGAATTGGAATTTTGCGATATAATTCCAAATTTCACGTTTGGTATGCCTTTTAGAATTAGAATTCTAAGGGAAAACAATAGATAAGGTCCTCTTCAATTCTTAACCTAGGCCCTAAGAATTTTAATTCCAAGAATTAAGGATTAATATGGTGCACTATATAACAAACACACATCTGATATAATAACTCCGTCTACCTCAGTTTGATACTTTAGCAATCATTTCATCACCACCTCCACCGCCGCCACTGCCCTTGCATGATGACCACCTCCCGCCATCACCACCACCCTTGCAAATTACCACCGCTATCATTGCCACTTTTCACCACCACAGTTGACATTGCCACCACACCATCATTATTTTTACCACCAGTGCCATCATTGCCACTGCCATTACCACCTACGCAACACCATCCATTGTCATTACATTAAAAATATTTAATGTTCTTTACATCTATATTATAATTGTGATGGCGCATTTTTTTTTATAAACCTAGATAATACATATTCCAAACAATAAGAGACGTTTTATTGTATGGATTTGTTTTATGCAGTTGGAAACAAATCTAGGGCATGTCAACCAGCCAATTCGACCATCAAATTCATCCAGTATGACATCCCTTCGTCCCACTTCATGTGGAAGTTTGTTGGACTTGTAGTT
This sequence comes from Castanospermum australe, assembly GCA_019955255.1. NCBI lineage: Eukaryota > Viridiplantae > Streptophyta > Magnoliopsida > Fabales > Fabaceae > Castanospermum > Castanospermum australe. The sequence goes on from NSJW01000821.1 coordinate 412,760, forward strand.
TGAATGGAATGTAGTCTGACTACTACCTTGTGCTGCTATTTAGTATAATTATAAGATTGGGTGTGGTGAAGGTCAAACTATGGACTGCTTAACTGAAGGATGCTTTCATGCTATGTCAAAAAGCAACTAAGCCTACAAAAGTTTTAGCTTACAAGCAAGAGTTAAATATGGCTTTTAAGTTTTAAATGTCTCTACAGGGCCCCCCACTTTATAGAGATTTTCTGTTATGTGGGATGACCTTTAAAGATTTAAGTCATCTTCTCTTCTTACGTCATCATATGGATTCAGTGCTCTTATTAACTATCTTAATATCCTTTAGTTTGTGGTCTTTCCCGGGCACCTTGTCTCCCTAATTTCCTTTGGTGGCACTCATGTAGAGCACCCTTTTGGTTATATTCATCCATGTCCTTTTTATAAGAATGTGAAAGATCTGCAATTCCTTCATGTATCTGAATTTATGCAGCACCCTCACAAATTCCCTTGCCACTTGAACAATAATATCTTGACTACTTTAGCATACGTTGTGCCATAGAGAATAGTTTTGGCAACTATGACATTAATCTTCTGCTGATTGACTAGTGTATCCTTTAAGGATTTTTCTTTTCATTTTTACCATTTTTTTTTGGGGGGAGGGGGGTGTTCAGTTTGGTCTTCGTGCTTGGATGGTCTAATTCTATCCCGATGCTAGTGTTATAACTAGCTCTTTAATCATTTTCCTAGACCTGAGAAATTAATTGCAAGGAAAAAAAATCCTCATAACATTTATATGGTTTTGTTTAGTACTTAATTTAGCACACACACACATCTCATATTTATGTGAGAAAGCTATCTTTTCTCACTGTACTGGAATATGGAAATTTGAAATGTGTTTTTTTTTTTTTTTCATAGGGCTTTTTAGTCTGTGTATTCTTTCATTGCTCTTAAAACATCTGATTAGGGCATTACATACCTCAAAGCCACAAGTATTAGAACTTAGTATGGTTAGTACAACAAGCACCCATTACTTTTCTTTTATGGAGAAAATTTATCAAAAAAAATGTACGGAAAAATCATGAATGCATTTGCTTTGTAAATTCTCTGAAATTTAGCTTGTCTTATGAAGAGTCTTAAGATGAATTGTTTGAGTTAATTTGAATTCTTTTTCAACTCTGCTATTGTTAGCTTGGCCTTATCTGTTGTGATCTGTTAAAGTTCACGATAGGAAAGGTGAATAGTGATTTGAAAGGCGTACATGGCCCCCTTTCTGTATTTATAATAAACTGAATATAATAAAGTAATATTAACTATGTAATGTTTTCTCTAGTATAATCTTTAATGATTAATTCATTTCTTCATTATATGATTACCTTACTGAAATTTTGACAGAATTAGAATTAGCTCTTTACTTATCTACATAGCATTGTCTAAGTAAATGCATGTACATCTGCAGTTCTGCATGCATTATATGTTTTTAATTATAATTTATTCAGATAAGCAATGTGTTGCAAGAATGGGATGTTTCTTGTTTGCTTTTGGACTATAATGAAGCATCTAGTGCTATCTTTGTTTTTTAATTTTTTTTTATTATAATTTAGCTAATCCTAGTTCCACATTATTTATGGAGTTATCATTATTATTTGTCCATAGCTCCATGCATGTATTTATTTATCCTATCTTGTGATTCCTATTTACACTGGCCATGCAGTTCCTATATCAGTTGTTGCTTCTTTTAGAAAAATGAAGAAGCTCACTCGAGACCATTCATTTATGGTTGATGCACTGAAGGAATCTTCACAGCTTGTATGATTATTCCTTCCTTGTTTTGTCAACATGAACTGCATTGGAATCGTCTATTTGAAGTCCTTAGGAAAATTTTCTCTCATGGGGACTGCAGGTTGTGAGTGGTGATGGGAAAAGGGTTAAGCGGCTCAATGCACTTCGATTCAATGAGTTCAGAGATCCAAAGGTATTTACTACAAGGAGCATGATACTTTTTTTTGTTATTCTGTTCTTCATCATCCTGCATCTTATTCTTGGACTCTAGTTATCTACTGTTTTGGTAGAGAATTTGCCGGAGGACCATTCAAAGGAGAACATTCAGCGAATATTTTGTGAAGCTGGAAAGTATGATTTCTTCCTTAGCTTAGTTCCCAGTCTCATTAAAGATGTTACATTTGTGTTTCCATGTATCTAATGATGTTAAAATGTCTTCTACTGTGCAGTATAAAGAGGATAAGCATTCATGACCCACGTTCTATTGCAGAGTCTGCTAAACATAGTAAGCAAGAAATGTTGATTAGTAATAAGGTATGGAACCATCTTACATTAACCTTAGATATGGAGTGTTCTTACTTTTTTCGTTGAATTGTTGCTTTTACTAGAACTTTCTTTTTAAAGATTTGAGCAGTTGCAGCTTTGAATTATAACATGGTTTCCTTTTAATTTTACCCTTTTAAAACTTTTTCGAAGCAATTTATTTTTAATATGGATATGGCTACATGTTTAGTTGGTTTTATAGTCTCTAGGTCAAGCTAGGGTACAAAGTCAAAAACTGCATTCTCAGGTTATGCATGTTTTGGCTGCAATAAAAGAAATGAATAAGGGTGGATGAAACATGAAGTTGCAAATTTCTCGTTCCAACCTCTGACTAAGTGACTGGTCACCTTGTAAATAATTCTTCTCTGAAATAGCATTGTTGCAGCTTATTCATGTACTTACTTTTTTTCTAATTCAGTTTGATAATAACTTTGGTGGTTGATTGCATTTGGCAAAACAATTATTCCTGCAGCTTGAGTTCTATTTGCAGAGTGTCATTCACCTTCCACCTTGATTTAGTTATATAAAATTTCCTATTATTATTATTATTATTTCACTTAGTCACATCAACTATGCTGACTTATGAGCTGGACTGATGAACGTTTGAATTTGGATTGAGATGCTTTGCATTTGAGAGTTACTATACTTAGGTTAACTTCATCTTTTGTTGACCTCAGCCTTTGGGTGTTAGCTCATACCTGCTATATTCTTCTCTGCCATTGGTGCCTTTATTGCCTTAGTTAATTTTTTTCTTCACTTACATTATCAGTGTATTTTACTTCTGTGTAGTTGCATGCTCTTGTGGAATATGAGACTATTGAGGCTGCTGAGAAAGCTGTGAGTTTCAGTTTATGTATCATAATTCTTAGTATCGTTGGGCCTTTATTGCCTGGACGATTAACTTAGTTTTTGTGATTCCTGGGTCGTTGGGCCTTTATTGCCTGGACGATTAACTTAGTTTTTGTGATTCCTGGGTTAGGTGGCTATGTTAAATGACAAACAGGATTGGAGGAATGGTATGCGGGTTAAATTTCTCAAGCGAATGGTTAGTCCCACATTTCTTTTCTTCAATCTTCGTTTGACAAATTGACAGAAAAAAGGTGTTGATGGTGATTCTATGATTTAGGGGAAGTATGGACACAAAAAACAAGCTTGGAAGGGATCTAATTCTGAGAAAAATAGCACTAGCTATGTATCTGAGCAAACAGGAGATGAGGAGAATCATAGCTCAAACGAGCGTCATGAAGATACACCTGATGAAGAGGTGTGTATTGCATTTACTTTTCACACTTGACCGCATACTATAATATATCTGTTAGTAATTTGAAATCTAATTATATTGGCCTTCAATGTGTGTGTTTATTTTTAAAAGGATAAAAAGCATATTGTTGATTTATATTTTCTTAAGTGGAGAAATTACAATTTCTTTTAAGCAAGCATGTCCCAAATGTCATGATGTGCTAGTATCATAATTATTAATAACACTATAGCATCGCAAGAGGTGTCTGAGCTATGCTATACCCATAGCATTGCATTATCAGCAATAGTGCACGCTATTAGTGTTTTTGGATCATAGCGATGGTGCACTCTCTGTGCTATTGTGGGAAAAAAAAAATTGTCATTGTCCTGACATCTGTTATGCCTTACATTGTTTCCTCTCGGCTGCTATCCTTCTCCTATGACGTTATTGGATAGCAGCACAATGCGAAAAACACGAATCCCCAAAGTCGTGACATCTGTTAAGCCTTAAATAATTTTCTCTTGGCTGCTGTCCTTCTCTTATGATGATATTGGGACCTTTTGAGTAATTATCGCAAAGTGTGATTTCACCTACTTTTTCACATCCCACTTTTTCTATCCTTCTCATTGTGATCAAATACAGAAGAAACTTCTCAAGAAAATGGTTCCCCCCTATTTTTCTGTTCTCCCCTCCTGTTATCTGCTCTGCGTTATTTGTTTCTTCTCTGCTCTTCCTCATCCCTTCTTTTCTGTCCTTGTGCTCTGTTGCAGAAGGAGCCCCTTTGTTCGTAAATGGCCATCTAGTCCTTCAGTAACCATGTCTCTTGGACCAAACTGCCCTTGCTTTGCTTTTATATATTTTTTCTATTCTATTATCAATTAATTTTATCAATTCATTATATGTTATATAGTTTTGGTAACTCATTGTTATGTTATTTGTCCACATATCTTGTACTTTTACAAAAGTAAAATAAAATAAAATTAAACGAAAAAAGACACTGGGTTTATTTTGAAAGAAAGTGTATTGTTTTCTTTGAAAATTTACAAAATAACTAAAAATTAAGTGTTTGATATTGTGCTTTATAGTTAATTTCATTTAAATTTTGGATGATTGTTAAGTAGTATGAGTTATATTTTCAATGTGAGTTTTGTTCTTCATATACATTATGGTTTCATTTACATATTATTTATCATTTTTTAATTATATTAAACATAATTAATATAATGTGTACTACACTATGCGCTATAACAATTAGTGCGTTATTCACCAATAACTAATTATGGATATTATTGATTTTTCTTTTGCCCTTTGTCTTTTGTGCAACCATTAGTGCTTTTTTCAGAATATTGCAGAATTCTGGTAAATGAAACTAACCTGCTGCATATCCTCTTTTTTTTTTTAGCAAAACCAGTAATGTTGACAAACTGATTCAATATGAATCAGCTTACATTTGCCTCCGTTGCTTTTCTTTCATTACAGGATGGGGAGCATTCGTCAAAGGATAAAAGTGGGCAGAGGTGTAGAAATCAAGCAAGATCAAGAAAACATAAATATCGTGGCATAAATGGAATGGGTATCTTTTGTTTATATAATTGGCAATTCCATTTGATTATCATTGTTTATAATTTTGAATCCCTTCTCGTTCTGATAACATGCATTGGTCTAGGCCATGGGAGTACTTCATCTACACATGCTGCTGAAGCATCAAAGCTGCCTCCTGGACCAAGAATGCCAGATGGAACAAGGGGCTTCACAATGGGACGAGGTCGGCCTCCTGTCCCTGCTCCAAATTAGCTAAGATTTGGCTCCAGATGTAAAGGTGTGTTTTACACTATTTTGTCAGTTGTAGTGATCCACTAGTTTTAACTTGGGTCCTTAAGTGTGTTTGCGTGAGTGAGACTCAAGGGTTGGTTGGACTGTTAAATTTTGTGGCTCTATCTTGTGAAAGTCTGTGTTGTTGGTGGAGCACGTATCCATTTTCATATATATTAGCTGGGAAAGATAAAACTATGTATTTTGTTGTGGTGATCCTCACTGTGTGAGGACTCTGTATAACCCCCAAAAAAAAAAAGAAAAAAAAACTTATGTGAAATCTGTTAATTGGGATGAAAGCTATGTCTTTGTTATTGATTGAAATTGTCTTGGTTGTTGGTTGACATTATAATGTTCTCCACTGTCGTTGAAACAGTGAGACTGGTAGGGAAAAATGATCACATGATATTTATTAGTCTATCTCTTAAGTAGAAGTCTGCAATATGTAGCCAGCTAAATCAAACACTATAACTTATTATGGGGCGAAACACTGCTGGCACAGCGTTTTACAGGTCTTTCTATTTCCTTGAATATCCTTTGTTTTTTTTGCCTTCCAAACATCACAACAACGAACAAAACCTTGAGTTCAAATATATGTCGTAATTTTCTGCTGATTTTTTAGTTACATTTCAATGAATTTTTTATGACTTTGCTAATTAGTAGGTCTGTATCTCACTCTTTTATAGTTTTTATCATTTTTTAATATATGGCTTAGATTAAAAAATATCGCCGGATAAGTATTTATCCCTTCTTACCACTTATTAATGAAGATCTACTTTCTGATGAAAAAGTTACATAGTTATGATGAAATTTTTATTTTATGTAAAAATGTCAAATTTTTTATTAAACTAATTCAGGAAATAGTCTATTAGTCTGAACGTTTTGAGAACGAGGCTGAATTCTACCAAACTGGGCTAGTTTATGGGCCACGGCACTGGCAGATCGTCGAACAAAAAGGGAAGTTACATGCAAAGAATTGAGAGCAAATGCAAAGGATATTATGCATGATGGAACATTTGCAGGGTATATCCATTGATTGAATTGACAATCAAAGGCAGAGTCACAGAACGCAAGTCACCTTGAAAAGCAACATTGGTACGGCCTGACTCCAGTGCAAAGACAGCTGCTTCTCTTACTGCCAAAGCCTGCACAGCAGCCATAACCATGATTCCAAGTATTTGTTTTTGTTTTTTTAAACCAAAGCAGTAACGGCAGTTCCACTGGAATCCGGTATCACCACTCCAATTGCACCATTGAACTCAAAGCTGCACCCATATTTATTTTAATAACAGCTAAAAATGGGTCAAATATATATTTTTTTAATATAAATGAAGTGTAAGACATGTTGCGATTAGAGGAAAGGTAGAGTAAAGTGGAGAGAAAGTGAATTTTGGAGAATTTGTGCTGAAAGAAAAAGATGGAAAGCAATGCGTCCAACTCAGGAGAGTGACATGTACCCAAAAAACAAAAACACAGGAGACTGGCACAGCATCAAAATACAAAAATTGCTAACATGCAAAGGACGTATGTAGGCATTCCACGAGGCGCGTGGAAGTAACCTACCCTGAGCAAACGGTTTCTGCGATGCGATGATATCGAAGTAGCAAAAAAAAAACAGGTCGCAGTTAACGACCGCCATTTGACCATTTCGCACTTGCTTCCCTTTCCCTCCCTTATGTGCTTCGGTATATAAATCCCCAATCCCTCGAATATCCCCTTTCCATTCCATGGCCCTCTCCTTCTTCCTCTTCTTCAACCTCAGATCGCGATGTACTTCCTCTGCAACTTGCTCGCACCGATGCCTTCTCATTGCCGTTTCCTCAACCACCACCGTCTCTCTCACCTCCCTCTCAGTTCCTCCCGCAAACGCTTCTCTCTCGCTCCGTCCAATTCCGCCTCCCTCCTCCACACTCGCCGTTCCAGCTTCGATCACTCTGCTCTCAAGGTACTCTTCTGCTGATTTAAATGTTTGATGCTAGAATATTTATTTTTGCCCTCTGCTTGTGAGACTGCAGGATTACGATTGCGTGGATTGTGTGCCGTTGTTTATTGTTTAATCCGTCTTTTATTCTGCAGTTACATCCATTGATTATTCAACAATATTGGTGCGGTGGTCGACGTACTGGTGTTAATACCAGAGCCTTTGATGAGGTACATTCTTGCTTTTATATATATATATAGACACACACACACTATGGATTTACTCTTACAATTCTTAATATCTGACACTATTAATTTACTGTTTAAAAAACAAATCACTGATTAGCAGCACGAGGAAGAAGCTCAAATCTACAAATGTTCTGTTCTGCAACCATAGTCTTATAATTTCCTTCAAAGTTCTATTCCATCCACTATTTGGTCTGTATTTTTTAATGAGAGCAATGATTGAGTTTTAGAAATAATCTTCAATTTTAACTGCATATAAAGAAACAATTGTATGATGAATGCTAATTTAAACTGCATTGTGCGATTTAGTAAACTAGTGCGATTCTTCCGTTAGCGACATTTGTGGAACTGACAGATTAGGCAGTATCTAGATAATATTTATTGTAACCCTTCTCTTGCCTTCCTCAACCTGTGTATGTGCATGTGTTTGTGTGTGTGTGTGTGTGTGGCAATATGCATATTTCCACATGTAAACATTTTCAGGGTTTATATCTGGAAGGTGGATGCATCACAAAAGTGAAATGAATTTAGCTCAATGACTCCCCTTGGGTTTCAGCAACTCATTTCTTGTCATGAATTGCGATTTATTTGTACTGATGCAATATCATGACATTTATAATGTTTTACAGGATTCGTTCGATGTACCATTGCTTAATGATTGGAGATCTAATGAGAGTCCTTCTGGATATGTGCTCTCATCCAGTGATGGTGAAGATAATGATAGCGAAGTCTTTCTTACTCCAGTGAATGATGTTGATTTGCCTGCTGTTTCTGTGTCAAATAATGAGGCTCTAACACTGGCTGCCCATCGGCTTGCAATCCTTGGGAGGGGACGCAAGAAACATAGGCAAGTATGTAGAACTTATGCAAATGGTGCTGTTTCTGTATATGTTTCGGAAATCCTTACTATTCGGTGGGAATATTTCACATATTGAAACTACTATTCTATAGGATAGAATGGTTTCTAGAAATTTGGTGTTATCTTGCTATACTTCTGCATTTAATGTATTATCAAAAAATTTATGCGATCTCTACTACATGTATTATACTTTATGATATATGCTATATAGTGTCACTGAAAATTTACAAAAAGCACGACTAAGATGAGGATTTGAAGATTACCAGGCATCAAAGATGTGGGTAACCTAAATGAATATAAGATTTCATTTTAGGTTTTTGTCAAAGCCAGCTGGACATTAAGTTCAATATAGTCAGTAACTTTATGCTTTATAGCCTTATATGTCATCTATTACTTAAATCCTTCTTCTCTGCTTTATTTATTTATTACTTTTTTTTCATAATTTGCATTTACCTGAATTTTTCCATTGCATTATTCTAACGTTATGGTTCATAAAGGATTGGGTTTTTATATATTTAGAGGAATGAAAGTCATGTTGTGTAGCAGACAAACTGTTTTTTATGTTGTGGTTCTTGCTTGATGTATATGGAAGTTGTCTAAAAGTTTGCTGATAAAATTTTGTTTATTTTTGTGACTGTAGGTTTTTTTTTCCCCTTTGTCTTGGTTGACTATTTTAGAGAATGTTCTGGTGTTATTCAGAGTCATTGATCTTCACTCCTGCATCGCCAACTTTTCTTTTCCAAAATGTTTTACAAATTACTACAGCTATGCTACACCTTAAGCTGTAGGTATATTTGATTTGTAGCTATGAAGAGCTCTAGATATATTTGGTTGTAGGTGATCTTGTCTAATTGACTGGTGCCTTACCGATTGCCCTTCCATTTCTCTGTGAAGTTACTTTAACACAGTTCAGTTTTTAATGTATTTGCAGGATCAAACATGGCATTTTCATCACTATGGGTCTTGTAATCTTCTTGACAGTGCTGCTTTTGTACGTAGATTGGTGTGCATGGAGAATTGTTAGACTGCCCTTGTCAGCTTTCTACTTGACCCGCCCATTTCTCATATCAGCCATTTTTGTTTCTTTTGCTGGCTATGTTTGTGTCCCAATTTTTCGTCATTTTAAAGCTATCCAAGTAATCAAGAAAGAAGGGCCTTTTAGACATCGCTTGAGAAAGAGGACACCCACATTAGGTGGTTTGCTTTTTGTGCCTGTTGGTATAACTGTTGCTCAAGTCGTTGCTGGTGTCTCGTCTATAGAAGTGACTGGCGCAGCTGGTGTAACTCTTGCATTTGCAGCAATTGGTTTACTTGATGATATATTAAGACTCACCAAGAATCATAGGAGAGGTTTGCCTGCATTGGCTAAATTTCTTTTGGAGGTGACCACTTTTTTATTAAAAACATTGTTTTTGGAGTTTGTAATATGCTTATTGACAAATTGATTTATATTTAATTAACAAATTTCACTATATGTTTTATTAAATCTACATTTTCATTCCGCACAGGTAGCTGTTGGAGCGTTCTTCTCATTTTGGTTGGATGTCACAAGTATATCTACACCCTATGGCATGTATATCTTCTTGTAACTAATCTGATCAACATTTTTCTGATGGTAACTCACATATCTGTTCTCATAAAAATCATTTTCACAGGCAGTTGCCAACATGACTTTTTGCCCCTTTTGTGCCCAAGTTAAACCAATAATTAAAAAAATATTAGAAGATTTTCTTTTTGTTTTCAGTTAAATACACTTGACAGGTTTTAATCTTTTCATTGTCAGACATGTTTAGTAGGATGTAAGACATGAAAGGATTTTGGTTTTCAATGATATAAAATGTTGTTTCCGTACAACCATCATTTGGTCTTACTCATGCAACTGGAAAAATGTCAAACATGGTTCTAGCTTGCGGAATAAGTTAGTCTTTAATCTCTTCATACTCTTTTGACTCAAGCTGAGACTTTAGTTCAGTATGCAAAAGTAAAATTATGTCTTTGTTCAGAAATTGAAGTTTTGTAATTATTGAAAAGAAAAGAGGTGAAATCAAATACATCAATTATACCTTTTCGTTTTTAGATAGAAAATTATATCAACCATACTAATTCCCTAATATTTTTTATATTACCATTTACAAATCATAACTCCAACTCTCCATTAATATTCAGTAAACAAGCTCAGTTTCAAGGATTATATCACCCATAATATCTTGAATAAGTTACTTTCAGAATATTAGATTTAGTTATTAGCTGCTTATTACACGCTCATGAGTAGAATAATTTTATTTATATAGAAATTTAATAATACAGTCGACTGTTAAGTCACTCATGATTATATGAAAGTTGCATAATTTGTTATGTAGTGTGACAGAAAATTTTGGGTGATCTTAAGAAAAACGTGTGAAATGTTTAATTTAGCTTAATTATGCCATTTTTAGGATTTTATCTTTAGATCAAGAATTTTCCCCTTATAGATTACAATGATTTCACTTTTGTTGAACACCGTGTTCTGACCTACCTATTTATTTATTTATAATTTGTGTTTTTTCATAATTTTTATCTTCACTGTTTTGAGTGATACTGCATAAATATTCTCATGTGCTTACTTGATTTTAGGTGCCACCCAAAAAGGAAAAGAGAAAACCTTTTAATGTGCTGATTTTTTATGTGATTGTGATGTTTTCTACCTTTTGTTGCGCTCTTAGCAACCCATTGGCTTTTCTGAAAATGCTACTTGACATATGCCTGCCAGAAAATTTTCTTTAAAAAACTTGGAAAACTAAATAATTGAAGTCTTGTAAGAACATTTTTTTTATGTTCAATCCTGTTAACCGCCAAATGTAGATGCTGATGTCCATAAGTGAGATTTCTTTTTTATTTATTTTATGTCAGGATATTTATTCGATTGATCAGGTAACACTTGTTCAAATGACATTATCTATCATGCCTTCTCCTTCCCCTCATTTCTTTACTTATATGCAGGAAGATGTTGGTTCCACTACCACTGGGCCTTATGTACTTGGGACGATATTACCAACTCTTGACTTCACTTTGTTTTGTTTCCATGGGACACGGGGTTAAATTAACAGATGGTCTGGATGGACTAGCTGGAGGTACTGCTGCATTGGCTTTTACTGGAATGTCAATAGCTGTGCTTCCAATATGTTCTGGTTAGTAGCATGTCTTTTAAGTCAACTATAGAATTTGAAACCAAATATCTCTAGGCCAGATATTCCTTATTTATCATTCCAGTTCCATGTTCAATCTATAATCATTCCAGTAAATAATATAAGGAAGAATATATGACTTGATAATGTCGGTCTGTTTGAGACCTTAATTTATATTATTTTGTCAGTAGGTTCTCCATGCTTCATGTTAAACTTTCTAAAATGGCAATGATGACATCTTTTTTGCAATTCTAGTGCACCTTGACCATTGTATCTCCCGTCACCATCTGGATCATAATACATTTTGGTTATTTTTCACAATAAAGCACTGCATACTTGTTGTCACTGGTCAGAAGCAAAATATCAGTTCTCTCTAAGACTTGGCAATGAAGCCTTGTGATAGATACTGTTTCAGAAAAATGCACCCCAACCGAAAATTACTGATATATCTCCTCTCTTGATCTAATATCAATGTGATATCAGAACAACCAGTGGGGACAAAAAATATGAAATTACTGAGAGAAATGCTAGAACAGAAGGAAAATCAATACTGATAGTCCAGGCTTTCGAGAGGCCTGGTCTCTCCCACCCTCGAAACTTACGTAATTCCTACCTCCCCTCTCTTCCCTCCTCTTTCTTATATTTTTCCTCCCACTCACAGATTTCCCACCCACACTGCCATGTAGGACAGTTTATTTGAGGTCACCGTGTGAGTCATGCAACCTTGGGGGCCTGATCCTCTATATCTGTTTCTATCCACCTTAGTCACTAACGGGTGCTTTCACCTTGCCTCTTTTCTAGGATACCAAGAAGTCCATTTTTAGTACTATATATAAAAATTATTAATGAATAATTACAACATAGCTCTTGTTTGATATATTTGTTATTGATTTGTAAACATGCCAAACCAGATCTTGCTATATTTGGAGCTTCAATGGCTGGATCTTGTGTTGGATTTCTTCTACACAACAGATACAAAGCATCTGTATTTATGGGTCATACAGGATCTTTGGCACTTGGTGGTGCATTAGCTGCAATGGCTGCATGTACTGGAATGTTCTTCCCGCTATTCATTTCTTCTGGAATTTTCATTGTTGAGGCATCATCAGTTATCGTTCAGGTTCTGTCCCATGCTTGTAATGCATCCAGACATTTATTTTGTCAAAGTTACTTTCTTGAGTAAAACATGCTCTCCAGTCTCCATCGTCCCCTTCAGGCCTCCACATTTCAAATGCATGTCACACTTACCCTGTTCTGTGAGACTGCCCCAATTAAGATTTTGGGGCAATGGGTATGTTAGTTTTGCGATACTGCATTGAGTTCAAAATTATTAATTTTCTTTCTCTAATCTACATAGGTTATCGGTAAAAAGAGTGTGAGAAACGGAAGACAAACTCACAAAGAAACATTGGGGTGCGGGCTGTTATTAGGTTCAAGATTTTTCCATTCTGGTTGTGCCTGTTACAGTTCAAATTTAAATTGCTTCTTTTTGACATATCTCATATGATCTAAACTCAACTGTCAATATGGATTGATATCATTTCAAACAAAAGAAAAAAAAAAAAAGAAAAAAGGAAGAGTGAATTTTGGCCATACCTCATAGGAAGGAAGTATTATTTTATCTTTCTTCTTTTTTACATAACAGCTATGTGGGATATTTGATATGAAAAAAGGAAGAGGAGTGAATTTTTGCCATACCTCATAGGAGGGAAGCATTATTTTATCTTTTTTAACATAACAGCCATATGGGATATTTGATATGCTAAATGTGAAGGTACCTTCTAATTTGCTAATTCTGACTTCTGTTCAAATTCTTCCACTTTGTTGCGCAGACCATTATGGGCCGCAGCTAGATATAAAATTCCACCTTCTCATTCTTTTTTTGGTCTGATTTGCTATTTCCATTCTCGCATTATTTTTGTATATCATGTTTGTGCATTTCAGCATTTGTATCATAAAAATTGTTGTCGTATTGCATCCTCAGGGCAATATAATTTCTTTCACGTATCAAGTTGGATTGAAATGGCCACTTATCTCTCTCATTATCTTGTCTCATGTCAAATTGTTTTCTTTAATTCATTTTCCATTTTTCCTCTCTGTGATTTGCATTTTGTTTCACTTTTGCCATGACACTTGAGAGATTTGGACTGTGTAATGTGAGGAATGAAAAGGGAGGAGGAACTGAAAATGAGTGATGCTTGTGCTTTCTAGGCATAGCTCAAGTGGTAAGGGATGGTTGGTGTCTGAGTTTCAGCATCAATCCATTGTAACTAAAGGAAAGAGCGTTATATGTAGACTGGCATTTTGTATTAATGTCTTTGTGACTCTTGTCTATTTTTCCCTTCCTTCTGTCCTCTTATTAAGTTTTAACTCTTATCAAATACATATTTATATGCATGCTATTACCAAGTAATTGTGTGTACTCTTCTTGTTGAATAATGCTGCTAGAATTAGGAATTAAATGATGATATCAGTTGTAATTTTGATGAGTAAAAGTCATTTTAATAGGTTATTGCCTTCTTTTCTATTTATCAGGCTTTGTACTTCAAGATAACCAAGGGCTTGCAGGGAGCAGGGTACCGCTTTTTCAGAATGCCCCCCTTCCATCATCACCTCCAGTTACGTGGGTTCAGAGAACCAAATATTGTAGCAGGTGCATATCTTATATCATCTGTATTGGCTTTGCTTGGCGGCTATGTGGGTCTTGTTTCAGCATAAAATCTCGAGTTATACACCTACTATCTTATATCATTCTGAGTTGATAGAGCATGCTCACTTTCTTGAGAGTTGACTGTCAAAAGTTAGTTACAAGGCCATTAGCAAAAAACGACCTTTTCTGAATTCTGACTGCACATAATCAAAAGTTGTTCTCACGACTCGAAGTCGAAGTCGTGAGGCTAAGCTATTTTTCTATACTCATCTTAGCCTAGCAAGGTACGAAATCTGAAAAACAAGACAATATCTATGTGCATTGTTATCATAGTTCGGAGGTGTACCAATTCCAAACGAAATGATAAAAGAAAGTGGAAAAAAAAAATAGTCATGATCAATAATTATTTAATAAGAAAATAATAAAAAATTTTAATGAAAAGTAAAAAATATTTGCAAAACTAAGTCAAGTTTAAAAGTTTATTTATACATAAAGAGAGGATAGAAAAATCTCTATACATATGTATTAAAAATAATTGTTTAAATTATTAATAACTGGAACAATATTCAATTTACCTCTTAAAATAAGATAAAAATTAAACAATAACAGAAATAATTTCTAAAAAAATAAATAAAAATATTTACCGTCTTAACTTGTTTGAAATGTATATATTTTCAACAAGGAAGAAGTGAAGTCATATAATATATATTTGTAAGTTAATTGATTTTAATTAAACTTAATGATTTGATTAAATTAAAATATTTTGAAGGCGCAAGAAATATAATTAACATTAAATCATCTTTATATTATTTTCATCCTTATTTGACAAACATTTCTTTCCTTCCCCATTTCTCTTTTACCCCGAAACATGACGGTTCTGAATTCTAATCTTTCTTCTGCCTTCCTCTACTCTGCCAGTCTGCCTCAACTGCGTTGTCCTCTGTGCTTCTTCGTTTTGCTCGATTTCCTTTTCTACCCGTGGTCCCAGCTCAGACCTCTTCCCCTGAACCACGTTTCTTGCTGCTTTTTCTTCTTCGTTCTCAACCTCGAATGAGTCTGTGGTCCGTGCAGATATTTTTTGGTCTATAATGACAATGATGGGCAAGATTCAAGAATCAAACTACAACAATCTTACAACAAATCAGACCACAGCCAGGGTTCAATTCAATCACAATAACATAGATAGGTAAAGCATAAACCCAACAAAACGCTTCGTATGGTTGCAGAACTTGGGAGTCCAAAACCAACACCAATATAACGAAAGCCTACTAAAAATGTCTAGGAAGATACAAAATGGTTCCTAACTCTACTACTAGGCAAGCTAATGATCCAAAACATCATATGAATGAAAATAAGTGACCCTCACGAAAACAATCCCCACAAAGAATACGTGTAAACAAAATGCAAAGTGGCACACGAAAAGAATCCACGCAAAGATCATGGGTAAGCAAAAACAAAGTGTTACATTCACAATGACTATTATATCTTCCTTGAAAATCATTAATTATAAAAAAATAAGTACAATTTTTTTCACATTCTTTTTATTTCTTAAATTTAATCATTCAAAAATTAAGTTGTTGAGTGAAAAGGTGTAGCTTTTGAGCTATTAGAATATATGAGAGATGAAAAAAAAAATGGGCACATGCAAGTATCATATTCCAAAAAATAATTCTTCTCAAAATCACTTCAAACATATCCATTACAAATATCGTGTTCCAATACTACATTTGGAAGCGGTTTCAATATTTTACTTTTGCAAGATCAAATGCAGTTCTCTCATAAAAATAGGGTACACTCTATATATATATATATATATATATATATTACGTCACATCAAAAGATGATCAAGGACAACCACATAACTGGAATACTATCACTTCTAAATCTAACTCTTGAATTCCGAACCTCACAAAAGCGTGATTTTTATGAAAAGGATAAGATTTTTCAACCTTATGCTAATAAATAAATTACAAGAACTTCTAATAAATTTTCTATAAGCTCACATACAAACCTTCACTTTTTAAGTCACAAGAATAATTTCAGAAAAATCTCTAAAAACACACATCAATAATTATCCAAAATCAAAATAATTTATATGATTAAAAAAATTGAATTCAAATTGGACTACAAAAGAATAGAAGAAAATGAAAGAAATATATAAGGAGGTTAGAGATTCATGAGTTTTTTTTAAAGAGTAGGATTTTACTTACGTATCCACATGAAATTAATAACTTCCTGAACTTGTAGTTATGCTGGTTGATTAATGGGTGTGGGTAAAGTAGAGGAATAGAGAGATTTGAAAGAAAGGAAAATTTTAAGCTACTCCCACCTTGTATTCCTATCGTCGAGTGAATCTATAATATAAAAAAATTTTAAAATTTATACATATATGAATATTTATAATTTCACACACTTTATAAAGCAATTCTTAAAAAATCTTAATGTCATTTGAATTAATGATTTTGAACAATTATAACTGGATATTAAATAATTACTAAAAATGATAATTCAATTTATTTTAAATTGAAAATAATTATTAATCTTTAACTATAATTAACGTGTGATTCTCTATCAAAAGTTGCCCTTCCCTTTAATGAACTGTTTCATCCAGTGAAATAGGGGGAAATAATAGCGAGCAACAAAGGCAAACCAACATAATGAGACTATTTTTGTTCCCAACAAAAACGAATTTCGTTATGCCAAAAACTTGACATTGGTTTGACATTATGCTACATCCCATGTGCAGCTTTCCTTTTTATTTTTCTTTGGCTTCTTGCGGACTAGGCTTCAGAGTTCAGAGTCAAGATGCCATCACATGGAGAGGGAAAGCACGAGAATTACCTTATTTTAGAGACCAAACAAAGAGATCCTTCTGTCTTCCAAATGGGACGCCTGATTATGTGCTGCCAATTATATTTGGCCAAAACCATCTTGAGAATGCAAATTGGTTGTATCTATATATCTGCACTAGGCTTCCAAAACTCATTGGCTGTAACGAACCAAAACTCGTTCTTAAGCTAAAGCATACTTTTCCAAGTTAAAGAAGTGATTAATCTACTATCAACTAGTCACTAAGTGTTGTAAGATTCGGATCAGTCTAGACTTTTTTTATTAGGGGTGACAAATGGATAGCTTTGATATATTTTGAATTATATTATTATTAGATAGATAAAAAATAAACTAATAATTTATTTAGTATTTATTAAAATTTGTTAAAATCATGTAATCCTTCTATGATCTATTTTAATGGATGATATCTAATTCATTTATTCTCAACTAGATATATCTAGATTCTTCTTATGTTTAAATATATTTTATTTTTTAAATTATTTAAATATTTATTGAATCTAATAAATATTTTAGTTAGTTTATTAACTATCCATTAACTAAAAATAATTTAATCCATTCAAATCCATTAAATCTTTAGCTTAATTGAATAGATTAGATGGATCATTGATTAATGAATCCAATTGCCGTCCCTATATTTAACCAATTCAAATTTATAATCAAACTAATTTAGAAATGTCAAAATCGAACCAAATTTATCAAAATCACTTGAATTAAACTATTTAAATCAATTGGTCAATTTTTTTAAAATTTAATATTTTTTATAATTTATGAATATTTTTATAAATTTTATATTATTATATACGAATTATTTTTATCACATTATTTAATTTGACTAATAAACTTAAACAATTTAATCAATTAAATTTTAACTAAAAATCTCATTGATTCACTGTTGTGTTTGATTTTAACAATAGAGTTTTACTATATTATTCTAAAACTTCATCTTAATAATCCTTTTAACACTTAATAAAGTAAGTATTAAATGTAAAAGTAAAATATTTAATATTTTAAAAATATAAAAAGCATAAAAAACTTATTTCATGTAATAATTAAAAAATTATTAAGATAATAAGTTATGAAAATATAAAATTATTCTTAACAATATTGAGATTAGAAGTGAGAACAACACTAAACTATTTTTGTTCTTTTTTTTACTAAACCTTTAATTTGGTCCCTCAAATATTATGTCGACATTATTTTGGTCATTAAAAAATATTGACATTAATTTAATTTTTAAATTATAAAATATAATATTATTTTAATTTTTTAAAAAAAGTAACATTAATTTAATTTTTTAATTATTAAAAATATTATTAATTTAATCATTTAATTATATAAAATTAATATTAATTTAATATTATAATAATAAAAATTATATTAATTTATTTTTTATTTATACATAAAAAAATAATTTTAATATTATATATTATGATTAAAAAATTAAATTAATATTAATATTTTTTAAAAGATTAAATTTAAAAAAAAGTTAAGAAGAAACAACACTAAACGTCAAATGGCCCAAATTCCAAATTCCAAAATCCAAGGGCTTCATAAACAATGGCATTGGACATTAATGACACAAGGCAACCATGCGAAGAACTTGGCCCCACTTCTGATGTCCTAACTTAATGCAGCATGTGACACCACTGAGCTTTCAATTGTCCACGCCAAAAAGGTCGCACAGACTCTGACCATGCATGTTCATTGGGATATGGCATCTGCCATCTGTGGCCGAGGTACTGAAATGTGACAGCATAAAACAAAAAGCAACCCTATCAATTAAAATTAAGAATTTTTTATGATTGTAATTTGAAATTTTTAATTAATTTACCATTGAATCACAAAATCAGTAATTTCTATATTACGTTTTTGTATTTTTATCATTTATTGAAAATTCATATACTATTTGATTGTATAAAATTTGATCAGTGACTAGTGATCCAATGAGCCAGCAGTCAACCCGAAATTAATCATCAATTCATAAAATTCACTGAAAAGTCATAAAAAAAGAATATTTGCTTTTGATATTGACAACTGTCTTCAACTCTTTTTTGTGCAAAATTGCCTTCAAATTTATCTGATGTTTGATCTTGCTTGGGATTCTAACTTATTGCTAAGAAATTTTAATACCCTAATGAAATGACATAAAATATAATTAAATTAACTAAATTAACAATTAAATGTAATATGTTTATAAATAATTAATAAATGAATTTAATTTTGTAAAAAAAATTAAATTATTAATTTAATTTAATAATTCATTAAATCAAGCTGTCTTTCCTACTGGGTACTTGATTTTGTTTTTGGTGCTAGTGAATGCCTCCCAATTGTCAACAATCAAGAAATAATTGAAGAAGCCTAGCGCCTTCCATTTCCAAAACCTATAATTAATTCACATGAGTTGCTTTTCCATCATATGACACATCATCATAAGCTTTCTGCTTTTTTTTTTTTTAAATTTGAGAGGCTTCTGCCACTCCGACCCCTCAAATTCTTTAATGTTCTCTCCGGAGACAAAGCCAAAGCCAATCCTAACCAAAATTTTCACTTTATACGCTTTGTTTTGCAAAAAGAAGAGATACAATACATAAAAAAATAGAAAGAAATTGAGAAGTGAAAGAGTTATTAATTATTTTATTTAATATGTATTTGAATTAATTTATTTTATAATTAAAATATTTTATAATAAAAATTTGATTGAAATTTTTTTTAAAAAAAATTCCTTTCTTAGAACTAATCTGCTGTTAAACATGTTCTATCATATAATGAAAAAGAATAAATGGCTTTTCTTTCTTTATTTAGTTTTATCAAAATAAAATAAAAATACATGTAAATAAATATTAGATTACTTTATTATTTTTTAGAATATCATGAAAGCTGTTTTTTATTTTTGTTATACTCTATTAGTTTTTTGTTTTTTAGCACATTTCTTGTCCTCCTAATCTATGTTTGAAGAAAAATAAAAAAAATGTGAGCTTATAGAAAATTTATTACTTTAAATATTTTCTTTTTCATTATTAGATCGATATTAATAAAGAGATGAATTTAATACTTAAATTTTTTTTCTTTTTTTTTCACTCCAAAAATGCTTGCCAAACAAAAACTTAATTTGAATTCTTACTTTAGCTTTAGTTACTGTTTGTGTTTGCTATTCACATATAAAAATATTTATGTTTTATTTGGTGTCATGAAAAGGAAAAAAGAAAGTGATATAATTGAAAAGAAAAAGAAAGAAAGGGAGAAGTAGAGAAAGGGATACAATGAAAATATTTGTAAATAACTATCAAATTACTTCATTACTCTTCACAACTCATAATATCATTTAATTTTAGTATGATTAAAGTGAGAAAACAAAATTTTAAAACTTTCTTTAAACAAGGAGGATGCAAAATATAATACTTAAAGAAAATTTATCACTCCAAGTCTCTTACTTTTCACTTCTAAATTGATACCAAGCAAATGAGATGAACTCAATCCTTAAGCATCTTTATTTCTTTTTCATTCAAAAAATGTATATTAAACAAATGTTTATATTTTAAATTTTAACATACATTAATTTTTTAATAAACTTACATATAACCCAATAATTTTATATGTTTTATTGAAATATTTATTATAAAAGAATTAAATTAAACATATTAACTTTATCTCTTTTTTTAGAAATGTTCAAATTTGTTGTGCTCAGCAAGGGGTATCGAATTGGATAATAATTTATGAAACTTTCAAATTTTCAAAGGCTTTTATTTTTCTTTTATCTGTACAAGACTGCGAAAGCAAAAGTAGCTTATTCTCTCATGCAGATTTGACACTAATATATATTTTCAATAAGATTTAGACATTAAATCTCATGAATAAAACATGTAACTAACTTCAAGAAACAATGATTTTATAAACCACCAAACTAACATTTTGATTTTTCTTTTCACTTGAGTGCGTGGATCAAGATGTTTGAGCTAAACCACAATTCAAATTAAAAAATTAGAAATCCAAAATGTGATAAAAAATTTTAATATAAAGAAATAATTTTGTCTGCAGAAAGTCTGTAGACGTTCACGTCAAAAGTAAAAACTGCGAGCAGGCATAGAATCTATATTCTATAATCTATATGATAACATATTATTAGCTCATTAAAAATAATCACACCTAACTAATATTAGTACCCTACAAAAGATTCCACCGTAAAAAGGAACTCGATAATGAGATTTGATAATATAATAATACGGAAAAAAGAACAAAAAGATGTTTAAAGAAAAAGCAGTATCCAAAAGGTTTAAAAAAAGGGGCAATGTCAACGAATTTGCTGTCTTTATTTCCCATCATTTTATTTGATTGCCAATAACCACCCAATCATCCACTATCCAATGGCCTCTCACCTTCACATACAAACACTGTTACAAAGAACCTTTTACTACTAATAAAAACGCAAAAAAAAAAAAAAAACAAACAAACAAACATAAGTCAACACAATTTTCGTGAGAGATCATAAACACAAAATTTAATTTTGATTAATAATAAATATAAAATTTTTTACCCTATTATCTAATCATAACATATTATTAAAGGAGCTTAATTATCATAATATATAAGAGTGAAACTCCTTTAACAAAATATATTATGGCATGATTAGAGATAATATTATAAAAAATTTTATACTTACCCGAAATCAAAATTAAATTCAATCAAATAAAAATGGTAAAAAAAAAAACAAAAGCAGAAGGAAGGGCATTATAGTCATTTGGGGAGCTGGACCTCAGGGAAGGAAGGATAACGCGCGCAGCGGGTGGACAGAAAGACCTTGCAATCGTCCTTGGGGCAGATGGTGGGGACGTAGGCGATGTCATCGCAGCCGTCCGTTCGGTGCCTCTTGAAATCGATCAACGTGGCGAACATCGCGATGAAGAGGACCAGCTGGTTCACCGCGTACCTCTGCCCCACGCACTGGTGCGCCCCGGCCCCGAAGGCCAGGAAGTTCCTCTTGAACACTTGGTCCTCTTGCCTTTCCTCCGAGAACCGGCCCGGGTCGAACCGGTCCGGCTCGATGAACCCTTGGAACGACGACTCGTACGTCGACGGGAACACGATCGAGCCTTTCGGGATCGTGTACGTCTCCGTCAGCGGGAAATCCTTCTCCGCGATGTGCGGGACCAGCGTCGCCGGCGGCCGGTACCTCAACACCTCGCGCGCCACCGTCTGCGTGTATTTCATCTCCCTCAGCTGCTCCGTGGTTATCAGGGCGTTCGACTCCGGCGACCATATCCCGGCCACCTCCTCCCTCACCCTCGTCAGCACGTCCGGGTGCGAGTCCAGCAGCGTCACCGCCCAGAGCAGGGACGACGTGGAGGCGTCCTGCGCCGCGAAGAGGAAGTCGAAGAGGTAGCCGCCGATCTCGGCGTTGGTGGAGAACGGCGGCGTCGCGGCGCCGGCCGACTTGGCCTCGGCGATCTCCCTGAGCGTGTCCTGCATCCAGTAATCGATCAGGCAGGAGGGCTCGTCCCCCTTCTCCATCCTCGCCTTGCTGTGCTCCGTGCAGGTGGCTAGGGTTTTGGCCAGCCGGTCAACGGCGAGCCTCGCCCTGCGGAACGCCGTGCCGGGGAGATCGAAGGGCAGCTTCATGAGGCCAACGTTGAAGAGGAAATAGTCGTGCTTGAACCGTTCGCGGGCTTCGATGCCCAAGTAGGGGCCCACGAAGACCGTCTGGGAGGTTTCGAGGTTGAGGTCGCGGGCCAGGATCCGGAGCGGCATGGGGTTGGGCGCATTCTCGGAGGAGAGCTTGACCCAGGCCTTGAGGTGCTTGAGGATGATAATCTGCTGCAGGGTGGTGTAGGTGGAGAGGGCCTTGGGGGTGAAGTTGGGGGCAATCCGACGGCGGAGATCTTTGTGATCTTGACCCATCATGTAGATGAGGTTGTGCTCGCCGAAGAGCTTCTTACCGAAGGGGTGGCCCACGAGGCGGAACGCATTGGGACGGACATTGGCAAAGACCTTGTGGGAGAGTTCGGTGTCGCGGATGAAGATGATGAAGTTGCCGATGAGGTAGTTGGCGGAGAAGCCGTGGTTGGAGGACTTGGCGTTGGCTGATTGTTGCTCCCAGAAGTTGGTTGGGTTGCACACCAATTGCACGGCGTTGCCGAGGAAGGGGAGGACCAGGGAAGGGCCAGGGATGAAGCGCTTCTTGGTGAGGTACGAGATCTGTTCCAGGAGGAGGAGGAGAGCAATGAAGCAGATCAAGTATGGGGTTATCTGGGTGAGGGTGGAGGAGGAGGAGGAGGAGGAGGAGGAGAGGATGGAGGTGGGAGTGAGAGTGGCCATCCTCTGTTTTTCTCTGTGCTTTGTGAGGGTGTTTTGCAAATGTGAGAATTTATTTTATGCAGAGACAGAGACAGAGAAGGGGCACTGTTTAAAGAATAAATTAGTTGGGAAAACTGAAAAATGTCTACCTTCGTCAAAAAGTGACAGAATCAGAATGAGAACGAGAAGGAGTGGACGATGAATTCAAAACATCGAAGTCAAATTTGGGTTCTCCTCAGAGGTAACGGGCAGGAATAGTGAAATGATGGGGTAAAAAATAAAATAGCAGTAGTGAGAGTGAGAGGGTAGGTATAGAAGCAGAAATGGGGGATTTTTGAGTAGCAGAGAGAGAGAAGGAGAGTAAGTTAAAAATACTAAAAAGAATGGGGGAGGGGTTTGGGGGTGTGGTGGGTCTATGGTAGGGCTGAGTTCCAGCTAGGAAACTGTAGGCAGTGACGTAGGATTTTAAGCAGATTCGTTCAGGACAAGAGAAAGACCAGCTCCTCCTTTCTCTTTTCTCATTTCAAAATTCTTTTATTTCCTTTTGTGCTTGCTTTTCTTCTCTAGTCTGCTAAATTTTTTCTTCGCTAATTACTAGAAAGCTCTTCTTGTTACTTTTTCTTTCGGTTGCCCCTTGTTTCTGTTGCTATTCCCCATTATAAAATTCGCGTCCCTAAAAATATATACGAACCACATGTTACTACACACGTTTTGGGTTTGTTTTTGGTCAAATATATATTATTTTTTAGTTTATTATTAAAATAATATATTTTTTAAATAATTTTCTAAAATAATAGCTTCTTCTTCATGTCACTCCTAAATTTTTGTTACTATATTTTGGGTACACGCATGACACAATCCTCTCAAGTTTCCTAACCAATAACATCATAGAAAATATATTTCACAAATTTAAATCATACATCTATTATATAATTAAATTAGATTACTCTACAAAATTATAAAAATATATTGAAGGTTAACATTCACCTTCAAAAGCGATTCACACATGTGGATGAGTTAATACATACATGGGACAAATATGACGGAAAAGATTTGAATGATTTGGCGACAGATGTGGATGTAAAGGATTACATTCTTTTTTATTAGTAAAATAATAAGATAATATTATGTTAAAAAAATATAAATTTTTAAATATAAAAATAATATTTATAGTTTATTATTTTAAATTTTAATATATTAAAATTTATATTTATTTTTTTAATAAAATGATCATGTTATAAAAAAAATCTAAATTTAAATGAAAATTATTTGGTGGATATAATTAATAGGGAAATAAATACTCGTGTAAGGAGGACGTGGGTGCGCTGGAGTCGGTTTATATTTACATGACTCGCGTGTGAAGCGTCATGTTATGGGACCCTGACATTGAGTCACGGGAGGATGAAGGAATCTAGAGGATGAACTGGTCTCAGAATCACAAAATTTGTCAAGGATAAAAAATGAGCGACCCTCGTATCTGCAATGATATAATGGATATATTGTTTATCTAAAATAAAATAAACATCAGTGGATTGATTAAATAAATAAAATAAAATAAATATTAAAATGAATAAAAATAATACAAATTATATATTTTTTAATTTTTTAAAAATATAAGTGTCATAATTTTAATATTTTAAAAAATTTTAATAATAATTTTGTCTCAAAATCATCTTTTATATATATCTATAGTAATTATATTGATATAATTTTTAAAATTTTAAGATTAAATTAATATTAATTTTATATTATTAAAAAATTAAATTAATAATATTTTTAGATTATTAAAAGAATAAATTAATGTTAATTTTGTTAAAATTAAAATAATATTATTTTTTATTATTTAAAAATTAAATTGATGTTAATTAGAAGACTAAAATTTTTTTTATTTTAATACATAATTATCTTACTAACAACTCACTGAATGAGCCTTATTGAATAAAAAAATAATTTGAATTAAAAAAAAATATCACATAAAGTACATTGAACACTAACTCAATATAATTTAAATTATTATTATTAAATCTCATTTTGTTATCCTCATTTAATTTTGAAATAAATACATAAAATATTTTCACAATTTAAAAATCTTTTTTAATGAAATTAAAACTATCCTAAATGATCATTTAAATCATTTAAAACATAAATATACTCATACATGGTACGAAAATAATGATTAGTTTCGATTCCTGTGAGTCATATTTCATGAAAATAGTCATACTATTATCACTATTGATATGAGAGATATTAAATTTATAAAGTAATTTAAAAAAATTAAACTTTATAAAAATACTCATGATTTATACTAAATAACGACTAGTCTATATATATAGTAAAATCAAATTTGCACCAAAAAATATAATAAATTTAAATTGAGTCTAACAAATATTATTAAATAAAATATACTAATTACTAATTCAATTTAAATAAATAATATAAATTTAGTAAAAAATAAAATTACAATGTACCAAAAAAATACATTAAATTATTCTTTCAATAATTTAAAATTTATATAGTTACTTGGAGTTAGCACCTCGAATGCCCGGAAACGTAGCTGTAAAAAAAAGTATGAGTAACGTGACAAAAAATAATTTTTTTAAATATATTATTTTAATATTAAATTAAAGAAAAATTAAGTCAAAACCCCCATACTTTAAGTTTAGTCATGTTTTATGCCACTAACTGCATAGAGTATATAAATTTTTTTCAAAAGTTGCTAGAATTATCTGAGTTGGGAGAGTGGCGGGTCTTAATAACGAAGCTGCTGATTTATCTTATCTGAGTTTAATTTATGATGATATTTGGGAGTTGAGGTCCTATCTTACATTATCGTAATTTTGTCTTTACACTTAGAAAGACTAACAAGGCTGTCTATAGATTAGTTCAATAGGCTCAACATTCTTCTGAAAGTTTGGTTTCCCCTGTCCTTTCCATTGATGTACTTCATATTGATGTTATTTTTTTTTCTGGTTAATCTAATTGCATCTCTTTTCTCAAAAGACAAAAAAAAAATCGTTTACATCGGTGCTTTTTTTATTATCTTAAATTGCATCGCAATTTTTTTTATAAAAATAATTTAATATAAAAATAAAAATAAAATTATTTTATAAAAATTTATTCTCATATCAAATATACACATTAAATTTAATAATCTTAAAAAAAAGTTTTGAGAGAAACTGGACAACTCTTTCTTTTGAAAAATTTCAATCCTAATTTTTTTCTCCACTTATTTTAATTCAATTAATTTAGTCAAGTTAGGCACACCACCTATCATATGCTACTTTAATTATATGATTATTATTATTTTTTATAATGAGACATAATTCACATAAATAACTTGTATATTAACGATGCAATATATAAAAAAGTAAAGTGCATTAAAGACCAATGGTACGTAGGTAACATTTTCTCTGATGTCTTAATTGCTAGCGAAATTGGGACCCTCAAGTGGGGACCAATGGGATGGATGATAAGCCATTCAGATTTTGAGTTGTCACAAGTTCATGAGCTTGGGGAGACCGATCAGTATTTGAAAATTAACCCATCATTTTATTTAATCCCATGTGGAACACGTTCTGGTAAATTACAATAAATTCCTCTTCTCTGACCAACAGAGTAAAAAAAAATATTGAGGGGCTATTAAACAGCATCCTAATAGGATCTTCACAGGCTGGGATAGTGTGTGCCAGCGCATCCTTGTTTCGTTGTTTTCGCAAAACTGGGTTCAAGGCAACACCACCAAGTTTGTATTGATTGAAGTGACATACTCAGACAAGAGCTTAGGAATAATTTGATGTCAAATCGAAATAATGGCAAGTAATATTGTTGGCTGGTTGGAGCATCTCACCAAAAACTGTCCTCAGAACATCGTTCGACGTACAACCAAGACAACAAATTCCCCTCAAAACTTAAGTCTCATGGTCTCAAACATACATCAAGAATCCCAAAATAATACGGTATCCAAAAACAGATATAAAAATATGAATTGGCTACATATCATGCACAAACCAAAAACGAGCAAATCATCAATGTAAGTTATTATTGAGACTCGTAACGCGTTCCCATTTTAAAATGTGATAATCTTCTTTCTTTTAAACTTTATGACATCCAAAATAAAATAAAAGTTACTTCAATAAAATATAAGTGATCCCCTCAAGCGTACTCACGTAGAAACAACTATTTGCTAAAATGCACATTTAAAAAAAATTGTATAATTTTCTTAGTATTTTGCTAAAAATGAGCATACTTTAGAATGGTAGTATGAACATCAAATTTTAAAGAGTAAAATATGGAATAAATAGTATAAATTTCTTTAGTTTCTTTAATCAAATATATAATTATACTTTGATCTTGAAAATACACATTGTAATGGAATCAGATCATTTAAGAGTTTGTTAGGATGGTTAGACTCACATGTGTAATTCTGTTACTTGTATCGTCTGCTATATATAGCAGCACTGTGATTATACTCAATAGGATTCATTTCATTTGCTCCTTCCATGACTCTTGCTGTGCTTTGCTCTCTCTGCCTCTGATACCATTACACATTACACTTTAAAAGATATGAATGGGTAATTTGTAATGTAAAGAAATATCAATTTTTCCAAATAGAATTTATGGCTTGACCTTTCTTTGGATAAGATGCATTTAACTCAAGTGTACAGAAGTCCCACAAGACTGCAGGTGCCATAACTTCAAGCAAGTAAACATGTCTCCATAGAATGTATAGTTGATGAACAGAAGCCTGTGTATTTTTTTATTTAATTTTAATTTATTATCAATTTAAAATTTTTTATATTATTTAATAATTATATTATCATATCATTAATATTTAACTTTTTAAATATTATTATTTTAATTAAATTTTTTTTAATAATTTAATAATATATAATTATATAATAATATAAAACATTTTACACGAATCAAAATTAAACTATTTTTTTTCATTTATTGCAATAGGACAACAACGTATTTAGTGTGTATACTTTGTGAATAAACATGCTGTCCACATTTTTCTTTTTTTTATTTTTATTTTTGTATAGTGGTAAGAAAAGAGAAAGACAAACTAACTTTTAACAAAGTGGATACCCATCAAACTTGCAAGCAATTAAAGCTTGACCAAGGACTAGAGGAGGAGAGTCTCAGATATGAAGACTTTCCTCACCTGAAAGCTCCCACTTTACCTAACATATCGGCGCAATAATTCCCTGCACAAAGGGTGTCCACATTTCTTCTTGACAATAAAAATGAATGATATTAATGTGTGAAGAACAATGCCTACATTTCTTCTTGACAATCAAAATTAATGATATTATCAATGCAAGAGCAGTGAAAGGCCTTAAATACCATTCTTTCAAAGGACATTTGAGGCAGTAGAGAAGAACTAACATTTTTTTTTTGTAAATAATATGTAACATTTTTTTTTTGTAATTTTGTTATAAGTGCATAGTGTATACACATGTAAGAAAATATTATGAATTATTTGAAACTTGAATTTTGAGTGAAGTGAGGTTACTTTTATAATCTTTATTATATTTTGCTAATAAAATTTGATTATCACCTTTGTTCGTGATTATAGACTATAAGTTAAATCACATAAATTTTTTATATAGGTTATTCTTATAGTTCCACATTATTTATGCTGCTATTATTTGTTTGGGGACCAACATTGCCTAAAGAAGTTCTTAGTTTATGTTAACAAGTCAATACCATTTCTCACTAATATTCAGTCAAGATTGCTACAGGCAGAAAATTTTGCCAGAACCAGATCTAGTGATAAATATGCCATAATGCTCTCTTCCTTAAGAATGAAG
Source organism: Castanospermum australe (assembly GCA_019955255.1). Lineage (NCBI taxonomy): Eukaryota > Viridiplantae > Streptophyta > Magnoliopsida > Fabales > Fabaceae > Castanospermum > Castanospermum australe. The sequence goes on from NSJW01000821.1 coordinate 441,897, forward strand.
CTTAAGAAACGTGCAGATCTCTCAAGATATAAGATAAAGCCATATTTTATTTCATTCATGTGAGATAAGTTGAATCCTCTAATTTTTTTTTAGTGAATTTCGTGTACTTGATTGATATGGTTAGTCTAGTCTCAAATTTAATAATTAATGCTGTATCAACTCAACTGAATTGAACCTATAATTCTTCTAAGTACATCCATTTTATATTTTATACAATATCTTTACTATGATTCTTTCCACAGCTCATCTACTGGCAAGACCTTTAAATTTTTGTCATATATAAGAGTCATGTGTTTCTTCGTTGTTAATGTACTTTCTTGGAATAACTTAGATTGTGTGATTTTACAATTTTAAAAGGAAAATATGATTTTTGACCAATTTATTTATAGTATATCTTTATTAAATTATATTTTATTATTTATGCTATTATATAAAGAGAATTTTTTCTCTTTGCCACCATCTTCATTTTTACCTCTCCCCAATATATTTTTTCTATCAGTAAAATTAAAAAATTAAGTAAAAATAATGAATTAATTATTAAAATTTTGTAGAACAATTGTAACTTTTAAAAGATAAAAGAAAAATATGAGTAATAGTTAATTGATAATTATATCCTATTATTTTATTTGTGTTAAATATATAAGTAATGACAATAATTATTCAATAATTGAACGAGGCAGTCTTTTATTTAGTCAGAAGGAACAGAAAATTTTTATATCGTATATGATATTGTCCCCTATGGATAGCACTATTAGTATATTATTCTTTTTGGATCAAAATCAAAGCTTATTTGTCCTACACTCTAATCTTCCTCTTACAAAATATTATTATTTTGAACTTTCTCGGTGGTTCTCTCGTTAAACAAACCAAATGGTACCAAAATATTATATATTAATCACAATAATCTATTAATTTTAAATTAAACTAAACTAAATTAATCAATATATATTTTAAATTAAATTTTAATTTATTTCTTGCAAGTCACAACTGTTATCTCTATCATCTCTCATTCTCACATCCTTTTTTTTTTCTTGTAAATCACGTTTAGAACTCCCTTACCTAAGACGTTATATTTGACATAGTTTTAAAAATCAAATCGGTCACTGAACTGGTCGAGGTATTGATTCAAGGTTTAATAGTTTGACCGTGGTCGAACCGTGATCAAACCGAAATATAATTAAATATATATTTATATCTATATATAAATATAAGTATATTATATATATATATATATAATTATTTATATACTAATAAATATATAAAAATTATAAAAATACAATATAAATCAATAATAAAATTATTTGAACATAAAATAATAGTATCATAAAGTAAAAAATATTACATTCATATAAGCAACACAACATTAATCTACATAGTAATATAGTATATAAATTAACTAAAATAAACATAATTCACATAATTCATAATTTATAGTCTTACACTAACATAATATTAATCTACCATTATAGTTAATCATACTAACAATAACAATCTTAAACAAGTAAACAATATAAGTTTAATAATATTCCATCAAAAAACTTATAAAGTATACAAATCAACTAAATCTCAATTTGTATATCATCAACAAAGTTTTAAAAATCGAATTGGTCATTGAACCAGTGAATAAGCTGATTCATGATTTAATGGTTTTAATGTGGTGGAACTAATAATATAATTAAATACATATTTATATTTATATATATTAAAATTTTAATATATATACTAATTAAAATATATATATTATATATATATATATATAGACACACACACACACTCTCTTGCACATTTTATATATTTTATAAATATATTACTCACGAAAGATCATATTAAAAAAGTTATGCACCTTCTGCTGATACTAATTGTCAAGAAAAATAGAGTTTTGGTTGACAAAAAATGTTAAGTATTTTGACTATTTTCTTATAGTATATAAAAAAAAGTAATCATATAAGTAACAAAGCATGTTGGTCTGATAGTTTGTGCGTTGGAAGCCTAATCTCATGATCCGTATTCGAACCTCAGCTACTCCATTTTGTTTCCAAAATTTAAGTTTCAACCCGGAACCAGCCAAACCGCGACCGGTTCACACTGTTCAGCGATTCAATACCGGTTTTGAAGCATTTCGATTTGTAAACTTGACCGAACCGGCTAAATGACCGGTTCTCGGTTCAACCGATCCGACCGGCCGATTCGGTCCGATTTACTCCATTTTGTTTCCAAAATTTAAGTTTCAACCCGGAACCAGACAAACCGCGACCGGTTCACACTGTTCAGCGATTCAATACCGGTTTTGAAGCATTCCGATTTGTAAACTTGACCGAACCGGCTAAATGACCGGTTCTCGGTTCAACCGATCCGACCGGCCGATTCGGTCCGATTTTTTAGAACCTAGATATTTGATAAGGAGAAATGATAATTTTATTTTTTGCACATTTTATAAAATGTGAGAATCTCATGTTTGTTTGTAAAAAAATTATAAAATAATAATTTCATTTATGGAGAGGTGGAATTAAAATTTCATATTTTGTGAAATGAGATTAAATTTGTTTCCTAAAATATCTTTAAATTTTTTTATTTACACCAATTGTCTTTCTTATATTTATATTTTTTGGTAAAATATTGTCCTTCTTATATTTAACCTAAAACATTAGAGGACATTTTATAAGAATAAATTTTATATATTTGATTACTTATTAATCTTGATGATATTTTTTTTTTGTGATATCTTAATGATATTTTTAGTTTCGATGTAAATTGTTTGGCTTTGATATAAAAACTTATCTATCTTCTATTCTATTATATAAAGGGGATTGCCCTAATTTAGTATTTATTTTTTTATTTTCCTAAAATATTATTAGTAACTAACTAATCACAAACATAAACAGGGATAAAAATGTAAATCTATTATATAAAGGGGATTGCCCTAATTTGGTATCCATTTTTTTTTATTTTCCGAAAATACTATTAGTAACTAACTAATCACAAACATAAAAAGAGATAAAAAAAATGTAAATAACTTTTTTTGGATAAGTAGTTATGTATCAATAGTTGTTTCACGTAGAGAAATTATCACATTCTTACTTCTAGGATTACAATTGCATTAGAATTTCGACTTAAAATTTATAGTTACAATTATCTATAAATATTCCTCACTTTTATAGAGTTTTTTTTTTTAATTTATAGATAGTTATCTTCCTCACCTTAGTCATATTATAGAGAATTTATGTTCAAACTGATAGCAATATTTTCATACTTACATTCTTTATGTATAAGAAAAATAAAATATAAATCTATCATGCAATAAATAAATTAAAATAAAAAATGTCATGCCTCTCTATTTGCTAATTTATATAAAATAAATAAATATGAAATATTTACTTTACGTAATAACATTATTCTTTTAAAAGATAATAATATTTGTTCTAATCAAATTATAAAAAATTAAACTTAAACATTATTGTTAATATTATAAGAGGTATTTATGTTATTTATATCAATTTTGATTTTATTTTATATTAATTTTTATATATCAAATAATAAAATGACTTATAAAAATATTATATTTTAAAAATTAATAAATTATAAATTAAGAATAATTTTTTTTTATTTCATTTCGTTATTATTTTATTCTAATTCTATAAAATTATTATTCTGTATACTAAATATAAGTTCCTAAGATAAAGAACTGTCAGTGCAGAAACGTTCAAGTCTATAACCCAAGTAAGTTGCATCATCTCGAAGAAAGCCTTCAGGTTTAATGATAAAAAAAATTCCAGCAAATGCCAATATCAGAAAAGTGAGCAAATCTAACCTTTAGAAAAACCTGCGCATTAATACTTGCCTCAAATCACGTTACTCTATGTTTTTTTTTTAATCATTTGGAGTTTTGGTGGTGATCCAAATGGGTTTACCTGATTCAACTTTTATATCTCAAAGTATATTATTTTATCCCAAAAGAAAATAATAATAGTATCATAATTCTGCCTTAAAAAATCGTGGGTCGGTGCTTGATTGGTGTTTTTCTTCTCTTTTTCGCTGTAAAAAACATATTGAAAACCAAAAGTCTTCATTTGTTTTTTTTTTTTTGGTATGTTATTTGGTAAAATTTCCTGCAAAGTTCCCTGACTGTGCCCAAGTGCTTTCTCTCTCTCAATCTCCATCTCATTCTAAATGTTTCTTTTATTTCTAATTTCTGTACGGCCTTGGCATAGGATTTAGAATCCATTATAACTTTTGGGTTCTTAAAGTTTCCTTCGCCTCTGTTTGATATGTGCATTTTGTATCATTTTCATTTTTCTCTTTCCATTTTTCTATGGCACTGCAGAGTACTGAATCTTTGTGTTTTTCTTTACATGAATGTAAGCCTACTCGTTTGACTCCAATGCAATCAACCATTTCAAATAAAAATGAATGATTAAGTTTTGGTTTTTTTTTTTTTTTCCGTTCCCCCTTCCATTGATAAGTTTAAATGCCAGCAACTGATATATTTAAATTTTAAAGATATGTACGTTACTGAATGGGAAGAAAAAAGTGATAGTCAAATGTGGTAAGTTTAATTAAATTTAAAAATAGTAGATAATTGTAAAATAGGTGGATACAGATTGAATTAATTAGTAGATAATCCTTTTAATTATTGCTCACCCTTCCCTATGAATTCAAATAGATAGATATAGATTAAATTAGTATATAATTGTTAAATTTATAAACATTTGCTCATTCATAACATCAAAAGAATTACAATTATCAATAAACCTCTTTTCAAATTTTAATTTGACTTTTTTAACGTCACATAATTGTTCAGTTAAATGTTCATTATAAAAATAAGCTTATTGATAACATTATAAGAGAGAATAAAGAACTCTTATTTAGTTTTTTCTTTTTTAAAAAAAATTTTGTCTAAATTTGAGAGGCACGTTAGTGCCTCTCAATTTGCTGGTCATATAAGAAAAACAATACTAAATTTACTTAACTAACTCTTCATTGATATAATTATTTTTCTTAAATGGGCTTTTTCAATTCTTATTCTTATGAAGCACATGCAAAACTTTCCGTAGCCTCTATAATTATAATATCTAAATGAACTCAAGTAAAATCCACATGTCATAGTCAAGAAATACAATGAATTTCCAAGATTTACGCTACATTTCAAGATGCCAAATACTTGCATGGCAAGAAAAGCCAAAAATGGAAACAAAAGCAGGCTCCAGCCTCCAGCCATCTATCATAGCATGCTTAAAGCCTTCTACCCCTTCTACCACTCTTTCTACGAGTGCTATCCGAAGGAATGGGTGTCACATCCTCTGAAAAATCACGATATATTAATTAAAAATAAATTCCATTCAAATGAAATAAATCAGAAAACAAAACTGATAAATGTAATGAATATAGAAACGAAAAAAGGAACAATCCTTCACAGTAAACAAGTAAATTACCCCCCTCACTCCAATTAGCTACACAATATTCATCAGATAAATATAAATAACAAGAAATAAGACAGTGGCAATGGTAAGACACATAGCATAAGACAGCTGCTAAAACTAAGAGGCAAATAAAGTTGACTAAGGTTTTCTTAAAAACGCAAATACCTATACGACCAATTTTCATTCCTGAACGAGCAAGGGCACGGAGAGCAGACTGAGCACCAGGACCAGGTGTTTTTGTCTTGTTTCCACCAGTGGCACGGAGCTTGACATGAAGAGCAGTTATGCCCAGTTCCTGCTCCAGAATACTTGGAATTAGTTCATGAATTTTAACAGTTTCACAGAAAATAATATCTTACTTATTACAGTGATTTAGCAGGCCATGACCAGAACAAAATCATTCAAACACCTAACTAGTAGAAATGACCATTGATACTGGATAGAAAACAGGAAGATTAAGTTGGAATTCTACCAAATTCATAAAGAAGAAAGCAGCATACTGGTCATGAAAGTTAACAAGGTCAATAGAAAGAACTATGTTAAAGAGAAACCGAATGACCTTGCATCTGGCAGCAACATCCTGTGCCGCAAGCATAGCAGCATATGGAGATGACTCATCTCTGTCAGCTTTAACCTTCATTCCACCTGAAGTTAGGAAGCAAATTACATGAGAATAACACTGCAGTTTTCCTATATCAACTAAAAAACAGAGACCTTATCAACATTATTGAACGGTAAGAATGTTATCTTGGTGATATACAAATGGAAACCAAGTAAAATTTTCGAAGTTGAGAAAGTCATAAACATTAAGATAGTGTAAATCAAATTTTGTAGTGAAGGGTTGTAAGTCTTTACTTTCAGGATAATTCTTATAACCCAGTCCACTAGGCTCCCAAGTCCCACCATTGCAGGGTCTGGGGATACCTCAGCCCAAACATATATATCTTACAAAGAAGAGATACATTGTTGATACATTGTTAGGAGGAGCCAAAGGGTGAAAAATACATGTTTATATAAAAAATAATGAAATCCGCTCAAATTGCATATGGTACTACTTCAATGTCAATATATTATAACACATGTGAAAATTTAATAAAATCTGGAAAAAGGGATAGCACTAAATTACAATCGTTGATTTACTACTGCCTGCAATGTCAATAGAAGCACTCTTACCAGTAATTCGGACAAGGGTTTCCCTCCCAGACAAATCAGTCACATGCTGCAATCATATAAATCATCCAATTACAACTAGACTTCAGAAAATGCTATCTCAAATCAAGAAAAAAAACGAAAAGCTGCATATACTCACGATGAAGGTGTCATTAAATGATGCATAGATGCGAGCCACGCCAAAAACATGTTCACCTTCTCTAACAACTGGACCAAGAGTCACATTTTCCTCCTTTGGCTCCCTAACCTTTCTCCTTGACTACAAGAGACAAACCACATCCTATTATAATTGAATCCAGGTTGCATTTCCAAAGATGAAACAACAAATATTACCAAATTCTCGAAAGGACTAACGTTACGAGTACTAATCTCTGTTTTGAGAATTGTGAAGCCATAACACAAACCCATAAAAAAAATGGCGAATCATGCCAATCAAACACATGTGAAAAAACAGCATATATTCCGGCATTCAGAACCGGAAAACACCTTGAACCCACACGCATTAATCACCAATTTCATCTATCTATACACCCACAGATATAAAGCTACAGATTTGTTGGTTCTACAACAAAGGGAGAAGTTCATGAGCTTCAGACAACGGTGCAAGTAAGAGAAATGAAGCGAATATTAGCAGGAAATCTTCGTACCATGGTTGAAATGCGACAAGGAAGAACGCTAAGGTTTCGGAGTTTGGAATGAAGCTTCTGCGTTTCAGGTACTTCGGAAAACCTTGCAATGTGAAAATGGAGGCTGCGTTTGCTTCGTTTTTAAACGACGGGAGGGGTTAGGGTTTTGCCACTGACTCAGAGTAAAGGACCATAATTTGCGAAATTAGCTTTCTTTCTTAAGTAGTAATTAACTAATTATTCATAAAGACCCCTCAATCTTTTTATTTTCGAAATTAGCTTTCTTTCTCTCAAGTATTTAACTATTTATTCGTAAGACCCTTCAATCTTTTCATTTTCGAAATTGGCTTTCTTTCTCAAGTCATTATTCATAAATATGCTAAATTTTATTGAAATGCATATTTTTAATGTGAATTAACTATCAAGTTCAATCTAAAAGAAGGGTTTTGTTAACGTGTATCTAACAGCACATGTTAAGTGTTAGAACCTATATCTTAAAAGAAAAAAAATTGATTAGATGGAGGTTAGATAAACAGACACAGAACAAAAATTCTCATTTACCTATGCGTAGACTGGAGAAAAATTGCATGCAACACTGTTTGTTTTGTATGCATTAAACTTTTATAAACAAAGAGCTTCAAGACAACAAAGGTAAAAGGAAAATAAGGATTTTTGTGAGTGAAAGATAAATATGTGTTAAATCTACATTCTTCTTTTATTATATTAATAATATTAAAAAGAAAAGTATTGATTTAGTATAATATCCATTTATTCAATGAATTATTAGAATGTTCTTAAGTTATTATCATAATATTACTTTTTTTTAATTTAATTTTTTAAAAATTTATAATGGTGATTTTATTATGATTTATATCCTGAAATTATTATATGTAACATGATTTATGAGCAAAAGATAGATACTCCAATTTTTGAATTACTATATTTTAGTGCACAATTTTATTTTATTAAGTTAGATATATTTTTAAGACATAATCATATCTTAAACACTTATATTTATTTCTATCCATGTTTATAATTTTAATATTTTATGTTATGATTATATGTATGAATTATACTCTTAATATTTTAATAATACATCTAGAAATATCAAAAGTATTAGGAAGAACCCTTAGTATATTATGATATGATAAATGACCATACTATTATGTGATTTATGTGTACTTGATGCCTGAACGAAAATACTTGAGAAATAGTTGGCTGATGCCCAACTGTAAATGTTTAAAGTTAAAAGTTTAAAAGTTAATACATATATTAATTATTCTTCTAGCAAAGTTTGATAATATTCCTGTAAGAAAATATTGTTTAATAAGAAATAATTTTTACAAAAAGGAATTCTTATAAATTTGAGATTCTTTAAAGAATGAATTTTTGAAAGAAAGTATTTCCAGTATATGGTAATTTGAATTCATATTTATTTTGATATCAAGTAAAAGCACTAGAATACAATTATGATATTAAATCCTTATTATCAGTATAAAATATACTTATATTATTTTTTATTAGTGGCACTTAAGTACTCTTGTGTTAATTAAATTACAAGACTTATTTATTTTTATATTTCTTTTTCAAAGTTTGGTCAAATACTTTTGTATCTCTAGAGTAGAGAACTGTTCATTCTTAAAGTGAGATATATTTATTTAATGGAGATGATTTGAATACATGGATATATGGAGTTACAATTATAAAGTTGGATTCATTTGTCTTGCATATAAATCAACAAATCTAGTGTTGGTAAGTTAAGTATTTAATAATAAAATCTAAATTGTTCATGTGTATTTACCTTATTTTGATAATATTTTTGCATATTTAATATAACGAAACTTAAGTGATTATAGTTTTATGATAAATGATATTAATTTTAGCATATGTTAGTAAGGCTTCGGGTTAAAAGTGCTAATTCCTAATTAGTCATATTTCTTAAAATTAGGATGCGATATTTAGGAATAAAAAATATAAGCATTTAATATCTTAAAAATCAAAAACATATTTTATACTTCTTTTTTAAGTAATTAGGATAATTTAATGAAAAATAATAAATATTATTTTTATTCCTTAATTTGTATCTTAAGGATACACGTTAACAAAACTAAGACTAATACGCGAATTAATACAAACATCATTGATGATTGATTAAAATATATTTTTAATATGTGAAATTAGTTTTAATTTACTACAAAAATAATGCAAAAACTGATACATTTATTATATAAACAAGGTATTAATTATTGGACACATGTTAAAAAAATTAAATTGAATATACTTATTTTTCTAAACAAACTTTTTAAGGGAAATTAAATATAAATTTGAATATTAATTTATAAATTAACTTTAAAAAATTACTCAAGTGATAATTTAATTCTTCACTAAAAGTGAGAAATCAAGATCCCTCTTCTTTTTAGTTTAACTCTTGAAGACCAAAGAAAATTAGTATTAAATGATTAAAATATAATTTTAAACATGTAAATTTTTTAATATAAAAATTTAAAATGATTTATATTGATAAAATCAATACAAAATTTCATATTTATCAAAAATAATAATTAATCATTAAGATATATCCAAACATATATATTAACTCAGTTAAAAGAAAAAAACGTATATAACAAATGACTCTAAGTATAGTTCTAAAAGTATTTGCTAACATATCACTAATATATATTTTTTAATTTAATTATTTACAAGTTTATTTTTGTAATACAATTTTTTATTGTTCAAAATTTATCTTAATTCAAAATTTATGTGATCAAAATTTACTTATATTATAAAAGTTAATATGTTATAGAGTATGTGTCAACTGTGCAGTATAGAGCCTGGGAAACGAATCGGGTTTCTTAGATTCGGGTCAATCTTTGCCAGCGAAGCAGACACAATGAAAACAAAACAAAATGATCGACATGTTGTCGGACGATAATCACCGCACGGGATGATCTGAAATTCTCTAATTCTAATAATCGTATCAGCGGAGGAAGGAAGGATCCTGAGATTGAGAAGGTGACGATCTCCATTCTTCGCTGAAAATCTTCATCTGATTCCACCATGAACGGCGACGGCAAGAACACTGGAATCGCCACCAATGACCACCTCAGCCAGCCTTACTATGGCACCTTTCAAGGCGTCGCCAACTACTATCCTCCTGCTCCGCAGCCGCCGCCTCAGCCCGCTGTCGGCTTTCCTCAGCCCATTCCGCCACCGAGTTCCTTCGGCGGCCCCCTGTATTATTACCAAGGATACCAAACCATTCCAGGTACAAGTTGAGATTTTTATTGGATGTAAATTGTTGAATTTAACCTTACAAATTCTGGGTTGAATTCAAATTTTGAATTTAGTTTTTGGATAAACTATTGGCTTGGCTGAATAAAGATGGGGTTGTATTTTATTGGGGTAGACAATAACTTAGCCTTAAACCACATGATTTTATCAGAGGATATGGTTTTTATTTGGTCCCGGGAAGGGTTGCGTACCGTTGTTGGTCTGATTCCAATTTCAATCATCAATATCTTTTACTTCATTCTTATGTAACTCGGCTGGGGGAGCACTTTGCAGGTTGAGCTGCTGTTTTATTAATCGTTTAGGCAATTTGGTCTAGTTACAATTTAATTATTTGTTGGTTTGGGTTGTTCAAATATTCTTTGTGAACACAAACATGCTGAACATGGGTGAGTAATGGGTGGGGCCTGTCTTTGGGTTGAGAGTTTAAAGTATGAAGACCTTTCGGCCTGATGCGTGCTCAAGTATCAGCACCCCCTTCTCGTGATATATTAGTGCAGGCTACCAATATTATCTGCCATATAATGTTCTTGGGGGTCCAAAAGGCAGCTGTTCCTTATGAACTTTGAACTGATATATTAGATGATGAGTTTTTTAAGGGTGGGTCAGTGTGTAAAAAAACTAAGAAATGATTTTAAATTCTTTATTGTGGAGGCCGGAGGGTTGACATTGGTCAACTGCCTTGCAAAAGGCGTGTTGCAGCAACCTAGGAAGCATGGACATGTCTTAGGAGTGGTGTATTCTCTAACTGACAAATAGTCTGATGGAAATGCATTTCATATTCATGCACAAAATTTACATTTCTTCTCTTTTTCCCTATCCTTGTATAGAACCAGCCCCAAAAAGGTCATTGGAAATGGCTGGAATGAATTGTTTTCAAACTTCTTGCCCTATAATTATTTCTTTCTTATTGAATCTACAGAGCTAAGCACATATATTCTTTCCTTTCTTTCATTGGCTTACTTGCTGGATCAATTGCATTTCCCCTATCCCGCCACTTGCGGGAAAGACTTCTGTCTGTTATAGGGATAGGTAGATCTCCTATTTGGTAATAAGAAAGAATCTATATGTACATACTGGAGGAAAGAAAATAGCTTGCCCAATTGGAAATAGTGGTTTGAAACACAGAGCTTCTTTGGAATGTTTGTCATGCAGCAAAGAGTTATTTTATTACTGTCATTCTGGATATAGAACTTGTGTTGCTTTTGCAGTGAATATAGCAATTCCTCATTGCTTCCAAATATTGCTTTTTGGTACCTTGAATTATAATGAGTATTGCTCCCCCTGTAGCCCTTTTCACTACCCCCCCCCCCAATTGTGGTGATTGTACAAGTTATTAGTTTCAGCAGTTTGGGGAAGATTATAGCTTCTGAAATGTGTTTTTGAAGAATGATAATTGCTTTACAAAATACAAGCAAAATAGTATTTCTTTATTACTGCAGGACCAACCAGTGGCTGATACAAAAATTTATACTTGCCACTGCATTGCATCTCATTACTTGCCAGTACCAACTTTTAGAAGCAGATTATTCACTTGTAGTACTGTGATGAAACTGGAAGTTAATGTCTTATGTCTTTACTTTCTGTAAAAGTCAACCACTATTTCTTGCTGCATTTTGAAAATTTTGTAAAGGATGCACAAAAATCACTGTTTATTTTGGTCCTCTGTATTCACAATCTCTTTGACATTGTGCAAGTTTATGCTGTTACTGAAGGAATGCCCATAAGAGAACATCGTCTTCCTTGCTGTGGACTTGGTCTAGGTTGGCTCTTGTGAGTTTACTTACACTTCACTCAACCAGTTTTTATTCCTTTTCTTCTTTTTTTTTTCCCTCTTTTTCAGTGAAGCATTATGAAATGTTAAGGGCAATACACATGTTACAAACTCCACGATAACTTCCATGTAACAGTGCATATATGTTTATGCCGTGCTTTTGGAATGTGGTTTGCTATGTGATAAAGGTTGTAGTAACTTTTGTCTTTGTTGATATTCCTAGCTGCTAAAAATCTATATAGGCATATCTAATAACAAATGCTGACTTAGATGTAATTGGCTGCCAAAAATTCTTGTTTGGTTTTACTTGTTCATTACTCCTTAACATTATTTAGGGGTCTTTACTTGCTTCATTGTCCCAAATGGTTGCCAGTAAATGAGCTTAACACTATGTCTTGCAATTTCTGTTAAAATTCTGGAAGAAAGGATGAGCTGTTATATTTGCGTACAATACTTGGTTAGTGGATAATGGTATCTCAAGTCTTTTTTCTCTCTCCAAGTGAATTCAATCTTAGAAGAGCTGTTAATTAAACTCCACCTCCCCTCATAAAGGTGGAGGTTGCGCGGCCATGGTCGCTATCAATGTAGGTCTTGGTTTATCAAGGCATTTTTTCATTTTTTGCTTCACAGTGTCTGAGTTATTCAAAGTAAATTATTAATACCATTTCAACAGGGAACTAAACTATGAGGAAATGGATGAGCTCTTAAGCGTTTTAATTAGTACCTCTTAACTATGAATTTCTTTGTATGCTGTATATAGCTTATGTAATTGATGGTAGTTAGCATTAAGGGAAAATATAATGGACAAAATTATGTTAACAACTATTTTTTACTTAGTGAGTTGTTTGGTTTCTTTTCTTTATAGTAGAAATTTTGTCATAAAAACTTTGGGTCTTTTTACAAGTTTTACTACCGACAGTATGTTGCTTTTTCTGAACTTTGGATCCTTTTGCTGTCTATCCCTGTCAGTCCTTTTCTCAGAAGATGCTGTACCCTCTGGCATTGAATCTCTCTTTTTGACCCTAGATTTTCTTCTTGTCTGTCATCTTCCTTCTTTTATTTGAAATGTTGTCTGTAGCTGAATGGACCTTCATCCTATATTCATGGTGACTATTGGACAAAAGAAAGCTAGGTGCTACCTTTTTATAAGGCAATGGACAAATAAATATAGTGAATCATTTTATAGTGGATTATATACCAAAAACACATTGAAGTGCTAAATTTGAAAAGTTATGCTATCATCATGCAATGATTTTGGATTATGCCACCGGGAGTGGGCTAGTGGTTTTGGATAGTTTAGAGGAGGTCATAGGTTCAAACCTCAATACCACTGTTGTACCAAAAAAATAAGAGAAAGAAATTTTTAGGTTTCAATGAGCACACAAATTGTAAGAGATCAGACTAAATCTGAATTTGAATGCTTGGACTGGGATCTAGGGTTAGAAAGGACACAATTCTCTGAAAGTTATATCAATTTTCTCTGCTTTATATTAGGAATATCAATCAAAAGTGCCGTTTTGTCAACCTGATGATATTGATGATTGCAATTTAATTTGTGTTGCAAGGTTTATAATTGGTTTCTTTCTTGGTGGCATCCCCTGGTATGTTGGAACTTTCATTCTGCTCTGTGTACAGATGGATTACCGAGAAAAGCCTGGATTAATTGCATGTGCTGTTGCTGTAAGTGTTTATTGCAAATTATTTCATTTTTCGCTTGTTTCAGGTTGTCTTTAATCCATCACATGTACTTTACGCTATGACTTTTCATGATATGATGAAGTATATAGATAGTTGGCTGCCAAAATTCTCTTTTCTCATCTCCTGGGTGTCATGTAGATCTTGCAACTTCCTTAAAGTCAGTCCTCTAAATGGAAAGTGAAGTTTAAAGCCTAATTTGGTTACCCAGTCAATAAACAGGATCTAGAAATGAATCCAGTAACATATTTATGTTGCGTTTGAAATTTGTAATTAATCTAGAGAATTTACGCTTGTAGCTAGGAAGCTGGCTGTGTGAGTCATCAATTAGGATAAGTTTGGTTAGAGTGGAAAAGCAGCGTGAGTTATATTTGATACATTGTCATCTTTATATATTGATGACTCAAAATGAGGAAGAAAATCATTCATATTATGAACTACTATGTTAGATGTATTAGGCTGTTAAGTAGATTGGTAAATACCAAACAATTATCATATTCTAATATTGAAAAATGCTGCAAGGTTGTTTTATTGTGTTAAGAACCTCATTGCTACAACTTATAAGTGAGCACAAAAATGGGACCCTTGACGCTAGGACTTCAAAATTAGTTGTCTACACCTATAGTGAGTCAGATATTCTCCATTTGATCAACCATCCTTTTTCCATGGATTGTATTAACCTAAGGTGATCTTTTGTGTAGTTGCAAACTCACTGCAGGAAGGTACTAAGTGGTTCATCTCTTGTAAACTGGTTACTCTACCGTGGGAGATGTAAATGTGGGGGGTTCAACAAATCTCAGGATACAGGCTAAGTTAAATGTTTAATCTGGTCAAGGATGAAAAACAGTAAGGACAAATTTACAGCTGACATTTAATGAGTTTGGAGTTGGATGACCTCACTGGACTTTTAACCATTTGTCCTAGCTTCTGGGATTTATACTATAATAATGAAGGCATAAATAAGTAATCTTAATTCTTTTGATGCTGGTTACATTCATGATTATGTTAGATAGCTACCTTGCTGCATTATACTCTTTGAGAATACAATCTGATCTAGGAATTGTGAGGTAACTAAAAGAGTAATGCATCTGACACACTGTTTTGTATGCAAAATGGGTGTATGAGCATTACTTTTACTATAAAAACAAGTGCTTAATTAAAATTGCTAGAGTTACTTTTGTTCATCTAAATTTTTTTCAATTCAACGAAAGAATTTTCTCTACACCATCCTTTGTAAGTCATTATTTTTCTTTAATTGATTACATTTAGGATTAAGGTTTCTATATTGCCTGTGCTCACTTGGACTATGTACCTGAATTTACAGTCCATCATTGCTGTGATAGCTGTTATCCTTGGTGTCACACAGAGAGATCTTGACTGGTGAAGTTGACATGAAGCATAAATTGTATTGTACATTTTGACCTGCTCAATCTTGTGGACTTACACTATGGTTCTCATCCGAAAGTTACAACTGTAAAATTGGCTTATGTTCTTGTAAATTGCCACTCAAATTAATTTTCCATATATATCAGAAGTTGATAATGTCTGGAAACGAAAAAAAAAAATCATAACAATAATGTCCAATATGTAATGAATATGATCCACAGCATTAGGTTGTAATGTTCTCTCCTTTTTTTATTTTTTTATTTTTGATTGATATTTTTAATTAATTCTACAATATGCCTAATGCATCCATTAAAGTGACATAGGGTTTTACCATTGCAGTAATGACATTGACATATGTTAGTTGCCCAATGCATTACTAAGTAAAATCACTTATGTTTGGTATGGGGGTAAACATAGGGATAAATTTTCATAAATTGTATAGAAAACTCATTTTATGAAAATTTATTTTTATATTTATTCACATACCAAACATACACTAAGAAGTTGTATAAAAAATTCATCTTATAAAAATTTATTTTCATTTCTACCCTATATCAAACTAACCCTCAATGGCATTTGTATGCATGTGAGTGCTTCTTGTTGAAAAATTTCGCTAGAGTTCCTGGAATATTGGTTGGTGACCACTGATGTGCTATCTTTGACTCATAAATGGAGCAAGAAACCCTCCGGATTGGTGTTAACAACCTTATTATTAGTGTATATTTGGTACGAAGTAAAAATGAAAATAAAATTTTTATGAATGAGTTTTGTATATAATTTTTACTCTTATATTAAACATACACTTACTAGCATTAAAATATGTAATATGAATAATTTAAAATTAACAAGATTAGGTTTGCTCATTATAGGGTGTCTTTAATCCATTTCTCCTATTAATTGCGTCATTTTGCCATATGCCCTTAAACACTGCCACATAGGTAGGAAATTTATAAGTGTGCGTTTATATTAGTTTATTTTGTGGTCAAAATAACTTATCATCAAAATTTTATTAAGAGAGTTTTTTAAAAAATAATTTTTTTCTTAAAAATAACTTTTACCAAATGTGTACTTAAATTGCATGTCTTGACAGCACACCCGAAAGAATTAGTAGTAATTACTTATAACCATTTACACATTTTGTTCCCTGAGTCGCTGGGATCTAGGTTTGGAGTTTTTAATAACTTGCTTAGTAAGTGGATGATACCACTTAACATTAAATTGAAATATCTATTCGCTGTCTCATTATTCCAGACAAAATTTAATAACTCAATTTTTTACATGATCAGCAAGGATAGCAGAAAATCATGCAACTTGCACATTTACTAGCATCTTTTTCATAGGTTTCAACCCACCTAATGTGCCAAATGTTGACCTGCTTAACCTAAGTTGCTCAAAAAAAGTGGCGTGCATAATCTAATTTTGTAAGATGAGCTCTATTGGTGGAGAAGTTCAAAGTGTATGAACTATTTCTAGGTGGTCCTCTACATAAAAGAGAGCCAGTAAATTGAAAAAATGTGTATAACGTAAACATGTAATCACCAAGCTAAAACTATAAACATTCTTGATCTCCTCAATTGGTCCATGACTATATGAAAATGAATAATGCTATACAGTTAGAAAAAATAATTATAATTTTTGACAAATTTCAAGTAGAATAAATGATGATTGTTAGATGAAATTAAGTGATGTAAATCTATTACTAATCAAAAAGTTAAAAAACACGTCAAATCATTCTGTTAAAAATTCTGATTATATAGTATTTTTTTATGAAAATGAATTCAATTAATGACAATCAGAACACTTAGCAGCAAATTCAATTGGTCTATGACTATATGAAAATGAGTAATGTTACACGGGCAAAAAAAATAATCAGCATTTTGACAAAATTAAGATAAAATAAAGGAGGATTGTTGAATGAAATTAAGTGGTGAGAATTACTCACAAATTCAAGAGTCAAAAAATATGCCAAATTATTTTTTTAAAAATTTTGAAATTTTTTTTTATTATATAATATTTTTTTATAAAAATAAATTCAATTAATGACAATCATAACACTTAGCAGCAAATTTAAAACAATTTCTTAGGATAATACAAAAAACAAATCAACTACATAATTATTCAAAGGAAAATGATAAATAGCATGAAGGATTATTCATGAAAAGAGTTACGAATAGATTTCATCCATTTAATCTTCTATCCTACCTGATTTCTGTATTTGACAAATTTTACTTATTATTTGAGAAATTCACTCATTAAAGTCACGTCAATTCGTAAAATGATTCTCGTAACATACAGCAATGCTGTTATTCAAATGAGGGAAGCAATCACAAAAGGTGAAATAGTACAAATCCCTAAACCAGGTAGCCAGATCTAGTTATTTCTATTACTTGCAATAAATGGGAAACCCATTTTGTGTTCTAGTTCTGACACATTGAATTGCTGTAGGAGGGCTAGTCATGCAAATTTATGTTCAGTTTGGTATGGTACGGATGAGAGGAAATACATTTATGAATACATTTTGTATATAATTTTTTACGTAAAACTTATTTAAAAAATTTTTATTTTTATTTTTATTCTCATACTAAATATATATATTTGTATTAAAATGTAATAAGGCAAAGAAGCAACATTAGCCAAATCGTTTACTATGGACATCGGTTAGGACTATCCTCAAAGGTACAGGACAAAACGGACAAAATAAAAACACGTATCCTAAATAAAACAAAAATTAACGAGATAATTATTCTGAGAGGACATGTTCATAAATGACAAGTGACAACACCTTAAGCAAAAATAAATGAATTCAGACGCCCATAAATCTATGCGTAGAAGGATACATGAATAAAAAAGATGCATTACTTGTAGTTTAGCTACATAGAAACCATCCTCGTGCCCAAACAACAGCATGGAAAACTCACCATGCTCATAGAGGTTGAATGATCATCTTGTGTTCATAGAAAAACACGTTACATGATCAGCATATGCAAGTAACTTTTTTTTATATAAAAAAGATGTTTTTGGGTGAATTATGTGTCAACCAAGATTATCCTTCTCAAACGATTTTAAAGGTACATTCTTATGTTGGTTTAGTGCATTTTTTTGACTCAAAGTTTAAACATGAAAAGTAAGGCAAAAAGTACACTTTCTTAACTATTAAGTTAATTCTATTGTTATCAAAATCGAATCGGATTATTCAACTAATTTAACTGTAAACTAAATATTCAGTTAGATATGATTTAGTCTTATAACTGAATTTATAGTCAGATTACTTTATGCCAGTTAAAATTACATAAAATCAATTAAAATTACTTTAACCGGTCGGTTTAACTGACTCAACAATTCAGTTATTAATTTTAAAAAAATATTTTTTAACATTTTATGAATATTTTCATCGTCTTTATATTATTACATTATCTGATTCGACCAATCAATTTAAACAATTGAAGCTAAATCTTATTAGTTTATTATCCAATCTAATTTTAACAATATTGATTAATCTCTTGAATTACACAAGTAATCTTAGGTGACAAAACAACCATTAAATGTATCACATATAAAAAAATGAAATAAATCATATTTAAAATTAAAATTAGAGATTATTTAGTCATTTTTCTGGAGTGCAATGGTATTCAACATTCACATATGCTGTAGATAAAGATAGACCCAAATATTACACAACTCCTGCATTATTTTCAACCATATTCTCAAGTAAATTTTCTTGATATCATTACACGAAAATAATTCAAAGATCAAAACGAAATAAAATCAATTTTGAAGTAACTCTATGCAGTACATTTTCCCTATAATCTACATTTCTTTATTTAGAAACATCAAGTTTTAATCTTTAACTCTTCGAATTCTTGTTTATATTGACCATGAGCAAGAGAAATGAAAAATTAAACGATGTTTTATGGTTCTGAAGAAAAAAAAAAGAAAAGAAAAAACCGAGTGGCAAAAAGGGCAAGGAAAATTTCCTGTTTTGGGTTTCGAAATCTGGCCCAAAGAAAGGAGGAGCCCAGAACGAGAGCCCAGAACGAACGTGTTAATATCGTATCCTGTGTTATGTTCTTTCCTTGGGCGCTGCCGCACCGTAACTTTCTCTCCAAATTAGGGTTTCCTCGCTTCGTATATAACCAAAACGAAAACCCTACCCTCTTCTTCCCACAGCACCGAGACCCAGGGGAGAGAGAGAGAGAGAGATCTTCCGGTCGTCACCTTCTCTCCGAAATGGTTACTTTCAGGGTGAGTAAGATTCGTATAATTGGTGGGGTATTGCATTTTGTGGCATTTTTCTGTGGCTTTTCTCAGCAACCAAACAAATAGGGTAGGTGATTTTGAGCTACTTTTGTTGATGTTTGGTTTGCTTTGCAGTTCCACCAGTACCAGGTCGTTGGGAGGGCTCTCCCTACGGAAGCAGATGAGCACCCGAAGATTTACCGCATGAAGCTCTGGGCCACCAACGAGGTTCGCGCCAAGTCGAAGTTCTGGTATAGTGATTCGTCTGTGATCCGTCTATATAGCTTTTGGGTCATTTTCGTTTGTTGTTTTCCGGGATCTTTTGGTATCGGAAAGTGGTTCACTTGATGTCGAGTTTATAGTGACCCTTTTTCAGCAATTGAAGTTAATTGTCTCTGTATGAGCTTTGTACTGATTACCTTTCAATTAGGTATTTTCTGAGGAAACTGAAGAAGGTTAAGAAGAGCAACGGTCAAGTCCTTGCTATCAATGAGGTACAATCTCACTTATAACGTCAATTTTTTTGGAGTTTTTAATTTAATCTCTGGATTTGATTCTGCCAAAATGTTTTCCTGATAATTGAAAACATTGCTTGAGATGTTGAAAACTATGACAAAACGAACCAGACTTGTAAATTCTTATCAAGTTTTCCGCTGTTTCTGAGGAAAATGTAGAATTTGACATTTAGTTCAAGTTGGTCTGAGCTATTTTACTGGTAGTCCGTGGCATTTAAATGGTTCTATGCCATTCACTTGGTGTCAGTATTCTCCCATTGTCTGCATGGTTTGTTTTCTTTCTAGAGTGTGTTACTATAGTCTCTTGTCCTGAATTTACGTTCATTGGCATTTTTTGAGGTTTTTTTATCTATTATTATTAGTTATTTACTTGTGACATGTATTCCTATTGCACTATTGTAGTGATTTCCTAATTGTTAATTTTATCAGATGTTTGATCCGTTCCTGAGGGATAACTCTATTAGGGAATGAATATTCTTAAGTCATCTCGATAGAATAGGAGTGACAGCTAATTTGTGGAGTGTATATGATAGAATAGGTGAAAAAAAATCATAAATGAGGATAAGGCATGTGTATTTGCTTCAAAGGGAGTTCATGGTCATGATGAAATAAAAAAGAATAAACTTAAGTTATCACTATATGGCAACCATTTGGAATACACAAGAATCACAAAATTTACCTGTGAATGTTTCTCGCTAGACTAAGATGGTGGTAGCTCTTTGATATTCCACCTTATTATGGAGTGCAAATTTAACAGCCAGAAGTGGACTGAATAATGTCTTCTTTATAGGGTCTGTGTATGTAAATTTTTAAGTAAATTGCAACAAAAATGATTTGTACTGCCAAAGTTTTATATTTTCTTATTCTGATAGTTATTTTGCTTTAGGTGTTTTACTATTTCACCAAAATTGCATCTTCCTGTTTGTTGTTTTCATTTAAGTTAGCTTATGCTTGCAGTGCTTGTTTCTGTCTGATAGCCTATGTTTCAGTAGCTTACCTTATCTTAAAAGAAAGGATTTTTGGCGGGCTTTTAACTGATTCCCACTACTTTTAGTGATACTGTTTTCAAGTACAATGGTTTGTCCTTATGTATGTCTTGGATCCATAATGTTTAGAATAGATACTCATCTTGATGTAATTATAATCTGTTGATCGATGTTTGTGCCTTGTTTATTAATAGACATCCTTGTATCTGTTAAAGCTGTGCCTGGATATAATTTATCTCAAATGATTTGGAAATACATCCATTAGTAATGGCTTTCTGGTACTGAATTTAAGTAGGTGTTGAGGCTTTGTTGTGTTGAATTTATGCATGTATTCAGTTTTAGTCATCTGTACATGGTCTTATTTTCAGATTTTTGAGAAGAACCCAACCAAGATTAAGAACTATGGGATTTGGTTGCGGTATCAGAGTAGGACAGGCTATCACAACATGTATAAGGAGTACCGTGATACCACTCTAAATGGTGCAGTTGAGCAGATGTACAATGAGATGGCTTCTCGCCACAGGGTTCGGTGTCCTTGCATTCAAATTATCAAGACTGCCACCACCATCCCGGCTAAGCTTTGCAAAAGAGAGAGCACCAAGCAATTCCACAACTCCAAAATTAAGTTCCCATTGGTTTTCAAGAAAGTTAGGCCACCAACAAGGAAGCTAAAGACCACATACAAGGCGAAAAAGCCCAACTTGTTTATGTAATGTGGTTGATGGATGAGTTACAAATATCCAAGGTGTCTCTATCGGGCGTTTTTGGTAGAAACATTCCTGTTGGTTCTTGATTACCAGATTTTGTGTTAAGGATTTTAGAACATTGTTATTTGGTTCAAGTGTTGGTTTATGTTTTTCTATTGGATATGATCTTAATCTTTTTGATAATCGAGTAGAATCGAACAAATTTATATTACTGTCAATCCTGGTGCATCCTTTACGGGAAATTTAACATTATGCTATGATTTTATCTCCTGGTTCAGTGGTTCTGGTAAGTTGAGAGAGAACCCTATAAATCATTTGAAGGAGTAAAGCTACTGGGACAACACTCCGAGCTCCAATGTTTGTGTCTGTGCAAGTTTAAATGGGACTTGTTGCAGTTGAGCTCAGTTGACATGTTGGCAGTTGTAGTCAGTTGTCTAGTGTTGTGGAAGTAGTATTTCTCATGGTTTCTCGATCCATAGATCGCATCATTTTGTTCTGTTCTGTGCAAGGTATAAACGCTGATTAACTTTAATCTTGATATTTAATTCTGAGGTGAGGTTGATTGCTTAGATTTCACAACAAAACCAAGCATTAACCATGGATTTTTTTTTTTGGTAAATATTAACCATTGAATTTATATGTTGTCCCTTGGCAGTCTTATTTGACCCATTGCACACGTCAATCCATGGCAGTCTCATCTTCTAGATTTAATTGAATAATTTATTTACAAGTTTAGAAAAATTTAAAAATGTCTTATTCATATACATTTTAATTTTCTTAAATAATTAATAGAGGGCGGTAATGAAAATTAAATATAACAAGGATTTAAAAATATAATTTCATCAAAGAAGTAAGATAAAAATAGTCAGTTGTCGAGAAGCAAATATTAGCCAAAGTATATAATTTTTTAAATAATTTAACAAAAAATTATTAGTTATTGGTATTTAAATAGTAATCATATTTTAGTTTGATGATTGATGTAACGCGTTACTTTTGTTTTCCTCAAAATTATTATTCCAAGAATTTCTTTTATAATAAAATAATTACAACAAAAACCAATTATTTTGTCATTAAAATCAATTAACATTAAGAAAGGAGTTAGTTTGATATTTATCTTTTATTCTAAGGGATTAGTACTGTAATGAGTTATTAAATAATTACTACTCGTTGGTTATACTTTATAAATTTTAAATATTTATTTTAAAAATTAATAATTAATAAATATTTTATAATTTATCCAAAGTATTGATACCCTAAAAATAAAATAGGATATCGAGGCAGCACCTTTGTTAATTTTTTTTGATAGTGTTAAAATTTTTACTATTAATTTTTTAAGAAAATGATCACACTTCACAATATAATCATATTTTACGTTGTGATTATTATGTTACAAATAATAATTATTCAAAAATATTTTTCAAAAAACAGATATGGCGCTAAATTAAAATAATCTATCTTAAAATTATTATTATTATTATTATTATTGCATAATATCCTTTTAAATATGGGAGCATCGATCTATCATGCTTCCCGTGAATTCAGAATACATGTCAAATAGGTCATCTTTCCTTCATTCTTTCTGGCAATAACCGCTTCTCTCTCTCTCTCTCTCCTATTCCTACAGTTGTTAGTTGCTACAGTTGGTTCTCGCCGTTTTCTGAATGGTTATACTCAAATTAGCCAATTAGTTTCTGCCTTCTTTGTCACGAGGGAGCACAACGTTGTGACCACAAACTTGGTCACACTCCCACCGAAGCAGCAAACTTTGCTTGCTAATGAAACTCTGGAGTTTGTTATCCTCTGCAGCCTCTTTCCAGTTCAACAGTGCACATTTGAACCCCTATTATATACACCCTCGATTTCTGTTCTCCTTCCTTCACTTCACATTCATCCTTTCCCTTTGATCGTTGCATTTCTTCTTGGGAGTTGATTTTGAGTAATTGATAATCAAGATGAATGCAAACGATACGTTATTCGCAGCCGTTACTCTGATCGATTCATCTGCCAATCATGCATTGTATCAAGTTTGCATTGATACTCCTCCCCATGTTGTGTCAGATGGCTTATGGGCATGGGGTGCCCACCTTAAAGCTGGGTCCCCTCTGAGGTCCTCTTTCCCAATATTCCAGCTTCAAGTCATTGTTATTTATGCTATCACACAGGCTTTCCATCTCCTTCTGAAGAACTTGGGCTTACCTGAGCTCATTTCACAAATGATAGTAAGTACCCTCATCATCATCATCATCATCATATATATATATATATATATATATATAAACATGGGTTTCCTTCTTTCCATTGTTGCAAAGATACTTTGTTTGGCATTCCCTAAAGATTGGAGGTGAAATATTTACTGATGAGTTTTTCATGCAAATTTTTATGCAGTGTTCATTTCTAAATTTTTCACTCCTACTTTTAAAGGATACCAAACTGACCCTGAAGGGAAACTTTTAAAGGATTGATTCATTTCCAAGATCATCATAAGAATCCTATGTCCAGTAAGCAGGGAAATTAACATGGAGCAAATAAGATTACTAAAATTGCATTTCGGGTTGATTCATTTACATGCATATCCTGTTTCTCATGTTGTTTTTTGGTTCCTTCTTAAGAACATTCATTGCTCTGCACGCTTCTAAAGTTGTAGTCCTAATTTTAACTTTGAATTAAATCAGATTGAACGGTAATTGTAATAACTCTGAGAAAACTGTCTCTGTTCTCAGGCTGGGCTAATTCTAGGACCTTCGCTTAATCTGAAGGCATTGGACAAATACAAGATGATGTTGTTTCCTTATGGAAGTCAAGATACACTTGCAACGATAGCAGCACTGGGCTATGTACTATTCGTCTTTGAGAATGCTGTGCAAATAGATTTTGGCTTGATCATGAAAACAGGAAGAAAGGCATGGGCCATTGGCTTTATGGGGCTGGCAGCACCTCTGTTAGTTGGTTATTCCTCTGTGTCCTACTTGGGATCAAAAATGGGTCAAATTATGGAAAATCAAGACAATGAAGGCTATATTATACTTGTATCACACGCTACAACTTCATTTGCAGTCATTGCTTCCCTCCTCAACGACCTTAAAATCCTAAACTCTGAACTTGGCAGACTGGCATTGTCTTCTGCATTGGTGGGTGACTTGTTGAGTAACATTTATGTAACTATTGCCACATGCGTCGTGACTTCAAACGACAAAGAAACATTTGTTGAGACGTTCGCAGGTTTTGTTGCCATGGCTATCCTCATTCCGTTGGTGTGTCGTCCTGCAATGTTTTGGGTCGTTAAACACACACCAGAAGGAAGAGAAGTGAAGGAAATTTACATCAACATCATCATTGCGGTTCTCCTCATTTTGGGTTATATCTCAGTGCTCTTGAATCAGGAATTCATCGTTCTACCTTTCATCTTGGGATTGGCTACGCCAGAAGGACCTCCATTAGGATCTGCATTGGTTAAAAGGATTCAAACGTTTGGCACAGGATTGCTTTTGCCTATCTTCTTGACTACCTGTGTAATGAAGGTAGATCTTTCACTGGAGTTTTCAACAAGGGCAACTATCTTTACCCTTACCATTGTCCTTGTGACTCATGTAGTCAAAATAGGGACATACTTGGCATCTTCACTCTATAGCAAGATGCCTATAAAGGATGGTCTGTCTCTTGCTCTCATTTTGAACTGCAAAGGTGTTGTGGAAGTATGCACATTCAATTCCTTATTGGACAGAAGGGTACCTACAATTCCTCCTCAGTCTTTCAAAATATATATATATAAATTCTATATAATTTTCAAATTCTTAAGTAATGGAGCAAGTTTTTAATTTTTTTTTTCCCTTCTTGATCAAATACTTGTGCAGGTTATCCATGGTCAAACTTATGCAGTGATGATTATCAGCATCATGATCCTAACAAGCATTGCGCGCCTGTTAGTAAAATGTTTGTATGATCCCTCAAGGAAATATGCTGGCTACCAGCAAAGGAACATTTTTAGTTTAAAGCCCAACTCAGACCTTCGGATACTTGTTTGCATCCATAGACAGCACCACACAACTCCTATCATCAATGCTCTTGATCTCTGCTATCCTACAGCAGACGATCCCATCACTGTGGATGCCTTGCATCTGATCGAACTTGTTGGGAGGTCCTCACCCGTTTTCATTTCTCACCGGCTACAGAAACCTCTTAACTCAGGCTTGCAGAACTCCTACTCTGAGAACATCATTCTTGCTTTCAATCTCTACGAACATGACAACCGGGGTGCAGCATCAGTAAACACTTACACGGCCATATCTCCACCTGACATGATGCATGAAGATGTGTGCAACCTCGCACTGGACAAAGTTGCATCGTTCATAATTCTTCCTTTCCATAGAAAATGGTCCATTGATGGTAACATTGAATACGAGGACAAGAACCTGAGGTCTCTAAATTGCATGGTCCTGGAAAAGGCTCCATGCTCGGTTGGAATCTTAGTGAGTCGTGCTTCTCATCAAAGAGATTCATCACTTCGAGTAGCCCTGATCTTTTTGGGTGGGAGAGATGATAGAGAGGCTTTGTGTTTGGCCAACCGAGCAGCCAGGGACCCCACGATTAACCTTGTGGTGTACCACATTGTAAGCCAGGACAATATTGGATCATCAGACTTGGAGACTGTGCTTGATAATGCAGTGTTGAAAGATGCTAAGAGAGCACACTTTGGTCAGGAGAATGTGAGTCACAGAGAAATAATAGTAGAGGGTGGTCACCAAACTGCTTCTATTCTTCGTGACATGGTAGATGAGCACGACTTTTTCATCGTTGGTAGACGGCATGGCATCTCCTCTCCTCAAACATCTGGGCTTGAAGATTGGAGTGAGTTTTCAGAGTTGGGTCTGATTGGAGATTATCTTGCTTCAACAGATCTTGACAGCAGATCATCTGTTTTGGTTGTGCAGCAGCAACAACTGTCCCAGAAGCAGTGGTAGATATTTTAGTTGCACAAAAAAAAAAAAAAACCAAAAAAGAAAGGGGGAAAACATTAAAACAGAAAATGATAGGCACAATTTATTTTTCTGTGTTTACAAGTTCATATTTTTAGCAATTCAGTCACGTTGTAGGGATATCATTTATCAAGACTACAATTGTCCTTTCTTCCATTTTTCCGTAGTTGAATCAGGATCTAGCATGTAAGGGCTCTTGTTTAGTTTACTTTTTTGTTTTGTTCGTGTAAATATTTTATAACATTATATATTTTAAAACATGTGGAAAGATATATGACTAGATAATAAAGAGGCTTTAAAAGAATTTGACCGAGGGATTGAAAAGAAATATGCCCTGAACGAAAGTAAACAAATAATTGAACTGAACTGAAGTATACTATGGTTGTGGATTAACCTGTCCTTTAATTTTATCCACCTTAACTTCATAAACTGCATCTCAAATCAAGCACCACATGCATTCATAGGCTTTTGAGCTCTTTGTATCTCAATTCAGCATGTCCATGTCATGGAATGCCAATGTCAAACAACCCCACATTTGAATTGAGATAGTTTTGTCCCATCTTTTCCATTTTAATTTCTTCTAAAAGCTAATCTTTACATTCAACTACACCGTGTTGGACGTGCCCATAGATTTTGTAGTCATTACAGCACGGTTGCCTTTAAGTATTCACGTTACATGTCATCCTTTCTTTTAAGCTTCTTTATACAAAAAGTAGATGCAATCCCTTCACCGCATTTTAAAAGCTTTCTTTGCCATCCCAAGAACAATCATATCCTAAAGCATCTTTAGCTTCAAAACTCAGAGAGAGAGAGGCAGAGAGCCATAGAGGATTCTAGGGTGGTGATTAGTAGGGTTTGGCTTGCTATTCTTATTGTGCTGAGAGATTGAAGAATGCATATTTCTTGCAACCCAGTGTGCCATTTTATCGTTTCAATTTATGTTTCTGTTCTTCCATTCACTGAATGCACAGCCTTTGAGCAGGTGAATCAATTTGGCAGTGATCACAAGAGCACAAATGACAAAGTTTACAAGGTAAACTAATTTAATTAGTTTCCTATATAATTTCTTCATCTTCATCTGCTTCTTCTTTCTCTTTTGCTCCTTATCTTTCTTCCATTGTTATCACCCTCTTCTGAGCCAGCGACCATGATCTGGCAGCCTGTTAACCTGTAAAATGCCCCTAACTATTTAAAGCAGCCAGAAAATATAACTATCTTTATCTCTCTCTTTTCTTGTATAAGAAAAAAAATAGTTGATAATGACAAATTAAGGACTGGGAAACATCATTTATAGTATGTAAATGCTAATATGATCGAGGTTCAAGGGTTTAACTACTGACAGTTAATATATCAGGAAAATCCTCAGAAGACATCTGACATTACACTTCATGGATTCCTCCTGTGGGCCTCAATGGGGTTCTTACTGCCTCTCGGGATACTTACCATCAGAATGTCCAGTAAAGAGGGACCTGGATCAAGAAGTAGAGTCCTCTTCTATTTCCATGTTGCTTTTCAGGTCATAAATTCTTCTGTTTGTTCTAGTGAAAATTATACATTAATAATTGTTTTGATTTTGCTGAACCATTGATTATCATGTTAAAAACTAAAAAATTAACGGCAGTAGAGTGTTAAATTATTCTGAGTGAATTAATGTAACCATTGAAGTTTTGATCTTCGTTAAATAAATAATCATAACTTACTTTAACTTTAGTAGTGATATCCAAAGCTTTTCCTTATGATTTATTTTCTTTTAGATCACAGATTTGATATCATTAATTTGATTTGTTTTAATTAACAATAATATGCCATTTGAACTTAACTAACTAGGAGTTATTATAGATTTCAAGTAGCTAAAATATCATTGTTTGTGATTGTAAAATAAAATTATTTTGCAAATTGATTTTAATAATTGCCTGTTGTTATTTGTCTCTCTCTCATTTGCCTGGCTACATTTCAGGTAAATAGTTGTTTAGGTTCGTATGAAGTGGGTAAAACTCTTCAAGCTTTCTCTTTCTCTCTCTCTCTCTCTCTCCCTCCTCTCCCCCCTCATGATTCTCTCTCTTCTGCTTTTATTTTTCCTGGTGAATTTTCTTTTCTTCTGCCTGCAGGATATACCTATGATTTTTTGCCTTTCTATCCTCATTGTACGCAGTCTAACATTTCATCTAACAGATGCTTTCAGTGCTTCTTGCCACAGTTGGAGCTGCCATGTCTCTGAAAAAGTTTGAGAATTCATTTGATAACAAACATCAAAGATTAGGTCTAGCACTTTATGGTGCTATATTGGTGCAAGCCTTCATTGGATTTTTCAGGCCTCAAAGGTTAATTCATCAATATTTGTGCTTTGTTTCACAAATCTACTCACTAAGTACAAACTTTGCCTAGTAGCAGCACTCATCTTCTCTGCACTTCTGATAGCATTTTATTTTAATGGGGCAACTTTCTGTTGCTCTAATATTAATGCTCTACAGTTTCTAATTTGCAGGGAAAAGAAAGAAAGAAGTTATTGGTACTTTGTACACTGGATACTAGGAACAACAGTTTCTCTTGTGGGGATCATCAACATTTACACAGGATTAGAAGCCTACCATAAGAGAACCTTGAAAAGCACAGGGCTTTGGACTATCCTTTTCACAGCGGAAGTCTCTATCATTGCATTGATTTACCTCTTCCAGGACAAATTGGAATACATGAAAAAGCAAGGAGTGATTCCAGGCAGTGAGTCAATTGTGCTATCTAGTCAAGATATTCCTCAAGGGCAGAATCAAAAAGAGTTATTGCCAGTTTCTTGTGGAAAGTGAAATGCATTTGGGAATTTGTTTGACTCATATGGGACTCTTTTTCATTTTTGTCTAGAGTTTCCCTTAATTAGGGGGATTGGCTCTTGTTTTCGCTTTATTTTTTTGTGCCCTGCACTTTATGCAAGCGGGAGGTGATTTTGTGAAAAGTAAGCTGATAGAGTGCACTCATCATAAAAGTGAAGTTTGATTGGTGTATTTTACCCCTTTTTCTTCCCCAATCTTTGTATGTATATTCTTTCTATCTTTATTATGAATATTATATATGAGAGTGTGGGTGTGAATGCTAACTATAGAATGTATAGATAATTGTGTCAGCAATTTGTGAACTTATGATTAAGTTGCAGACCAAATTTAAGTACGAGTTTTGAAACACGTGATTATTAAGGGCATGTTTGGTTCGGGGTTAAAAAGGGGGTAAAATTTAAAGGAAAAGAATATGTTTGGCTCACCAGTAAAGAATATTGGAAAATTTTATGGGGGTAATATTTCCCCTTGATGTGGGGGCAAATGTTACCCCAGCTGTAGGAGGTGTAAAATTTGCTCCTTCCCGCGATTCCTCGTGCTCCATCTCCCACTCTCTCGCTTGCAATTCATCTCCAACTCTTACTCCATCTCTCAATCCCTCACTCTCACTCTCGCGCTCGCTCTCTCGTGCTCGCTCTTTCGTTCTTGCTTTAGCTCTTACTTCAACTCTAGCTCTCATCACTCTGCTTACCAGGTTCTTTGATTTCCTCTATCATTTTCATGTTAGGATTCAAGGATTGAAGAACGATCAATTGTGCTTGACTTTTTTCTTTGCTGTAAATTTGAGTGAGTTTCTTTTCAATTTGAGTTGTTTTATTTTCTTGTTTCATCTCCATGCTTTCCAAATCTGTATTGGTTGTGGTTTCATTAGCACTTTTGGGTACTTTGTGAAAGAATTATGAGTCAAAATGTTGCGCTCTTGAATTATGCTTCTAAAATGTTTGTTGAAATGCTTGTGAAGATGTGAGCTGTGAAATTAAATGATTGCTCTGTTAAAATCTTGATGGATACTACTTGTTGTGACTGGTTATCTGGTATAATTTTTGGGTGATGTTGATATGATTATTTGTTTACATCCAACAATGGTTCAATTATTATAAAAGCACATGTTCTCCTATGATTAATAAAGCACATGTTTACATCCAGCAATTGTTCTATTAATATAGTTCCATTATTATAAAATTACATGTTGAAATTAGTGAGATGGAGTTTATTATCAGTAACCATCATGATAAAGAAGGGTACTACAAAGTGCAAAAGATTACGAAGAATAGAATGTTGCCATTGTATGATTAACCTTGCATTTTCTAAGCTTTCATTGAAGTCAAAGATTAGAAATCCACCAGATTATTTTGTTAAAAAAGACAATAATAAAATAAATATTTCTGAATTGTCCAAAGAAAATCCCTATTATTATAATAATTAAGATGACCCATTTAGTTTGATCTGACATATTTCTTACCAACTCTAAGTCAAAAGTGTTCTATATTGGACACATATCACTACAAGATTCTCTTAGAAATAAAATAGATCCATCTTGGCCGGTAAATCCCAGGTTTAACAACTTTTACATTTTTAATGCAATTAGCATGTTTTGCTTTTGTAAGGAACATAACTGCAAAAAGATCTTAGTTTACATTTAATGTTGGTCTACAATCTACTAAACTTTAAGCATGCCAAGCAACAATTATCATCTGCTCACTTCTACAATAATTCAAGAATACCAAATTCTCATGCAACCCAAAAATTGGTACATATTTGTTATTGATTGACTAGTTTTCTATTCCTAATTTGTTTTATGGAAAACCAGAATCCAGATTTCTTTTGGGACTGACTCTGATCTGTTTGGGTTTTGGTCTTATCCTTCCCTTAGCTGTTAAATAGTTATTAAGAATGGGTATGATATTGACATTTCAATGCTGAATGTGTCACAGTTTGGAGGTTTTGCTATTATATTGCTTGAATTTGTTGATGTACTTACTTGATTCCTCTAGGTGAAAGACTAGGAATGGTTCTAATTTGTTATTGCTTGATGTGCAAGCGTCTATTCATTCTTCCAAATATTCACTTCCAACAAGAAAACATTTCTTTTTCATTTTAATTATGTTTAAGTATACTAGTGACTGATTTGATGATGATAGATATTTATAGCTACGTATTTGCCATCTATTTGTCATTTTAATTTTATTTAAAAACATCCAAAATGAATAGTTCTATATGAATTTACGACAAAAAATAATTAGATAGAGCTACTTAAAACTCATATTAAACCTTGAATACAGCTGTGGAGTTATAAAATTATTGATTCAGAAATTTTGGGCCATGTCAAGATAATAGAATAACAATTCTGGGACTGTTCATGCCTTTGAGTTCCTAACTGGGTGCATTTTTGCTGTTAAGTAGACAAATCTCTATTGTGCATTTTCTGTGTTTGTTTTCCACTAGTTTTGATTCTAAGTAAAAGCAATTCTTGTATGGTTATACTAAATTTATTTTCTAATATATCCAACAGTCTATTTCATTATATAAGATGGAAAAACCATCAAGAAAGCCATGGATACCAGAGCAAGACAAGTGTTTGGCTGAGTGTTTGGTAGAAACACATCAAGATAGTAAATATAAGGTTGAAGGTGGATTTAAAAATGGATACCTTAGTAATATGGAGAAGCTTATGGCACAACATTTGCCAGGAACTGATTTGAAAGCCAATAATATAGACTCAAGGTTGAGTTATATGAAGAAACAATTTTTTGTGCTTCATGAAATTAGAGAAAAAGCAAGTGGATTTGGACGGGATGATGAGAAAAAAATGGTGACAGGAGATTGATCAGTATATAATGAATGGGCTAAGATAAGCTTATTTTGTTTCTAAAGCCTGCATATTCCAAGTTTATTTTGTTTCTTTTGTTATTTTCTTGTCAAATAATCAAAAGTCAGCTTCTTTATTTAATTTTTTTTATTCTTTGCAGAGTCACCCTGCTGCTAGAAGGTTATATATGAAGCCATGGCCTTTATATAATATCTTCAAAGAAGTATACGCCAAAGATAGAGCAATTGGTGCCAATGCTGCAAATGTTGCAGATCGACTTCAACAAGAAATGGAACATTTAGAATTTAAGCCACATTCATAGACAGTATGTATCTATATCAGAATTTAGAATACTAAATTAAATAGTGAAGAGTTGCGTACTTTAAAGAACTGACAGATCGTTAGGAATCACGTTGTATACAAGTGTACATTTCAAATCAGGATCTTCCCCTCTTTCTCCATCTCTTGTAATTGTGTCCTCCAGATAGGGCAGAGAATCATAAAATGAACTTAGGAGTGGAGAGAGGATTTTGGCTTTTATAAAACAGTCAGTAACCCTAATTTTCACCCATCATGGGCCATAAGTTATCAAGTCTTACACATAACCCACGTGACCAGTACACTTACGCGTTGGGCTTAAAACTCAATAAACTACTGATTTCAAAACCCATAAGATCACATTATAGAATTTGGACATGGGCTCCAAGGATTTTCAAGTTATACCATTCAATTAGTTTTAACAAATAATAAAATACACAATCAATGGCAGTTCAAACACAAAAAATTCTAACAAAACAATCAAGCAACAATATAGCATACACTAGGCCTACAAATGAGAATGAAAATACACATGTTAAGGAGGATGTAATTTCTGATCAAGATGGAACTACATCGAGAAAGGCCAATCGCAAAAGAAAAGTACAAAACAGAGATATTGAGGCTATACAAGGAAAAATTACAGATTTGATGTAATATGTGGCTCAAAGCAATGATGAGTGTGTCAAAAGTCATTAGTGCACTTACAGCAAATGAGAAATGTGATAGGAGTAGGTTGCAAGAAGAACTTGGCAAAGTTTCCAGGTTATCTGTGATAGCGAGCTTGTAAGCTATGACAAAAATGACGGATGAGGTGTTACCATGTTTTATTCACTAAAGAATGAGGATGAGAAGTATACCTTTGTCCAAATGGTATTGGGGAATGTAGATGTTAGTGCGACATTTTAGTTTAATGAAACACTTGGTATTTGATTTGTAACAATTTAGCATGAGTGCAGGATTCCTTCAAGGTTTTCGACGCTAATTCCTACACCAAAACACACAAACTTTTATACAGCAAAGCTCTAAAGCTTCTTTGGCCAGATATTACTAGAAGTTCTAATTTGCTTACTTAATTTCTTGTAAAGAGAGAACCAAAAGTTATCTTCTTGTTTGTTTTGTGAAAAATTAATGCTTGGGGCATGTATGTTCCCAATTTGATTACTTACTATCATGTGTGTCATGATTTCTATGAAAGTTGTTTGATTTTTCCACATGTTATTGTGATCATGGTCATTGCACTAGGTGAAAAAAAAAAAATGACGAAATGGTGGAAAATATGGTTGGTCTTTGTTATGAATTATAAAATGTAAGACCTTCATGCCGCATGATATTGCCTTCTTACATGATAAATCTACTAAGTATATTTATTTATCACAAGAAAGTAGATGTAAATGGGTTGTTTGCTAGCTTATTTTATTTTACAATATTAAAATTGTGAGCTAAAATTAGTTTGTTAATAAATATAATTTTATATTCTTAAAACATTGATTTGTTAAATATAATCATATGAGTTACTAAAGTATATAAATATAAATACAAATATAAATATAAATATATTTAAGCATATATGAATGTTAAAATTAATATATTTAAGCATAAATATATTTGTTGCATCAATAAAACATTTTTTTGGTAGAAATATCAATAACACGTTTTATTAATATAAATATATAGTAATTTAAATAATTATGAATGTCAAAATTAAATATTTTTTATAGCATAAAATTTTATTTGTGAACCAAACACACTTAATTTTTATGAGGTTAAAAGTTACTCCACTTTTATAAGCATACCAAACATGGTGAAAATAAAATTTTAATCCATTAACATATGCTCCATGAACAGTTTCTCTCTTAAAATTTTCACCCTTAAATTTTAAAGATATACCAAACGCAAGGTAAGAGGCATATTTTTAAGTGATGACAGAATTCAATTGTTCAAATGAAATCCTACGGTGTTGTTCATCTACTTGCTTTGCATATTCACAAGTAAGCAATCGTTAATAATTTAATCTTACATATGGCAATATAGACTCATCCCGCATATACCAAACTTATTTTGTTTCTAATGAGACGGTTTTCTGCCCATCCTTAAAAGTTTAAGGGTGAGTTAAGGTTATAAATTGTTGTGGGACGGGATAAGTGTTGGTTGAGATTGCATCCTATATATACATATATTTAAATTTTATTTATAATATGTAATAATTTAGAGATTATTGTATTAATTTACTTATTTAAATTATAAATAAAAGTAATGGAAGTAAGATCTTTTAAACAAATTATACAATTTATATAAAATAATAATTGATTTTTAAAATTGTGATTAGTTATTATATAAATTTATATGAAATATTCATAAGTGTGAGACAGGATGAGTAAGGTATGAGTTTTTAATATTTTTATAAAAGTGAATTTAGGTTTTAATTCTTAAAACACGAGGGATAGGTAAGGATAGATTGTCTTGTATTTTAAAGATTGCGGGACAAAATTGGATTATACAAAAACTTGCTCTTACACATTCCATTGTCATTCCTATTTAATTCCAAGCAATACTCTTAACGCTATAATATAATACTAGCGCTCAAATTTGTTACAAGCCTTATAGATAGGCTATCGTTCTTATTTTTTATTGAGTTAAAGAATATGAAAAACTTGGCTATTCTGCTCAGCTAAGCTTGAGATGAGGTTTGCCAAGCAAACTCTTTCTTTTTTGGTCTGGGCCGGCCAAGGAAACTCTGGAACTCGTTAATTCTCCTCAATGGTGGGTTGATTCATGTTGGACTTCTTGGATTAGATTGAAAAAGTCCAAAATCATATGAAGAATGAGAAAAAAAAAAAACAACGCAGCAGATCATTATGGCCCAAAAAGTAAATGTATGTTTACTGATAAATTATTTTTTTAAATTTTATGAATAAAATTTTAATTATAAAAATAAACTAATGCAAATATATAGTAAAATATAACTGTTTATTTCAATGGAAAAACAAAATATTCAAACGTGAATATTATACTGCAGGGCAACGTGATATGAATGTGATATCATAAGTCACTGTCCTGCTTCATTACACTCAGCATGTGTCCCTCCAGCATCAATTATGAAATACCCCCATGAAATTGAAGCTTCAACCCTTCAATGATATGCTTTTCCAATTTTTTTATTATTTCCATTTACCACCATCATTCAACTTCAAACTGTAACAGCTCATGAAAGAACTGATACCAAAGGCAATAATCATTATATGTTTTCTTGAACAGTGCTTCCTGCATAGCGGGGATAGCTCAGTTGGGAGAGCGTCAGACTGAAGATCTGAAAGGTCGCGTGTTCGATCCACGCTCACCGCAACTTTTTTATCTTTTAATTTTAATCGTCTTCATTAACTCAAAAACTTGAAGATGTTAGTTACACTCAATATATCTTTTTACCATTTCATTGAATTTATGTAAGTTTCTCCCTATCACCTTACTCTCAGTTTTTGCAGTTTCCTACAGCTTCAATAGCCCACAAGCTTCCTTCTCAATTCTCATGATAAAGGATGAACTTCTTCAAAAAGACACTTTCATGACACTAAATCAAAACACCATACTCAACCTCAGCTTGTTCATTAGATTCAGACCACATTCGACAGCACAAACTTGAATGACACAACGCCTTGGAATAATTCTGTTATGCAAACTCAAGAACACCCAAAATGGCTGTTGACACAACTTCTTACATTTTATAAAAAGAATCATACTATTATCACTCTTTATTTTAAAAGATTAGACATACAGGACATTTAAGTTCAAATGAAGAATCTAATAAAAAATGCTCCTAATTCGTCAAAAAAAACTGCAAAGGCAAAAACAGTACTGGATGTCAGTCAAAAGTGGAAGATTCGCAGCCCATTTGATGGACAAAATGCCCCATTTTCGCGTTAGTGTTATCCTCAAGAGTCAAAGCATCATATGCATAATGGATGACTAGCAACGGCTGCAGTAAAGTCATCTTCAGTCCAACCCCACCTTTTTGCAGACAGTGGCCATGTGGACGTGCTTGTGCATGCCCTTGAGATGAACGGCTAGCTACAACAAAAGTGAGCTTCAGAGAATTACACGCCCCATTCCCTTCACTTCCCTCACAATCTTTCTAAATTCGATAATAGTCGATTTGTGAACCTTTCATGAGATTTGGAAGAAAGCAAAGGTGTGGTAATCCAAGACCTTTATATTCTTGGGTATCCATTGCATATTTCCATTTCGTTTAAGAGACATGTTCTTAGATACATTTGTTAAAAACTGGAGAAAATAATAATCTTAAGTGACATATATTGAGCAGTGTAATAAAAAATATTGTCCTACACTAACAATATATGATAATAATAATCTCTAAATATATAAATTATTTTACATAAAAAAAATTATACCATTATCTTTACTAATAATAATAGCAAGACATCTAATCATGGTTGTACAAAACAAATTGTTCAATTCAATCAGATGTTACTAAGAAAATATATATAATCGGCTAAATTTTTGGTTTGAGATCATGTTTTATGTCTTTACAATTCCACAAAAATAGGTCTTGTTTTCAATTTTTACCCGGTTTATTTTCCTTATATCTACAATATAAACTTTGCTTTGTTATTGTATTATCACTGAATAAAAGTTTTGTTTAATATATTGTTATAGGATCAAAGATAAATAAAATTATTTTGATCAAATATTATATTATTTAATATTTTATTTAAATATTATATAAAAATAAATAATATTAATTATAATATACTATCCATTACTTATATAATATATCAAACAAAGTCAAATATTAAAATAAAAAATGGCATATTTGCTTTGTAGGAAAAACACAAATATTATCTCCCATATGAACCCGGCCCAACAATATCAATCCTGACCCCATATGTGTCCAATAACCAGTAAGCCCAGCCCAATCCCAATTATATACCGAACTGACACATCTAAAATCCCCCGAAAAAAAATCCGGGGACCCACAAAAAAAAAATCTCACCGACATTTCGGTCGCTGTGTGAGTACGGACGGTGGCATTTGCCTTGCTAGTACCCTAACCAAAAAAAGAAAAAATGAATAATTGCGATAAATCTTAAAAAAATTTAGGAACTAGGACATATGCCAAAATGGTGGCTTAGGTTCAAAATCATTTGGTTAGAATTTTTTTTTTGTTTTGTTATGCTATTGGAAAGAACTTTTTCTTTTTTTTTTGTTGCAAACATATTTTTTTTTGTTTCCATGTTTAAAAAATGTAAAACTTTTTTTTTATGGTTGCATTATGTTAAATTTAACTTTTAGTGAAACCGCTACTATAGTTGTAAGTTGAGTTGAGTCCAGTGATATTTATATATTATTTTTATATTTCTAATATTTGTATATTATTAGTTAGAAAATAGGTGAATCGTGCACAGGTATTGTGCACAAAAAATAAATCTTTACGTAAAAAAATGATATACAAGGTAATATAACAAAAAATAATACGTAATTAGTATTTTTAATTACTTATTGTAATTTATTTGTTACAGTTGTTGCCTAAAATAATTACTTTTCTATTTTTAATAAACATTTTGGCCCAATGCATGTGCGTCTTATTTTTACCTCTAATTATATCCAACCTTTCAAAGGCAAAAGAAAATCCAACCGTTTATGCCTTCGCTCTAAATGCATTTTTCGTTCCATTTAATGAATTTGTGCCACAAATTCAAAGCATTCAAAATCCCCATGTTTTCCCAATTCTCACATGGATAAAATTATAAAAATAGATATGCGACGCAAACAAAAAAGATAAGAAAAAAAAGAAAGACATAATGAACATGTTTTGAATCACAACATTTGAGAGTTGATTTAATTTTTAAATAAAATATTTTGTTTAAAAAATTTATAAAATAATAATTGATTTGATTTTAAAATTTTTGCAATTTTATCAAATTTGATTAAATCAGACTTTAATTTAAATTATTTGAATAGGCTATTTTATTTTTATTAATTTAAATGTTTTAGCATTTATAAAAAAGATATTAAAGTAAAATTATAAAAATAAAATGAATTCAACTTATTTATAATGTGTTTCAAATATAAAAATTAATTTGTATATCAATTTAAATAATTTTTTTAATGAGTTTTAAATATAAAAATTAATTTTTAAATCAAATCAAATCAATGCAAATCAAACTAATTTCAGATTTTAGTTCACTTTTTCTTTGGCAAAAAAAAAAAGCATAAGTTTTTAATAATTCCAAACAAAATGAATAAATCTATGTAAAAATTTTGTACAAATTCAAACTTCCTATGTAACAGAAAAAAGTAAAAAACTACCTATGTAAGAGAAAAAAAGAAAGAATTTTTTTTAAATATAAACTTAGCGGTATAAAGAAAAAATAAGCATAAGCATGACGTTTTAAATGTAAAAAATTGCTTATGTAATTAGAGTAAAAAAAAAGAGTGAACAAACAGATTTGGGTTCATCTAATGTTATGATAATTAAGTTATTTAGTTGCTAGACAAATATGCCTTGAAACAGTTATGCATGTCTCCCGAATATGTTTGAATAAGTCCCTAGCCATCATTAACCCAACAACATTATGGTAAAAACTTTAATACCAAGTTGCTGAACAACATAATTGCAGGATGATATCAAACTTTAATTGAAAATTTTGTGTCACGTAAGACGAAGAAGAATAAGGGAAACAAAAATTTACAAAGAATTATTGAATATAACATTAACTTTCTTGTTTTCATCCAACCTAAGATTCTGCATCTTTGAAGAGTAGACTTTTAACTTCAATAAAGAAAACTATACAAAGCAACTTTACCAAATCGAGCTGCATTGAAAACAAATAAAATAAAATAAAATAAAACGAAAATAAGTTCATATTAAAAAAAATATAAAAGAAGGAAAATAGTTTGCATGCGACAATCAATAATACTCCTAAACTTAATCATTAAATTTTTTTAAAATAAGAATGTTAGGGGAAAAAAGAGTATTAATAAAATCTATATAATGATTTTGTCGTAAATCATTAAGGGTTCTTATACTTAACAAATTGAGAGAAAAAATTACTTTTTTTTTTATAGATTGTTTGTGATATTAGGCCATATTTCAAACATGTTTTTGGAGGGGTAAACATTATTTCAATGTAGGTTGCAGAAGTACTTTCTTCTAACCAACCACCTTTTACAAAAAAAAAAAAAGAAAGTGTTTTTTCGTTACACAATTAAACAGAAACTGAATCTTGGAATCTAAAGCAAAGAATGGAAAGAGATTAATAATCAACCAAAAAAAAAAGTTAACTTTTATTTTGGTTTGGTTTAGTTAAGTTGAAAAGGGCCCATCTTTATGTGATCGTTGAAATGGTCTTGGATGCTTTTGTTATATTATACTTGTAAGATTAAAGATTTTCATACAAGTAATGCAATAATAACCCTAAGACATGAAAATTGAAGAAGCTAGTTAGTAATAACAGTTTGGTTGGGACTTACATAACTGAACTAAAAGTTAGTGTAAGGGAAAGGATCCAAAAATCCTTAGTAATAATATTCATGTGACCTTTTTACCACTTTTAAGGAAGATCCTCCTGTTATGCCACGTGGAGCCAACAGCATCTATCTCATGCTCTTTTTTTGCATCTGCTGCAATCAGCCACAACCCACACGATTAATTAATTACAAATTAATTAATTAATTAATTAATTAATCTCCCCATTACTTTTTTGTATTGACTCTAACACAAAAGGACAACTCTGTCATATCCCATGGTCCATTGACTCCCACTGCCACGTGCTCAAATTCAAGGGCATTTGAGTCTTTTGGTAGGGATCTCACCCTAACTTGTTGGTTACCCCACCCATTCAGCCACCCTAAAACCTCAGCATCTCCAAACTCCAAAACTGAGACACAAATCAAATCAGCTTCATTTGCAAATTTTTTTCCTTTCTTAAAATTTGTTTAATAATGTAAATTGTAATTCAATAATAATAATAATAAATAAATAAATAACATAATTACAATAAAAAAAATTGAGGGAGATTATTATTTTTGGTCCAAAAAAGGAATTGTGGGATGTTTGGCGCGTCTATATAAAAAAAAGGAAACCAACCAAACAAACCGAGAGACCAATAAAAGAAGCCCCTCTCGAATCTCAATCTCCAAGTCTCCAAAGTAAAGCATAGAAAAAGAAGGAAAGATCAAAAATAAAAAACGCTTTGAAACTGAAAGAGAGTGAGTGAGAGAAACTAGAGAGAGGGAGAGACCAAGCTAAGCTAGTAGTAGTAGAAACAGAGACGCTGCTCTGTGTGTGGGAGAGAGAGAGAGAGAGAGAGAGAAGAGAGGGGGGGGGGCGGGGAGAGGAGAGAGAAACCCCAGATATCCCGTTTCTCTCTCTACTTTCTCTATCTGCAGGTTGCAGGCATACCCATTTGATCGGAGCCTCTTCATTCTGTGTACAACGTTCCGAAGTTTTTTTCAGATTACTGTGCAATCGGCTTCCTTTCCCGTTTGGGCCTTACAATGGAGAGGTACGGCCGGGCCGGTGAAGGGTCGCAGTCTGATCCGTCGCCGGAATGGAGCGGGGCGGGGGGTGAGACTGGGCTGGAAGGTACACTGTATCTGCCTCTGCATTCTCTATATTGCGTTGCTTTGTTGACAAAAGATTTTGGGTTCTGCGATTGTGATTTATGGTTTTAGCAGAATGTGGAGTGTTGTGAAGTGCTGGGTTTGATCTTGATTTTGCAAATGCAGAGTCTGTGTGGCAATTGGGATTGGGTGGCGGGGAATCGT
This sequence comes from Castanospermum australe, assembly GCA_019955255.1. NCBI lineage: Eukaryota > Viridiplantae > Streptophyta > Magnoliopsida > Fabales > Fabaceae > Castanospermum > Castanospermum australe. Next base: position 483,403 of record NSJW01000821.1, read on the forward strand.
ATCCGCAGCGGCCCGATGAGGCTGATTGTATCTACTATTTGAGGACGGGTTTTTGCGGGTATGGCTCGCGGTGTCGGTTCAATCATCCCCGTGACCGTGGCGTGGTAAATTTGTTTGTGGTTAATTCATCTGTCGGCTTTTATTGAAGGGTTTTGTTTGGTTCTTGATGTGATCATGCGCTTATGTTTGTCCAGTTTGGTTTGATCTTGGCCATGAGCAGTGTATTAGAGCTGAGCTTGTGAAATCTGAACGCTTTTCTTTAGTGGGGTTACCTTCAAGTCATTGAATTTTACTTGTATTATCAATTAATTAACTGAGATTAAGATGTTTGCTTTGGACACTGTCATTCGAGTGTTTCATAATTTGGAGATATCTATATGCTGCTTAGGTTATCGGAGCTGCGAGGACTGGAGGGGAGTATCCAGAACGAGTAGGCAGCCTGTGTGCCAGGTGCTTAATCTGGTTCTGCTAAATACTATGGGCTCAAATATCAAATGATTGCCTTTGACAATTGACACTGTAATTCCTTTTAGTTATACAAAATAATGTGTTCAACAGTCATTTATATATGTCAAGGATGGAGTGAGGTTGACTTATAGTTTGTTTTGATTGTCTTCAAAGTTTACTACTTCCCTTTTGTATTGATTATATCTGCTCATACTTAAACTGCAGTACTATATGAGGACAGGATTATGCAAATTTGGTGCGTCCTGCAAGTACCACCATCCTAGGCAGGCAGGAGGCACTTCTACCCCTTTGTCTCTAAATTATTATGGATATCCATTGCGACCGGTCTGTATTGTTTTATATTTACTGCATGAAGTTATGCATGTTTTGTGAATGTTGGGTCACATTTTCTAATCATGGCAAACGTTGGCTTCGAACTTGAATTTTTTTAAATAATAACAGGGTGAGAAAGAGTGTTCCTATTATGTGAAAACGGGACAATGCAAGTTTGGCGCAACTTGTAAATTTCATCATCCACAGCCTGCTGGTGTCCAAATTCCAGCACCATCACCAGTTCCCCCAGTTTCACCTTTACCTGTACCAGTACCTTCACCATTATATCCAACTGTACAGCCTCCATCTGGTCCTTCATCACAACAACAATATGGTTTGCTGGTTGCAAGGCCACCTCTGATATCTGGCTCATTAGTCCAGAGCCCTTATGGACCTGTGGTAGTGTCCCCTGCCATGGTCCCTTTTCGTAGCTGGGGTCCTTATCAGGTAGGTTAAACATTTCTTTTTGACTGATTAGTCAAGTTATATGTGCATTCGTTGAAGATGTTGACTGCTGAGCACTTCGTGCAGGCTCCTGCAACAAGCCCTGTACTTTATTCTAGCACTCCGTCTAATGTTGGTTCATCAACGCTCTATGGGATAACCCAGCTACCTTCACCAGCAGCTGCTTATACTGGACCTTATCAACCTTCTGGTTCCCCATTTGGTCCTTCAGGCGGTAGTCAGAAGGAGCAGTCATTACCAGAAAGGCCTGATCAACCAGAATGTCAGCATTATATGAAAACAGGGGAGTGTAAATTCGGTCCATCATGTAGATATCATCATCCGCCAGACATGAGTGCACCAAAAGTGAATGTGATCCTTAGTCCTGTGGGTCTTCCTTTGCGCCCGGTAATGATTGCCTCTCAACTCCTTTGTACTGTGGTATCTCATTTTGGGTTATGAATTATTTATCCAAGATTCTTCCCTCTCTCACCTAGTGGAATAAGCTTTCTTTGTTGTTGTTATTGTTGATGCATGTTACCTCTCCAACTAAAAATTTAGTAGTTGCCACTGATTAAAATAGTTAGTTGCAAGGCATAACAAAATTGACTTCTTATAAACTTTGGTTTTCAGTAGTTTTCAATAACTAAAAACATTTGAACCTTGCTTTACTGAAATTCAAGTTTAGTTTTCACTTCATCATTGAAAACAAATGTAAGCAGGGGCCATTGTTCCTTGGTCTTGTGCTTTGATTATTATTTTAAGCTAACACTTTTCTGGGTTGATGAGCTTTTATCTTTATATTATCATGTATCATACATTTATGTGGGGTTATACCTAGCCTGTACAATCTCTAGGATTTAGTAAGGAGTTTGAATGGGAAGATCCACCCCCCCCCTCCCCCAAAAAAATGAAGGAGGGTGGGTTAAGTAAATGAAATGATGTTGTGAATGCAATGTCTTCTGGATGAATGTTTTAATCACAAGGCTCTTAAGTCTCTAGGCTATTGGAGATTCTTCTAGCAAAATTTGAAAGGAGGGGGGGGGGGGGGTAAACTGTTGGTTTGATTGTACCCTTTATGAGAGTGGAATTCCCACTTTGTCATGCATTCATATTAGATGTGCATCCTGTTCCTTTCTTTATGTTTTTGTTCTGTTAAAAATTTAGTCTGATCACTGTGAGTCTGTGACTGTACCCAAGTCAAGTCTGTAAGTAAGCTCCTCTTCCAAATCTTTCAGTATGAATATGTACTCTTGAGCAGGGAATGTTTCTTTATGAACAGTTGAAACTTTTTGTTACCCTTTTTTTGGTTAGATAATACTGACACATAATACAGACTTGTGCTTGAGGTAATGATGTTCTGTTGTATTTTAATGTAATGCTTCTCTGATAAGTTTCATCTGCATAATTACTAGGGAATTCCCACATTAATGTATTGATTGTGAAGGCATATTCTTTTTCCTTTCTAAGCACCCCTTAAGGTCATTTCTTGAATCCTGCATATTATAGGTGGGCCTGCCACCAATAGCAAGTCTTTGTATTTCATGTTTTATCCTTTTTTGCACAGTATATTTGTGGAAGTTTTATCTAATAGCTCTGAGGATCTTTTTGTTTTCATCATAAAAGGAGAAAGGAAAAAAAAATCTTTGTCTATCTTTAATATGAAATATATTTCCTCTTTCAGTAACTTACCTGTAGAGTGTAGATTAAAATTTATGAACCCCTGTTTGTTAACGTGCAATTCATTACTGAGTAATGATTGTATATTACTTTCTTTGCCTGGTACAATAGTATTATCAAGATGTACTTTGGATGTATTTGTTAGGCTAATGAGTTGCTGCTTCAAATGGGAACTACACTAAACCATTGTTCCAAATGTCGAACCTTAGAAATTATAGTCTGTATATATGTCATACGCAAGTCTAGGGCTTGCACATTCAGTCAGAATAAAATGCTGAACCCAAACCAGAAATGTCATAATCCTTGAGCATTTAAGCGGAAAATGGTTCTGTGCACTTGAGTGAATGATTGAAATAATGGGTTGAGTAATCTGAGCCTAGTTTGCTGTCCACGACTATATTCATCATAAAGATATCATTATCGCAAACAAGAGTTTATGACTGGTTTGAAATATGGTTGAAATGTTCTTGTTTTGTGCACTTTATTTGAAATGAATGGCAGAAACAAAGTTTCCTTCTATTTTGCAGTATTGCATAAATCTATATGATTTTTGTAATATACCTTGAGTTTTCTATCTGTAATAATATTTATTTTTCTAAATATAATACAGTATTGTTGATTTACTTCATCTGCTTCCTTTTTTAATCCCTAACATTTCTTGAAATTGTTTCTGGTCTTATTTAAATGGATTTCATTGCAAGCAAAATAAGCTTTTGTGGTGTCTTTGATTATCTATCACTATAAGATGATATGGATGGCTTGATATCTTGCTGTCGTAAGTACTTATTCCATTTGTTAAAATTTTCTCCTCTCTCTCTCTCTCTCTCTCTCGCATGAAAAAAGTTCTCTTTTATTTGACTGAAGGAAATCTCTTTTCGATTCTTCATCACAAGTGGACGAAAACAGCTATCCTGATTTGTTATCCATTTTTCTTGAGTAGAAGGTGCTTTTTTTTCCCTAAGATTCCATCATTTGGTTATCATATTACCTAAACTTTGGCTGCAATTTATTCTTTTTTTTTTTTTTTTGTTCTTCCTTCTAGACTACTATTTCTTTTCCTTTCCTTTTCCTTTTGATGAAAACTTTTGGCCTCATATACTAGAGTGATAGCTGAATGAATATTATATTAACTATGACTTTTTGGTAAGGTTGCGCTGGAAAGATCTTTTGGCCATGAAATGAGTTTCTTCCATTACAATGCGTGTTCGATTGTCATTTTCAAAATGAAGACTAGATACAACATCTTGTCATTCCATCTGTCTTTCTAGTTTTGTAAGATGGCATGGAGCAATGAAGCAGGAGAGGAACCATATCTCTTAGATTTATGTTGACTATACTGGTTTAGGATGCAGAGACTAATACAACATTTACAGAGATGAGACCTTGCAAGTAATGTATAGGTTATGTGAAGGACGTATTCTATCTCTTCCCTCCACCCTCCTTGTCTTCTTTTTCTTTCCCCAGCATTGGTTTCTCTGAATCTGCTGACTTTAGAATGAGCTATCTCATGATGATCCTCAAAATGGATATAAAGGAAAGAGCTTTTAACTATGAATAGATTACATAAGTTACATAGCCAGACAGCCTCAAAGATATTATACACTATATTGATCATAATTGTGTGATTGATGAGAGGAGACAGATGATTGCAATGCTAATTTTGTTTGTATATGATAGACACTGTCCCATAACTAAGGTGTATTGTGGGGGAAAGGGAATAGCAATGGACATGTGGGAAAGGTGTGTGCATGTGTGGAATGGCATTGTAACAACCTGCATACGTGGCAGGTGGGGCAAAGGGCAGAATGGGGTAGTGGGAATGGAATAAGAGGAGGGGAGAGAAGAGAGAGGGGATAGGCAGAAATTAAGTTAGGATTTGGGGTGGGAGAGACCAAGCCTCTCGAAAGCTTGGGTTATCTTTTCTTTGTGTATTTTCCTTCTTGTTTTCTGGTTTCAGAACCTGTAAATTTCCCATCCCAATTTCTGATATCTAAAAGGGGTTTCTATCAGTATATATCTTTTTTTTTTTCTTAAATACAAATATCAGTCTATTGTATAGCTGCAATTCTATAATTCAAGTTAATTTCCACCCCTTGTTATGTTGATAAAGAGTATCTTTTGAGATGAGTCATTAAAGGGATATTCTGTAGCCCTTCTCCTGAATACAAGTAATACTTATGTTGCCCTTTATGCTTCTTATAATTAGTTGATTGGTTGGACATTCCATTCAAGAAATTCATATAATTTTGGGATTATTGGATTGATAAATGAGGTAATCCCTTGGTATGGAATTGAAGTAATCTTGCCGTTATCATTTTTACATGAACTTCTATTGGGGCCTATATACCGTAAAATGCCTTAGAGTTGTAGGTGGAAATCGAATTGAGCTATTCAACAGGCTCCAGTTGGCTTGGCTCATATAACCTTGGCTTAATAAAAACTTGGCTTGATTCAAAGCTTGATTAAGTTGAATTGAAGTTTAAATTGAGCTCATGTTCAAGCACCTAGTATTTAGCTCCTTAGGGTCATGAGGCTTCAATTAAATACATTTTACAATCTATATTATATATATAAATAATTTTTGTGTGTACAAAATTTTAATTATATAAATATCTTAATCGCATTTTGAAATCAAGCTTCAATCAAATTTTGAGCTCATTTATCACATAATAGGCTTATTGAATTGAGAGCCTTGAGCTTGAGAAAGCTCAAGCTTAGCCTGTCCTTGTAAGCTTGAAAAAACTTGGCTTGAGTTCAAATTCGACTTTCATATTCAAGCTGAGCTCGAAAACTGGGTGTTTGGGCTTGGCTCGGCTTGTTTCTGGTGGTATTTAGGATCAAATATGCCTTGCTTTTATCTAAGTTTCTTATGCCAATGTTTTGTTTTCCTCCGTACAACTTAGTGGTTGGTTGGTGTACCCTTTCAGTTGATACTATTAGAGTAAAATTGAGATTACCATGTAATCATTTCCTTAGTTCTCAGAGATGTTCATTCACGCCTTCGGGTAGGGGGGGTTGTTACAGCTGTATGGGCTGTGAAATTGGCTGAACATCTCCTTCTTAAAAGAAATGCACAAATCACTATGGTTGAATGAAATGATAGCAGTTTGTTGATACAGTATATCTTGTGTCATGGACCCAGGATGTAGAAGAAGTCTTAAAAGCATTATAGACAAGATCACCTAAAAAGTCTAGATTTAGTTGTTCCATTTGTCCTTCCTGATTTGACAGAGTCTAAGCTAATTTGAAGGAAAAATGCATATACACTCCTTAAACTTTGCCCAATTTTGAAATAGCCACGCACCATGAACTTTCCAATCCGGATGAGAAATCCTTAAACTTTTCAAAACTTGCAGACAAACGCTTCCGTCCATCAACTAAATGGAAACCATTCATCGCGAAACTCTTCATGTGTTAAATTAATACACATGATGTCTCTCATTTGTCAACATTATTTTTTTTTAAAATAAAATTTATTTCTCTTTTTATTTTAATTTATTTTAAACTATTATATATTTTGTTCATAAAATAGAAATTAAATTAAAAAGAGAAATTTTATTAGAAAATTTTCAAAAAAGTGATGTGAACAAATAAGAGATGTTGCATGTATTAATTAACACGTGCAAGTCATGTGATGAACAATTTTCGTTTAGTTGATGGACGAAGGGTTTTTTTGCATGTTTTAGAAAGTTTAAGGACCTCTCACCCGGATTAGAAAGTTCATAGTGGCTACTTCAAAATGGGGTAAAGTTCATGGGGTATTTGTACATTTACCCTAATTTGGTGTTAGTTTGCTCAGGTGCTGTACTTCTTTTTTACAATTTTGCTCATTGCAGTGTTTGAGTTAGCCTTGATGTGTTATACAGTAGAAAATTCTGAGGTTCAGTGTTTTTCTTTTACCTTTCTCGTTGTTGTGTTATAACTTACAATAATTATGATAATCATTGTCAAGAATCAACTATCCCAAAAGCTTAAGCAAATAGGAGAATGTGCAGGAATTTATTAATGTTTCTAACTGATAGACACCCACCTGATATGACAGGAAGAGGGATAGAAGATTTACAACTGGGAGGGGGACCATGCCAAAAGAAGGGATAGTTGAGGCTGAGGGAAAGGAGGACTATCAGTAACCAACTGAACAGGTGGCAGCTGATTAGTGGAGGGGAAGCTTCAGAATGCATGAAGGGAGAGAATAATCATGATTTGCTTATAGGGGAAGAGAGGGGGACTGAGGGGGATAGGAAAAAAGAATTGAGTGAAGAATAGGAGAGGAGTTTCCTCTAGAGGTTCAGGAATTCGCGTCCTGAGAGGTTACCTTGCTGTTCTATTATCTTTTTTTTTTTTTTTCCTGTTTCTAGCACCAATTCTGACCTGTAATCAGAAACTGCTGTCCATTTGCTTTTCTTCTATAATCCCAAGGACTTATCACTAACACACCTCTTTAGGCAAAAGCCCTTTGGGCTTGAAGAATGGACAAAGCACAAGACCACCCAAACCTTGTGCTAAATTTTTAATTTGATTTAAGGAGTGGAAGGGCAAGGATCCAACTCTAAGCACCTGGTTGAAGAGGATTAAGTAAGCATGTCAACAACCAATTATCCCCAAATCTTAAGAAGATAGAAGTTCCAGGAATGTTTTTTATTAATATTTTCTATCCCAACAACAACAACAACAACAACAACCAAGCTTTATCCCACTAGGTGGGGTTGGCTACATGGATCAATCAATGCCATTGGGCTCATCAAAAACTAAATTTTTGGTAAAACTATTTAGAGAAAGGTATTTTATAATGGTTTCTCCTAATGTTTTCCTAACAATCAGTTGCCCAATTTCAATGAAGGAAGTGCTTTAACAGTTTATAGGGTATGTTTCATCTTGTTTTCATATTTCTTTTTCAATGAACATTATCTCATGCTCTTTTCTTTATTTATCATTGAGTGCTTTTCAGGTTCTTTTTCCTCAATGTGTTATTATTTGCACTGTAATTTATTTCAACTTATGCATCTTGCATGGCATCACCATTTTTCTCATTTGATTTAGATTCTCTTATGTGATCTTCAACTTAACTTCCATTTATCTTTTATGTTTGTTATCTGTAAAACTTCAGATTTTGGCTGTTTGTGTATTCCATATTCTCTACCTTGTTAGCATTCCTGAATTTTATGTCTATTATGGAATGCCTTTAAGGTCCAATATGAAATTATGATGCAAGAACTATATGCATTTGCCTAAAACCTTAGGCAGTGCTAGGAACACCTTGCGCTGCATGTTTCTTTGTTTAGAGCATAGGTGCTAACGTGCTCTGTCATCTGTTTTGTCTCTCAATCCTATGTTCCTATACTAGCTTGAGTTGTTCAAACTTTGTTTTCATGGGTAAATTCATGTTTCCTTCCTGTGATTTTGGAATAGGGGTGCTTCTAATTCTCCATACTATAGACAGATATGGGATGTTTTATGGCACACTTCCTCATTTTCTTGAATGTGGCTATTTCCAAACATGATAAACTAGTCTTTAATGATTATTTTGGCTGTTATTTCTGTCTCTCTTCTTCATGCTTTAGCATTTTGTCTTTGGACTGTGGTTCAAGAATTGGCAAGTTTCTTAATTTATTCTAATTTCATTTGTGAGTTCATTTGTTGAAAGAACTAGCACTTGTCAATAATAAGTTTGTCTGTTCACTTGAAATGTTTTTCAAAAAAATATTTGTTTGACAGCCTTCTTGATTGTCAATCATCCAATGTTTGTGTTTGATAATCAGGGCGCAGCACCTTGCACTCATTATATGCAGCGCGGAGTGTGTAAGTTCGGTCCTGCATGCAAATTTGATCATCCTATTGGATTGAGTTATAGTCCATCTGCTTCTTCCCTGGCAGATATGCCGGTTGCACCCTATCCTGTGGGTTCATCAATTGGTACTCTTGCCCTGTCATCTTCATCATCAGAGTTGCGGCCTGAACTTACCTCAGGATTCAGCAAGGAGTCTGTTTCATACAGAATGTCTTCATCGATGAGCTCATCAACTGGATCAGTTGGCTTGACTTTGTCAACTGGTGGACCTGTTTCTCAATCAAGCACTCAACCATCGGCTCGTAGTTCCAGTCCTTTAGCAGCTACACATACCATCACAAGTAGCACTGTCTCACACACCTCAAGTTAAGCAATGTGAATGCATACCTCATTATTACTCCTTTTTATCTCAATTCTTCAACCGGAAATCATTATTCAAGGAGGTCCTCAAATAGGTTTTATTTTTCAGTTATCCCAGTTCCACATTCAGGTCTAGCACACGTAGCACCAATTATCTTTGTGTTCATATAATCTTTTTGTGGCCATCCCTTTGATCTTGAATAAACCATAGCCAACCTTGAGAATTTTAGCAAACCATACAGCCACCTTGCTTTTGAATAACTTCAAAAGAATCAGCAAGTGCATTATGCACATGTCCATCCACATATTTTTGGAGTTTTTAATGCTTATTTGTGCTTTAATCTTTTTTGATATGAGAAAATTCTGTCCACAGTTTCATTGACCATGTGTTTATGTCTCTTCACCTGAACCCTTTTTGAATTTGGGAACAATGTTCCAATTCTTCTTGGAAATCCTATTCAGTACTTTTCCCAACCTGTTATCTATGGTTTACTGTGAAGAGAAGTAATCAGGAGAGTTCAATGAGGCTTCACATTGCTTATATTATCTTAGATACACAGTGATGTTGTGACAAGTGAAATGCTTGACTTAGTAATTTATTTATTACAGAAAACGTATATGAAGAAACACATTTTAATTTACAAATTTGAATGTGTAATAATATTTTTTTCTCCTTTTCTATCAATTTACTTGATCAAGCTTTCATGTGTGATCAAGTAATTTTCTGGAGGGGATTTTTTTTCCCACTTTTTATCACCCTCTCCCCCCTTGACAGAATATTTTGATGTTTGTTGTAAGATGATTGTATTATAAATAGAGTACACTTTGGTCAAGTGAAAAGAAGGGTGCAGCATGGCACGCAACATGCAATGGGAATTCAGACCCGAAGATTTAGTGCACGTCTTCTAAAGTCAAGAAACCTGGGTGAGTGACCATTGCACTTTAAATAATAGCAACTTCCAGGTTAAGTTCTTATAGGCACCAAGTGTAAAGCTTCTGACTATCCAAACTATGACACGTGGCACAAAAAAATAAATTTGAACTATTAAATTAATTTTAAAGTGAAATCTCATTTATTGGGTGGAGCATATAAGAATCTCCACTTTCAGAGCTGAGTGTCTTGTTTGAATATTGGCTGAAGTCTGGTGATCCTAGTGAATACTTTTAGTAGTGCCTTAGTGATTATAAAATTGGTGTTTTGCCTGAAGCCGGTCTTTATAGTTTGTGGCTGTCTGGTCTGTTTATATAGAGTAATGCTAGACAAGCTAAAAAAATTAGTTAGAATATTTTGATAGAATTTAGTCAGAATAAAGGGTGGTTATTGAATGGAATAAAATAGTAAGGATTATTTACTTATTTAATAGTCAACAAGTACATTAGATCATTCTTTTAAAAATTCTTTCAAAAAATTCTAGCTACAAAGTATTTTCTGTTAAAATATGTAGCCAGTTTTTTGTTTTAAAAGTGAGTTTGTGGCTGAAGCCTTCCATAAATTGCCCCTAATTTCAAACAAATCAAGTTTTGAGTGCTTCATTCTGCAATTTATAGTTTATTGTGTGGCGTTTTGCACAATGACAGTGTCCGTGTATTGTTAAGTTTCTATCTTACTCAAGACTAAAATTATCTGGAACATCTGTTTCAATTATTTTTTGACAGCCTAATTAGTAGTTTCACTTTCATCTTCTCTCTCACCTGAAAGATGTTGGTAAAAGCAAGGGTGAGGCACTGAACTAGGCCTCTCTCTTGTTCAACCATTTATTGTTTTAGAAAATTATTCTTTTGTATTTTCCAAGCTTTTCTTAGCTGAATCACTGTCCATGTCAAAATATCTTCTTAGATTCATAATAATGAATGTTGTGACAATTCTTTAATCAACGAGGTAGGTTTTGCTCTATTGATAGGATCACTGAGTTCTGAATCAATGATCCAGGACAAGATAAGGAAAATGAACTACCAATCAAGTAGATTTACCTTGACCAAAAAAAAAAAAAAAAAAGAAGTAGATTTACCAATGACCTAGAAAAATTGGGAAAAAAAAAGTGTGCTTATCAGTTATCACCATTGTTTACCCATGTTATTGCTTCAAAATGAGCATAGATCTTTTGATGATTACACTTCCGCTAGAGCCTGGCAACCGTTGGGAGATTATAGAAGAAAAAACAATTATCTAATCAATGAATAGTCAGCAAAAGGGGATGTACTGCAACTCTGCAAGCAATAGATTAGAATCGCCGATTATTGGCTTGGTAATATATCTTCTGTGAACCTATGCTGTTTGCTGGATGCTTGTGCCTTTATTGTAGCCAAAAGTTTAGGCAACTACCCAAAAAGAAGCATAAATCATGCTATCAATATGCGTCCATATATAAATAACAATAATGTGGGCAGGGCTGAATGTCACAGGAATGACTTTCCCTTGATGTGAAAGTGAGAACTGGGAGTGGAGCTTTTTTCAACATCTTAAAACCAAAAGGGCTCACCCCATGTGTGCAGTTTAGTAATTACATTACAAGAAGAAAAGGCTTCCTAGACCCAAGTTACAAGAAAAACGTACAAAGTGCATGCAATGCAAGTACACAAGGGCTGAGGCACTCCATGATAAAGGCACCCCAAGGAGAGCTCAGAAGAGTGAGTATCCCAAGTCAACATCCCCAAAGGGAGGAAGCGATGGAGAACTGGTAGTTGAAGAAGCTGCCTGAGTCATTAGACCATAGCTTGGACTGTCAGTGGTGGGATACAATGCATCCATGCACCCATCTTCAACCCTTAATGGGTTGTTAAATATAGCTGACAGTTCACTGGAATTGCAATCCCATGACTGCTGATTATCCCAGAATCCTTGACTAAGCTCACTTGGGTAATGGGTTGTTTGCATGTTTATGGCTTCTTGATGGAATGCAGTCTTGTCAAAATGTGATTGATCCTCCATGAAGTTTGTGTTAACGGAGCTAACCTTTTGGTCACTTGAAGCACTGGCATTACTCTTCCTGGAGTTGGACCTGTTGGCACTGGAAACAGGTCTGAAACAATTATCAGGAACTATGCATTCCAGATAGCCTGAGTTAGAATCATTGGAGAAGAAGAAATTATCATCCTGAGCTGACCAATGTGCAGTTTCAGCACACATCTCACTCTTCAAGTGGGAGGGGTTTTCAATGTGGGAAGTATCAAGCTGAGACAGGCTATTTTGATTGGTTGGTTGTCTGCTCTGAGTGTTATCGAGGAACTGTGATGCTGGTAAGGGAGCTTGAACATCCATAGGAGTAAGAAGAGTGTGAAAATTGGCATTGTCAGAGTATATGAAGTTGGTTCTTGCTTGGCTGCCTTTCATGGACAGAGCAGCTCTGTCATAAGCAAGAGCTGCCTCTTGAGCAGTGTCGAATGTGCCAAGCCAATGCCTTTCTTTAGTTGTAGGGTCTCTGATTTCAGCAGCATATCGACCCCAAGGACGCCTCCTCACCCCAAGAAACCTCCCTGGTTCTGCCTGCTTTCTTCGGCCTCTTCTCTCGCCAGAAGGAGATGTGTTACGTTGAAGAAGTGATAAACCCATTTGGGTTTGACTGAGCTCATATCCTTTGAGGGATGTATCTGGGGTTCTAGAGGTGGACATGGCTAGGAAAATGGCAAGAAAATGTGGGTTGAATGAGCTTAGAAAATGTGAGCTAGCTAAGGGAAGTTAAATAGTGCCAACTTAAGAGAGTACAGAACAGAATGGGACTGCAGAAGGTAGGAGCAGTGAAGGTTATGAACGGGAGAAGTTGTGGCAAGTCTTTTAAAGACTGTGACTTGATCATGGCGAGAAGGAAAAGGACATTTTGCTGATGTCATTCTATGCAAGACCATCCTCCCTTTTTCACCCACTTTTAAAAACTTTCTTTTTCTTATTTCTATTAAATCTCTAGCCCTCCATCCCATTTACTTAAAGAGTCACAACTTAACAGTGAAAATAAAGATTCCTCCACTTGTCAAGTACTTGAAATGGAGCTCTACGAACTGCACTTTTGAGTTTTTATTTCTTTGCAACAGTCACTTTCTTCCTAGTTCCAATGGCATTCTAAAATGTGCTTTCTGTATCCTAGCAATAAGCACAAGCATAGATTAAATTAGTTAAAAAAAAAAAAACCAGATCTATTACATTAGTTTTGAAAAACAGTGAAAAATGTAAAACTTAGCGAGCCAATTATTGCACGAGGACCATGCAAGGTATAATTAGGATTTGATAAGGATCGACAAAATTGAATATCTGTGCATATCAGTTCACGGGTAAAGGCCAAGCCAATCAATAAACTACCTGGAAATTGACCTGGTAAGCTCCATTGTGCTCTTTTCAATACAAGGGAAAATAGTGAAAAAGACACGTACTTACACCCCCCTACCCAAAAAAATAAAAAAGAGCTTGACCCTATAAATTGTTATTGCTAATTTTTTTATTTATGTATAAAGAAAACAAGCATAAAATCTCAACCTCTAGTTTTGAGCTAGGCCTGATAGATATTGACATAATAAAGGCTTGGTTTTGAGATAATATATATAGTGCCATATTTGGAGAATGGTGAATCTTATAGTGCTGGAATCCATTCCAGGCAAAACCAGAAAAGGAAAACAACTGCGTGATTTTGTCTGCATACTCCTAGAGAGTCTCAAACATTTGAATTTGGAGTTACTAATCTTGGCATTCCATTCACTAGCTGCATGAAATATACACATGTGAATCCGCGTTTTGTGCAAAATAATCAAACAACTCCATCGGAAGCTCTTGTTTGCTTCATGATTTTCAAAGGGAGCAGTTAAAATTATCTCTAACCACATGCCAAATTATCCAAGTATTTTAGATATTGTATGAGCCTTCCCTGTCTTGTGCCATGGACACAACCCCACACTGGAGTACAAAAATCAAAATAAGTTCCTTTATGAAAGGCCCACTAGTCAAATTCTTGATTTTGTTTGTCCCACATAGGCTTCACATGTCAATCGTAGAATTTTCAATCCTGGTACATGGGTTGATCTTATGCAGAACTGATGATAGCAGTTGACCATGGTCTTAGCTCTTCACTATGCTCAGTATAGTGATGTTGTCGGTTCATGTTAGAGTGTCAAACAATGACTCAATCTAAAACTGAGGATCTTAGATTAACGTGTAAGATCAGATTTTCTTTTAACGCATGTATAATTTCCAGCAGAGTTTAGTTTAATTTAAAACTTTATTATTATCTTTGTGTTCTGGACCTTTCAAGCACAAATCCAATTTTGCATTCTAGAATATCTGTTATCAATGTTCTTATTCTTATGCAGATTTTAATCAAATGTTGGTGGTAGCCATGTTTGGACTAAGACCACATTACTGCAGAGCATGTAAGGCTAGCAGGTAATGTGAGAAAATGGCAAATGACACAATAGATAACAAAATACATGCTCCCTGCAAATTGCCTTTTTGGTAAAGCAACTTTTGCGCAATGTTGAACAAAGTCTGAAAATGAGAGACGGGGGGTCACTGTCTCTGATCGCCGAAAAGCCATTAGAAAATGCTGTAGTCAAAAGGGCAATGGAAATCTTAAAGGACACTTGCAAATTGAGGTGGGTTAAACCGCCCCACAACACAAAAGCTATAGTGGGGCACATTTTTATTGATTCACAGCTCCTACAAGTATAATTTTTCTCCCTTTAATTAGCCTGCAAACATGCCTTTATAGCATTGGAAATAGCATGCCACTCATTATATCAAATGGGTCAAGCCGTTTTGTTGTTCTTAGCGTATTTCCCAGTGCCACAATGTTTTGCCATTAATAATAGCATGTTGGCTCATGTAAACTTGCAGTGGACCCACTGAACTTTGTAAACAATGGAAGTGAAAAATAGTCAAATAGAAGACAAAGTGAGAGAGAGATCACAAATCACAAATATTCAACAACCTTTGTTTGATTAATTAATCATTTATGTTTCTTAAGAATTGATTGGGTTTTGATTCTAAGAAAGATCCTTGACTCTTCCACTAAAGATTCCAAGAAGCAAAAAGATAGAAATAAGTTAGCACTCTTTCGGCTCAATGTAAAAGGGTAAGTATTAGGGTAAACGTTTAATTTAGTCATTCAAAAATTACGTTAATATTATTTTAGTTTTTTAATATATATTAATATTAATTTAATTTTTAAATTATAGAATATGACATTAAAATTATCTTTTTATGTATGAATATTGACTAAATTAATGTTAATTTCTATGATTAAAAAGTTAAATTGATGTTAATTTTATATAATTAAAAAATTAAATTAATAATATTTTTTGATATTAAAAAATTAAATTAATGTCAGTTTTTCGAAAGATCAAAATAATATCATTTTTTATAATTTAAAGATTAAATTTATATTGACATTAGATCAAAATAATATCAACACAATTTAAAGAATCAAATTAAGAATTTATTCTAAATATTACTGTTGAGCATAGCATCATAATGCTCTCGTTTATCAAGACAAATAAGAATATGAAAATAAAGAATTAAGCACGGATTTTCTTATAATCGTCTCAATTTTTCATTAGGAACCGTGCATTAGTTGTAATACTTCTTTTCTAATTCAGTGCAGGAAAAAACCAGTTTAATTATAATTTTTTTAGCAAATAAATTATGTAAATATTTACTTACACAATTTTAAATCGAGAATGATAAAATAAATAATAATTAAATAAAAATATTTTTTATTATAAAAAATAAAAAAAATAAATATCAGATATTATATTTTATATAAATAATTAAAATTAAATATTATTTAAAAGTCATATCATCATTTTTATATTTTAATATTTTATCATTGATTGATATAAGAAGTGAAATGAGATATATCCCATGCTTTGTATGGAAGGTTTTGGAACTTGCCATTTAGAAAGGAGAGGGATTGGTCAAGGCATATCTCAAAAGATGTGAGTTTCAAAGTTTGGTTGGCGAGGGAGAACATTTTGACGAGGTACTTCACATGTCCCTAAAATAGACGTGTTTCTTGTGTAATGGCCAACCACAAAGATATCTTTTTGCCTGTCCCACTTATGCGAAAAATTCTTAGTTATACTTAATATATATAAGAAAATTATTCTTTTTATATCACAACATTAAGTGTAACTTTAATTTTACGAATTATTATTATTTATCATTATTTAGATACTAATAATAAATAATAATTTAAAAAATTAACATGATAAATATTTAATAATATAATATAAAAAAAGTATCATGCAATAAATATATTCAAAAAAAATTTCTTATAGTGTTTATTTCTTTTAAATATTATTTTTGTTTTATAAAAATTACTTTGATACTTATTTTTTTAATATCGATAATCAAGCTAATATATAAAAAAAAATTTAATTATTAATTTTATTTTTAAAATTTTAAATATTTATCAGAAAAAATAATAATTAATATGTACTTAGCAAATAAACTTAAATATTAATATCTTAAAAAAACTGAATACTATTGCAACCCTGTTGTTTTATTTTATTTTATTTTTGCTGGATCTCTCTTTCTCTATGTCTGTTTCTCTGAAGATGGATTTTAGCACTGAAACTTTTATGGGTCAGAAGAGAATTTTGCACTTTCTCCAAAACTGGCACACACTTTTTGCTAGTGTTAAAGGTCGTCCTGGATTTAGGGAAAAAGATAAGTATGTTTTTTATTTTAGAACTTGGACTTTGACGAAAAAAAAGACTAGTCACTAATGGTGTTTAAGTGAACTGTTTTGGTAAGCACTTTTTTGGTTCAAACTTGTCCCATGTTAGCTTTTGCTGCTTCAGCACCTTTCTGTCAAAATACCACCTTTGTGTCCGCCCACTTCGCAACCAGATTGCACAACACAAGTTGCTCTTTTTGCTTTCTAAACTCTCTTCTTTCTTTTCCCTTTATTCGGTTATTGTTTACTCAAGTGTGTTGAGTTTGCGTTCTTGACCACCACAGTGATACGTGGCAATGGCATCCTATTAAAGTATTATGGATTATAAAGTGGCATGCAATAGAGCCATGTGATAAGAGATAAAAATGGTACACTTCTTATTTTCTAGAGTAAAATACAAATCATTCTTTTGTAATTTTAACGAATTTCACGTTTCATACATAATATTTATTTTGTGATACATAACCCTTTAATATTTGATTGAAAGTGTAAAAGTTAAGTTTATTATTAAAATTAACATCTTACACTCTCAACCAAGGGGTTATGTATTACAAAATAAATATATATAAATATAGAAAATATCTCATGTAAGGTGCAATGATAACTACCATTAAAACTAATAGTAAACGTAACTTTTACACTTTCAATCAAATATCAAAGATTATGTGTTACAAAATACGTTCAAATTTCACCCTATATGAAACGTGAAATTCATTGAAATTTTTTATATTTTACCCTATTTTTGGAAGTTATGGAGATATTTTCTTGCCGGTACTAATAACATGTTTTAAAATATAAAATTTTATGCAAATTTTTACTCATCCATTATCGGATTGTTTCTGTCTTTTTTCCTTGTAGAGTTATGTTTGGTTTAATTCTTTTATTTGGTGTTATTTGGTGCTAAGATTTTTCTCTAGGTCCCATTTAATCTTCAAATATGCAGCCGTTATATGCTCCAGAGTACATGTTTCTATTGTCTAGATTAATGGAGAAAAGATACAAGTTTTATGGGCACAAGATTATATTTGTGTGTGCCTTATGATAACTGTGTAATCTATGCCATTATAATCACTTATATTTGGCAAATTATTAGACCTAAAGATGTATGATTATAATGAGAAAATAATTAATAAAGAGTGGTATTTCATTTTACATGTTTATTTTAAATTAAATAACCATTTGAGTGGTTATTTATTTCTTTATTATAATTATAGTGTAAAAAAAATATTCTTTAAATGTAAAGAGAATACCTAACAAGTTGAGTCATAGAGAAGAGAAGGATAAGTCAAAGAAAAAAAAGAAGAAAAGTGATACTTGAAAGCCATATTAAAAAGGTAATGCTAAATATACAATATATAAAATTAAATATATCTCTAATTGGTATACGGTGACATTAATATTTTTATGCATAAATTTACATGAAATCTAATGGCTTTGCACTTTATTTGCATTTTTTTTATCTATATAAAATGTTTTCAAAATTCCAAAATTTTTGTGTACATGTAATGTACAATCCATTTTGTACCTTTGGCTAATTAAAACTGTCATTTAATTTGGCATTTTAAAGTTTGATTATCATTGCATTAGCATATGTCAAAATCCACTAACAAAAAAACCCAAAAATCAAATTTAAGTTATGACAAAACATGAATAGAAAATCAACAGATCAGCTAACTTCGGTTAACGACTAAATATATATTATTTATACATAAAAATCTCTCCTTAAAAAATACACTTTATTTTTCAGTGTTTGTGGTAAGATATTTGTGTATGTGTTCGTATGTATGTATGTATGGGTGTATATTTTTTGCCCCAACTTTGACTCCTTTTAAATCCAAGAAGTTGATTGATTAAATGTTTTAAGTTTCAAGTAACGCATATGCTAATATGTTTTAAGAGATTAAAAAGTAACTCAAGTCTTTTTACTCACAATACAAAATTTTATTAATTGTGTGTTAAAATTTATTATATAAAGAGATTATTATAATAAATTTTAAATTTGATAAAAAAGATGTGGTAAGAGTGCTGAAAAATAATAAGTTGCAATAGTCTGATAGGAAGCGGGAGTTAGATGCAGAAAACAAAATAAAAAGGACTGATAAAGTGTGATTTTAAATTCAATTTAGTCTTTACAAATCAAAATTGTGCCAAAAGAAAAAATAAAAAAGAATAAGCGGACTCGCTGCTAATTTATTACCATGCATCCCAATAATGAACTGCCACAAAACCTAAGGACAGGGAAAGAGCCACTTGTGCTGGAGACTTTTGTTGCACATCAATTTAAGAAAATTGCCCTAATATTTATATCACATATACCACATTAATTATACAAGCCGCCTTTATCTTGCATGATCTATACATAATTGATCATTTCAATAATGATAACTCATTCTTCATCAAATGTACAGAATCAAGTTTAAATCTCCCTATCTAATTAATTACTTATTAACTTTTGATAAATAAATACTTTTTATTATTTTATTTCATCTAACGTTATGTTATTTAATAATTATTTTTATTTTTAATTAAATTCTGTTAAAAATTTTAATTATTTTTTTAATTATGTAACATTACTTGACCAAAAAAATAATCCATACATACTTAATTTAACACATGTTTATTAATACAAAATAAAAATATTGTCTTACAAACTGTGCTTAGTAATCTCTCACTAGTACTGTTCTAAGATATGCCGATCTGACACACGTGGAAAACTCTGCACCAATTAACCTTATTCCGGTATTACCATATGTGGCGGCCCACCTCATTTGATTCTATGTCTACCACTTTTGTGCATACGGTCCACGTGTCCTTCTCATTCCAATTCCAAACTGAACAGTCTTGTTTGGTTCACGGAACATACAAAGATAGTTCAGCTTCAACAGCAGCAGTGTAGCACACCAGAATCACAAACCCCACTGATCATAATAGTACCTGACATATTGGAAGACTCAAAAAGAAATCTAGCACTCAGTCCCAGACTACCCAGGAAGATAAAAAACATACTGAAGCCAACAGCAGAAGTACTGAACTGACGGCATAAAAACACTGCCATCCCACATCAGGAAGGTTTTGATCCCATTGGAGTTGCCTCTGATAAACAAGGCAGACATCCAAAAAAGCACTTCTGAACACATTACATGGGGTGGCATGTGATATTGTCATACGAGAACCATTCAAACATGGCCTACATCTACTAGCTTATAACGCCACATATATATAATGATAATTTTGGGATGGAGGTTGTTAAGACCTGATATGATACAGAAAGGAAGAGGAGCCTGTCATAACCCCAAAAAACAGGATCTTTATTATTTGACGTTCTAACTTTTACATCCTATTACAAAATTGTTTCTTCATACAAACTCTTCTAACACATCGTTATAAAATTCCATCAGCCATTACATTCTCTTCTGTTTGGTCACTTGTCTAAAACCAATTTAACCCAATAAACAATGTTAGATGTACACCTTTATGCCTGTATCTTGCCTGCCTCTCTTGTGAGCAGTTGAAGAAGACCTCAGCTTCCAGTCGAATAAAAGCTTCTGAAATTGTACATGCACCCAGCATCATGCCATTTCTCAGGACAAGCAGGTAATTCGTACGCTTTACACTTCTGCTTCTTAAGGTAGCTTCACATGATTTTGTCATCTTCTATATCATCTCCTGTCCTGTTGACTGAATTCACTTGATACAAAAACTGCTCATCAGCAAGCAATAAACATAAATTTCAAGAAGGGTACCCTATTTGACGATCTTGATAGTCCACAAAGTCCCAAAAAGCTACAAAACAAATGTTTGAAAGTATTATCAACTACTACAACAGTGGCATTGATGATTATATCCACAAACACACACACAAATAAACAAAAATAAAAAAATTAATGAGATGGCAACATCCTTATCAGAAAGGACAGAGAAGCAAATAATAGGTTGTAACCGATCCATTTGGCTGTTATAGGGCCCATTATGTACAAATGTTCCAGAAAAACACTATCCACTCAGTAACATGAGGAATTAGGGCGAAAGCTGCTATTATATTTAATGACATTATTGCCGAGTCATAGGGCAATAGCCAGGAACAAAACCATAATGAGAATAAGGTTTTCCTTACCTGTTGCATAGCTGCAGTACACATTCTAGAAGCACCGAAATACAGTGGCACTACTTCCATTCAGGCCATTTAGTTGACTCGGTGGATCTTTTCATGCTGGATGCACCAGAATTGTCTGAATCATGCCATATCATCTCCATCTGGAAAGTGGGAGCATATATGGTCATTGGGTATGCATCGTCGAAATGACAAAATATTGAGAAGAGCTTCAACTGTGGGGCTGTTTAAGGATATTAAACAAAAAGCCCTTTTTTTCAGCAGATATATGACATTTCCAAGTTGTTCATTAGGTCATAGGATAATAGGGGTCAATAGTGTTCTGCCCTTAAGGACACATCATCTTAAGGGAATTTGAAGGAGCTTATGATGACTAAATTTCATTCAGTACATCAATCATATGATAACATGTTTATTGTGCTAGCAAGGATTACAATGAACAGAAACACTGAAGAGAAACAAAAGACACACCTCTCCAACGATCACTGTGTCACCTTCCTTTACCCCAAGTTTCATGAGAGACTTATTTACTCCACAAGCCTCAAGAACATGTTGGAATCTTCTCTCTGAATCAATGTACCTGTTTAAGATGCATTAATAGTTTTCATGAGACCGACCATCAACAGGAGTTGCAATTTCAAGCATAATGTTCATCCTAATACACGTTTTTTCTAACAAATCTTAAAGTATCAATTAAGAGAAGGAGGATGGAGTTTCCAATCTTCCTATTTTGACACAACATTCTAGAAAGGTTCTTCCAATTTGGTGTTAAAGAATTCAATTAAAAGGCATGATGTTACATAAGTAATTCAAAAGGTAGTATGAAGAACAAATTTTATATAACTATTGGTATCAATTTCCGTCCCCACAATCTTCACTGTCTGTAACTTTACCATTGCTTCTTAACTTAATCTTTCAAATTAGGTAACTTCTTTCTGAAAACTACTGCCAGCATAATTAGTTACTGTCATAAACATTTATCTATCTGCTCTAGAAAATGGAGTTGCCCAGAGGAAATGCCATATTTCTGGCAACAACAATAATGACATTGATTGCCATAAATATTTTTTTTGAACAAAATAGATAATGACAAAAATGAGCAAATTAAACTTAGTTCCAATCACAGGTATTAGAAAATAACATTATATTCCCCTCCAGGGGGATAACATTTATACATAATTACATGTAGAGAACAACTATGAAAGTGTGGTCAATGATGATCCTCGATTGAAAATTGTTAGTTTACCAGTATAATTTTAAAATGATGTTCGTATTATTCTAATTTTAAGAGTGAGTTTCTTGTTTATGGAATCTTCCATGTAAAGTTTAAAAATCCATACAAGAAGCATCAGAGCCAAAGCAATAGTGTCCTAGCCTGATCACATAATGTTTTATAAACAAATACAGAATAAATGCAGGATAGCTATTTCGACACTTTATTTGTCAAATGTGATTACAAATTACACTTCAATGAGTACAGCAAGTTTAAGATGTAACAAAAATAAGACAGTGATGATAAGAAGGCAATCATATGATGGAATTGTATTCTTGATCACATTTATTACTCTTTAACCTACCGCCAATTTGTCATCTGGACAAAACGTTGCAATCCAGATCCAACTACGTGCCAAATGTTTGAATTGCTGTCACGAAAAATCTCAAAATCACTAATGGATGCACTTCGCTGCTTCTGTACTGCATCAGCTACATGGTTCAAGTTTACCATATCTTTTCCATCTGAAACAGATCAAATTTGTTCAAATGCAAGAACTTATAGAGAAAATAGAGTATTAAAAAATAACTGATAATTTGACAATAATTAATTACAATAAGATTCAAAAGAATTAAACCTTCATATTCCTCCTTGTCCTCTTTGCTTTTACACAAAAGCTCATGTGCAGCACAGATAACTTCATGAGTGCCTTCCCTTTTCACAGCACTCATGCAAAAAGGTGTGATCCCACGAGATTGTAGCTTTTCTTTGAAGGATGGCCACTTTTCATATGCTTCTGGAAGATCCATTTTATTAAAAGCAACTATATAAGGCTTCTCAGCAAGTTCAGGATTAAATAGGTTCAGCTCTAGACGAACTGCATCAAACTCAAGATCTGGCTGCAGTGATGAACCATCAACAACATGTACCTAAAACCCAATATAGAGGTTTGTTGATAAACAGCAATTTTCAGGGGAAAAAGTAAATAAGGAAAAAATGAAAAGCATCCAAAAATATCAAATTTGTTAGACTTTGAAATGGCATGCTGACCATGCACCAAGAATGGAAGGTTCATACAGACAAAACCTCATACGTAGATATTCTGCATAGGTGGCCAATGTTTAAATCAATGGATAACCTATTGATCAACTATTCTTTAGGTCAACTGCAAACGTGAAATTTAACATAAAGATATTTCAGACATATGGAAAGATTCAGGATGGACTGGGTTAATAGACTATTAACACTGATTGATTAATTTAGAGAGATATACAGACAAAAAATTAAGATAATGGATGGTAAAAGATTCTATAAGCTCGGATACACAAACAAGTTGAAATTTTACTAAGTCTACTTTGACACAGGCAGAGGTAGGATCAAAAGATTGAAGTGGCAAATATATAGATGATTGTCTTTAAAAGAATAAATTATTTTAAGATTTTGTCCTATTTTTGTTTTCCACTACCACAGGAGGGTGGGTAACAAAGATCCGCATTCGCTGAGATGCTTAAATGTAAGCTAGGTATGCCTAACTATACAAAGCAGAACAAACCATCTATTCATCTTAACCAAAAGTGCCTACCAGAGCAGAACACCTTTCAGTGTGTCGTAGAAACTCGTGACCTAAACCAAAACCTCGGTGTGCTCCTTCAAGTAGACCCGGAAGGTCTGCCACTACCATTGTTGCATCATAGTCAAAGGAAACAACTCCCAGATTAGGAAGCAAGGTTGTAAACGGATAATTTGCCACCGCTGGTTTTGCAGCACTTACTACACTCAAAAGTGTACTTTTCCCTGCATTTGGAGCACCCACTATACCAACATCTGCAACCAGCTTCAGTTCTAATTCCAACCACCTGATCAAAGAAACCATTATTCTTAATCTCTTTATAGACTGTCATATTTTTTGGAAGTCAGACGGGAAACAGGGAAAAAAAGAAAAGGATTTATTTCATGATTTTAACAATCTCTAACAACTCTAACCTATTTTTTTGTTTCAGATGGAAACAACTATAGTTTTGCACATGGCCAAGAATATTCTCCATGCACGATGGACATTTTACTTTCAGATACAACATTATGGGCCTGCTTTATGCCAACTTTTAAAGCCATAAAGGAACAATTGTTGTGAATTGTGTATCACCAACTCACCCAACCCAAATACCAGACTCTTACTTCAAGGAAATGGCAATACTCTTGTATGCAGCAGTCTTACATGTAATGCATAAGTATTAAGTGTACTTGTTCTTGTTGTTAATAAACCCGATTGCATCTTTCACATGTGGATAAACTATAATTGAATTAAATAATCTCAGTAAGAGAATAAATCAAAGCAGAATATCAGATAAGACACACTTAAGTGGGAGCAAAAACAACACAGGGCAAGGTGACCGTTTTGATTTTTGAATGAGGATAGGAGGAACCAAGCAAATTTATATTTTAGGCTGGAGGGAGGAACTCACATTTCTGGACCCTCTTCGCCATTCTCAGCAATCTTGGGCACCTTATTAGTCCCAGACTTGAATGATGCATTCCCTCTCCCACCTCTGCCGCCTGGCAACAGCAATGCTGTGTGTCCCGGATACAGCATTTCCAATAGCACTTCATCCTGGCCTGCCTCCCTAATTACTGTTCCCGGAGCCACCTTCACTACCACATCTTCTCCCTTTGCCCCACTTTGCATCCTGCCCTGCCCATGGCTTCCCCTCCCTGCCCGGAAATGCACGCTGTTCCGAAACGGCAACAGCGAATTCATGGACCCATCAACTTCAACATAGACATTCCCACCTCTCCCTCCGTCGCCACCTGATGGCCCACCCAGCGGCACGTGCTTCTCGCGACGGAAAGCCACCACTCCGTTTCCACCATCCCCGGCCTTCACAAATATTTTCGCACGGTCGAAACATCGCATCACGGCCGGCACCCCCTTCTCCTTTACGTCGCCTTCGGAAAACTCCATCGATTCATCCTCCAGAAATTTCGAAAATTCGCCGCCTTGGTCATTGTCAGGAAAGTTCACATTTTTGCCATCCATAAACCCCAAGGTTTCATCTTCATCTTCATCACCATCTTCGAATTCAGAACCGCCATTGCCTTCAAAATTTTCGAACTTTTCATAATTCCCCGGCAAATTACCTTGAAAACCTCCATCAACTTCTTCTTCTTCCTCCTCTTGGCCAAGCAGCTCGTCAATTTCATCCCCAAATATTGCTGGTGTTGAATCAGAGAGCCTCACTTCGTAAGAGGAACCCAACAAGGGGGCTGAAGAATCATCCTTAGGAGGCAGACGAGTGTAGGTGGTGGCTTCGCCACCTGAAAGCACCACCGGCTCGGGCGGCGACCTGTATCTGCCGATTTTGGTCTTGATCTTAGGGTTAGGGAAAGGTTTGTTCTTATTGGTGGGTCTGCGAGGGTTGTGAGTGTTGGGGCCAGCCAGAGCTGTAGGGGAGAAGCACGCCCACATTGAAGAAGAAGCCATTTCTGGGTCACTGATCAGCACAGCTATCCGGGGAACTTGGAACTCGGAACTCGAACTACTCAGTAACAATAAGCGTCTCAATTGGATAAGGCCACACTCACACGTAACATCTGTCAAAAAGAAAAATTCTTACGTACTCTCGTAATACTACGTAAAATATCAAACATTTACGTACTCTAATTTGCAGCTATAATACAAGAATTCCTTTCTTTGGTGCATATGACCCAATTCCTCAACTGAACTCTCATTTTTTTCGTTTTGAACCTCCGTTACTTGATTTCAATTCTTGAAATTTGGCATCAGACTCAACTTCTTGTGCTCTAGCTCATTGAACAGCTCGTCTACTTAGCATCCTTAACAAAGTTAGTGTGTGTTTGGGGCAGTACATTTGAGGGTAAAAGTTTCTCTTGGAAACTTGTGTTATTATGTTTAACAATCACAAAATAAAATTGTTTCTTACTTGAAATTTGGTAAAAACAAGATTTTGTTATTTTTGTATTAGATTAAAAGCCAATTAAATAAATTTTGATATTTTTAAATTTAATATTTATTTTTTACAGTTTAATTTATCTTTTTTTACTACACCTAAACTCGTATTCTTTTTAATAATTATATATTTAAAAATAATTTAAATTAATATTATTCAAACAATATTTATCTTGTCAAAATTAATTTTTAGATAAAATTTTTCAAACATAAATCACTTCATTCCAAATTCACTTTTAACCAAAATTAAGTTTACAAAATCAAATTTATTCAAAATCAAGTTTGCAAAATCTAATCTAAATACATACTTAACCTATTTATGACCTTGTTTTAAAACATTATTCTATGGTAAATCTGATCATCTTCATGAATGAGAATGCAATGCCACACATATCGTCCTCAATTTGCACAAATTCTTCAATGCAAGTCCTGGAAATCATTAACCAAAAGGAAAAAAAAAAGTCTTGGAAATCATGAAGAGCAACTTCAAAACCAAAACAAAAATGTTTCTTACACACCATCTTATTTACACAAATCCTTACACTTTTTTATTTGAAAAAAAATAAAGAGAATGTGTGTTTTTTTTTGTTTTATTATTAAAAAAATAAATAGCATAAGAATGTTATAATAAAAATAATATACAAATAACGTAACTTACACAAAAATCTCAATTTTTTGAATCTTTTGTATCATAGACAAATTTAAATAACATATTAGAAAAGAAAATGAAAAATATATTTGAGCTAGAATTTACATTGAGTGCATATTTAGTATGAGATAAAAATGAGAAGTAAATTTTTATAAATGACTTTATATATAATTTTTGTATACAAAAATTATTCATAAAAATTTATCTCTTATTTTTATCTCCATATCAAATATAAACTAAGTGTATATCAAATAATGTGCATAATAATAATTTTTTTGACATATAATGCATTATCGATTGAGACGAAACATATACATAAATATTTAAGTGTATACATTTATTAACAGAGAAAGAAACATACAAAAATACCCTGCTTACATTTGAGATCTTAAAGATAAGTTTTAGAGTAAACTCATTTTTCTCCTTTAAATATATAAGTGTTATTATTTTAATATTTTAAAAAATTTTAATATTAATTTAATCATTTAATTATTAAAAATTATCACTAATTTAATTTTTTAATTATATAAAATTAACATTAATTTAATTTTTTAATTATAAAAATTATATTTTATACATAAAAAATAATTTTAATATTATTTTTTAAATTTAAAAATTAAATTAATATTAAAATTATTTAGAATATCAAAAAAATAACACTTCTATATTTAAAAAAAAATTACTCTAATTTTTAAAAGAGTGAAACCAAATCACGTTAAAATGATAGACAGAAAATAACATATATAGCTAGTAAATTACTGATATATAATAACTAGTAAATTAGATCATGTAATTAGTAATTACTAACTAGTAGTTATATAACTAGTCATTGGCAAAACAATCCACGCATTTTTTTTTTTCCTGTCTCGGTGAGTCTGCTCAAATCTCGAACTCATGTTTGAGTACTATCGCAGAGCCCTACTCTGCCTCAACGCTGTAAGAAGAACCTCACCAATTTCAAGATCCTCTGTTCTTCTGCAACCTTGCCCATCAGCATTTGCTTTCAGTTACAGCACACCCACCTCACAAGATCACTCTTTTGCGGTGAACTACCTCATCAACAATTGTGGGTTCTCTCCAGAAACTGCTTTCAGAGTTTCCAACAGAGTTCGTCTTGAAAACTCAGAGAAGCCGGACACGGTCCTCGCCTTGTTCAGAAGCCATGGCTTCTCCGACGCTCAGATATCTGGGATCATCGAGAGCTGCCCAAAACTGCTCGTGTTCAATCCCGACAAGTCCATTCTTCCAAAGCTGAAGTTCCTTCTGTCCAAGGGTGCTTCAAGTTCCGATCTTGTGCAAATCGTGACTAGAAATCCCCGATTCTTGTATCAGAGCTTGGAGAATTTTATAACCCCATGTTATGATTTGATCAAAAGATTCCTACGGACTGACGAATGCACTATTTGCTCTATAAAATCCTGCGCGGGTATTATTGCTTCTAAGCACCCAGCACATAATGTTAAATTGTTGCTTGATATTGGGGTTCCCGAGTCAAAGGTTGCTCTTTTACTTCGTAATTGGTCTTCCTCAGCCATCGTACTTCCTGCTACCTATAAAAAGACAGTGGAGGAAGTAAAGGAATTGGGATTCAACCCCACCACAACAGTTTTCATTGTAGCAGTGCGCGCTAAGAGTATAAGAAAATCATTGTGGGACAGGAAGATTGATTTGTATAAGAAATGGGGTTGGTCTGAAGAAACAATTGTTTCAACATTTGTAAGGTATCCATGGTGCATGCTAGCATCTGAAGATAAAATTGGGGAAGCGATGGAATTTTTTGTCAACCACATGGGTTGGGAGTCTCTGGTACTTGCCAAACATCCAATACTTCTTTTGCTGAGTTTGGAGAAGAGAGTGATTCCAAGGGCTTTTGTCTTGCAATTTCTTCAATCCAGAGGCTTGCTTAAGAATGCCAAATCGGCCAGGCCTTTTAAACTTTCTGAAAAGATGTTCCTGCAGAAATTTGTGAATTGTTTTGAGGAGGAAGCTTCTCAGCTGTTGAAGCTGTATGAAGAGAAAAGGTATCTTTCAAGGTAACACAGATGCAAGTGGCATCTATGTCCATAAATCTTCAATTTTTAATTGGTAATTTGTATAAGCTTCCCAAATTTTGTTACTTGATCCTATAGGATTCGTTCATTGCTCAAAGGGAAAATTGCATCTAATTTAGACTAGAAGTAATTGTTTCATTTGACAATTGAAATCATATGAGTTGCTGTGATCCTCGATACTTGTTGTCAGCCATCTCCCAAACTTTCCATATTTGGTGCTTTATCAGCTGTGTGCTATTCTGTCAAGAGGCTTCCTAACTTGAGGTCTCATAATTCATATATTATCTATTGCTTTTCGGTTATTACTGCATTAACATCAAATTAGTCCTTTGAGGTTCAAGTCTGCAGCAAGCTAATTTAAACTTAACAAATTCTGTTACTTGATCCTATAGGATTCCTTAAATTGTTTGAATCCAAAATTTGACTAATTTAAAAGTACTTGTTTCATTTTACAATTGAAACCATTATTGGTTGTGACCCCATCATTAGTAGTTGTTCTCAATATTTTGATGTTTAGGCTATCTACGATATATGCCACTTCATAAAATACACACACACACACACAAACACACACACAAAAGAACCATATTGCTGGCTGTGATATAATCATTAGTAGTTGTTCTCAACATTTTGATGTGCTATATATGTACCATTTTATGAAAAAAGAAAAAGAACAAAAAGTAGTATTATACGAAACTAGCAAGTCGATTAGTGAATGGAATAGTTAGGGCATGCAGTTCTAAGTTCTAACAACATAGACTACATTTGCCAGTTGCATCATTTTATTGTTTCACATATCTGCTTACGTTCAACTCTATTATTAATGTTTTAAATATGACACGAAAGTTCATTTTTGCTTCTTGATGAAATTGTGATGGCTTGTTTATCTGTCATGAAAGATTTCTTGCTTAGACATTTGCATTAAGGGTTGCAAATGCCATTGATAAGATTACTTGTTAGATTTCAGAGGCTCATCTGTTTGAACTCCATCATACATGAGCATTGTTCTCATTGTCTCTGATTAAGTGAACTTTGCTTCTCAGATTGTCAAATAATATGATTTTGTAGTGGTTGATGGTCAAGTTCAAGAGGAATGTGGGAATATCCAAAGTTCAAGAAGAATGGCAATAATCACCTTTCCCATGAAGGAAAAAGAAAAATCTATCTTTGCGAGACTCCACTTTTTGACAGGACTGACCTGATATGTTATGCATCATAAACTAATACTTTGTTCTGATTCTTTCTGCATTGATTCACAACTGCTTGCAAGTTCCATTTATTCATTGTTTTTAAATTGATATGCTTCTCTAATATTTGATGAGCATCCACCACAGCTAGAGCAGTGGAGGAAATGCTAGGTTGGAGGGAAGAGAGGGGCGGGGGGGGGGGGGGGGATGACTTCTATAGATTTTTATTTTTTGGTTTAAGAATCATCGATTACGGTTGTTAAAATATTTGTCATCTGCTACCAGACATTTTTTGTTGCTACTTCTGTTGTTTTACTAGTGCATTGTGAGTCTCCACTTTATATGTTATGCATCATAAACCAATACCTTTCCTAATTCTTTCTGCATTGATTCACAACTGCTTGCTAATTCCATTTACAAAAAATGAATATGCTTCTCTAATATTTGCTGAATGCCCACACATCCAGGGGCGGAACTAGAATACAGAGATTAGTCTATTTAATGGACACATAGCACAATCACACACATAAATGTCAGTGGTTGAGCAATGCATATTCCTCCTTACTTCTTTCTCTATGATAAAAAAGCACAAACTCTGTTTCACAGAATAGTTATATTTCTTCCCAAGTTATCATGGTTTAATCTGATGGCCACTCCCTAGAATATATTTACTTCCATATGCATCTCAGCATCTGTGCCTAATAAATTTTCAGTAGCCCAAAAATTTCCATTGCCCTTCCTGTCCTGTTAGGTCACAGGCCTGTGTTGATTTGATTAGTTTCCATCACTTCATCTAACTTATAATAAGGATTATTGATATCCCAACTCTTTGATCATTCTCAAATGCATAATTTTTGTACCTTTAGTCTCATCATTATGGTCAACTTTATGATTAACAAAAAAAGATGAAATTTGGCCTTACTTGAACTATAAAAATTTATATATATTTAAAGGATTTAAGTACAAAACTTTTTTTTTTTTGGTTGAAGTCATAAGACTCACAATGTTTACGCAAGAAAAAAATCTTATGACCAAGGAAAAAGTAAGCTATGGAAAAATTTGTAAAGCATATATTTTTATTTTATTGGACTAATCTTCCCAAAAAAAAATAAAATTGAATGCAGTCATAGTCTACCAAAAACAAAGCTTCAAAACATTCTTAAATTTTGTAAGATGGATTCGCTTTTTTTTTTTTGGTAAATTGTAATGCATTAATTAAAATAGATGAATTAATTTTTATCTGAATGACATAATGGCTCATTATAAATACACAAAATCTAACGTAGAACATCCTGTGTCATATGGATTACTCAATTAAAGACAATTTTTTTAATTAATTAAACTTAATAAATGAGCACATATTTTTATTTGTTCAAATTTAAGCTCTTCAATGTAAGATTTAAATTCTTTATCCTTTATCATCTTTTTTTTAATTAAATTTTGACAATTCAGTAAGTAAATATTTAAAATTTAAAAAATTAATGTTAATTAAAATAAAAATATAATTTTTATTAAATTATCAAATTTTAATTAAAAATACAGAATTGGAGAAGGATGAGACAAAAAAAATTTGAATCCCTTCAATGTTTGCTTTCATAGTAAAGCTGATTTCTCTCATCATCTTAACAGTAAGCAACACCAACTTGTAAGAACACCTAAAAAAATTCTCATATTTAAGGATATTTGATGTGGCATATAGGACGTTGCATTTACTTTTCTTTTTTTTTTTTGTTAATAAGACGTTCCATTTACATTTGGCAAGTAGAGTTTTGACAAGCTTTATTACCGAAAAGCTTTTAAATCCAAATTTAAGAAAGACAAGAAAATTACATACCTTTATAAAATTTATTACATGGTTAGATTAGTTCATTTTGTACTTAAAATAATTTATAATCAAATTTTACTGAAAGGGTTTTAAAAAATAATTTTTTCTTATAAATTAAGCTTTATGAAACATGATAACCTACACTCTCATCTTCTTTAATGTTAAATTATACAATAACTACCTTCACTAATGTAACTTTATTTGTTCCAAACATTTTATCAACATATATTTTATTCCAACAAAAGAATATAAGATCTTTTGAAATGTGCAATTAAGTTCTATTAGTTGAGTTAATACACATTAATATAATAATTCTTAGTAAAAACTTGCAAGTGATTAGTTATAATCGTTAGTATATTGTGATCTCGAGAGTATAAATTAAGTTTGAATATAAAAATCATCACTTAAGGAGATAGTTTTAACTATTTTGCTCTTGACTCAAAAAAGTGAGAATTTTTTTTTCATTATTTAATTTATAAAAAAATAATTCTTAGTAAAAAAATATTAGAATTACAAAAAAGGACAATATTTATATACTAATTATATTGAATATTAATAGGCATAATTATATGTTAATCATTCCATTTTAAAAAAAACTCTCATTTTGATCATTTAAATATATAAGTGTTATCACTTTAGTCATTTAAATTTTTTTTCATCAATTTAATATTAAATCTAGAAAGTGTCATCATTTTAATTTTTTAAAAAAATTAATTTTAATTTAGTTCTTCAATAATAAAAAAATATCATCAATTTAATTCTTTAATAATATAAAATTATTATTAATTTAATTTATTAATTATTAAATTTTTATCAATTTAATGCCTGTTTATATAACAAAAATAATTTTAATGATACTTTTTAAATTCAAAAATTAAATTGATAATAAAAATATTAAAATAACATTTATATCTTTCGTCTTCCATTTTTTTTCCCAGTCCGAGTGTATTCTTTTGTTATCCTTGTCGCTCTTTGCATCCAATGAGGCCCTCTGGACGCCAAGTGCAGGACGAAAACACAGCCGAGGTTTTATTTTTCAAAAACGAGGGCGCGTCGGTAATTTTCGAGTCTCCAAGGAGAGCGCACAACGCATTCCTCAGCTGCCCGCTCTTCACAATGGACGTTCCCAAGGATCAAATCGCAACTCTTCTCGACCACGGCCTCTACAACTCGGCTCAATTGCTCGTAATCTTTCCTTTTCTTTTTCTTTTTCTCTTCAAATTCGCACTTGAAATTGGATTCCAGAGCAAAAACGGTTACTTTCTTTTTGTTGATGGTCTAATCCGCAGTTGCATTTGGACAGGGTTGTTTTCTTGTTTCTTCGCCTGCAGTAAATGCTGAATCCGCCCCGCACCTCAAAACTGAGAGCTTGGTCTCTGCAATTTTCGAGTTTTTATCCACTTTCCCACCTTTCGATTTTTCAGTCTTTAGAGAGTTCATTCAAGTTGTTCTCTTTCTTATGTTGGGTTTGTCTTTTTGCTGCAGGTTCTACTTGGTGATTCACTCTTCCGTGAAAGGGAGTATCGTAGAGCCATTGTAAGAGACTCTACTATTTCTTCCTCCCTTTTGCATATGCAGTTGGAACCCATTGCTTAGCTAATTTTTAAAGCTTTTAGTAAATGGGTAACTCAACTTTTTTTTTTTCTGAGTCCTGAAGTCATCATCTTTTCTATTGATGAACAGCACGCCTACAAGCAAGCTTTGCAATACTACAAGATGATTCCGAAACAGAACATGGCTTCATCTCGGAGTTGTTCATTGACATCAAACAGGTCGTCGTCTCCAAATTCTTACAGTTTATCAGCTATCAATGAAAATGAGGTGAATTAGTGTCAGTTCCCCCTTTTTTGTTGGGTTCATGTTAGTCGAAGTACTTTTAAAATTTAGCATGTCCAAGGTTGTTTATAAAGTTTCCTTTTCAATCTCTTTAACAGGTGAAGTTCAAAATTGCTTCATGTCACTGTTTTCTGAATGAGAACAAAGCAGCTCTAGTTGAGGTTTGTTTGTTGCTTCCTCTCTCCTTTCTACAGAGTACAGACCAGACACATAAGAGTGCAGGCACATTAACAGTTTTTCAAAAAATGAATAAAAAAATTCTTGTTTGTCTATTTTGAGGTGAAGGAATACCAATTCTCTATTTATGGAGGGATTGACAATGGAGATAATATGCCTTAAATGGCTATATTGTCAGTTCTGAATGTGGCATTTTTTAACGAGAAGCAAAGCTTATAAAATTCTGCATTACAGTCTTGGTTTGTTTTCAATTTAGTCATTCCTCATGAGTTGTTAGTGTCACTTGCACATTACAGATGGAAGGAATTCCAAGCAAAGCAAGAACTTTGCCGATGAATTTGTTATTTGTTATTAGGGAAGCTATATCGAATTTCTAGACATAGTCGGGCTGCTGTTGCTATTTACAAAGAATGTCTAAGGTTTGTCAAGTAAATTTCTCATGCACAGAGTGAACCTTTGATATGGCACCCATAGGTTATCTTTAAATGATTTTATGTATTTATTTTATCATTTTTTTCAGTTTATATTTGTCCTAACTCCATTGCATGTAAACTTTCAGGCATGATGTCCATTAGTGTTCTTGTGCTTGAACTGATAGCATTAGCTCATGTCAAATACACATTTTCAGCGTTTGTTCATCCGGAGACGCATTTGTTTTTTGTTGTCTTAGATATAGTTATTAAATCCTTGCCAAAGCTGCTGAAGTATAGTAGTGCAGGCATGACATTTTGATATAGGATGGGAGGGCAGAAATCAGGCCTTAAGATGCCCAATACTTTCCATGTAAATAACTGTGCTCTTCATTGTTGTTTGTTTGTGGGGAGTGGATGGAAAAACTCCACATATATGTGGTGGTGGCCTGACTTCTCTCTCTCTTCCTGTTCTTTATATCCTCTTAAAACTCATATATCATTTGTATTTTATGAAGGCCTTTTCCACTTCTGAATTCTGACTCTTTGCTTGCCCTTTAGGCAGCATTGAATGCATTATGGACTTAAGGAATTGACTACTTGTTTAAATTTTTTCTTTCATGTATGTGCATTTACATCTTTCATATGGTCTATTATTAGTTTAATATTGGATTTTAAATTGAACTTCTCTGTTGATGTCTTTTTGACAGAAATTGTCCTTATGTACTTGAGGCTATCACAGCTTTGTCAGAACTGGGATCTGCTGCAAAGGACATCATTTCATTGTTTACTCAGGTTTGTAGATAAAAGCAGAAAGAATTTCATGTAACTGAAGCTAAATAGAGATTCAGCCCTTATCCTTCCTCAAAATGATCCTTTGATTCACAAGGGAATTGGGGAGCCATTAATTACCTCATCTCTTCCTCTCCTTTAGTCAATTAGGTACTCAGCAGCAAAGAATAAACTTTACTCCTGCAGGCTGCTGTGTCCTATATTGCTGAGGAAGGAGGAGGATGGGGTATCTATAAGACTCATCCCTCTGTGTTAACGAAGTAATTCTAGGTGGATTTTGGCTCCCTTCCTTTTGCTCCTTAGATTTACACGGTGGAAAGAAGATGAAACAAATGCTAATATAAATTTGAGCATGTTTTGGGTCCTCTTTCTCTTCTACTTCAACAAGTGCTTTATCCTCATTTGAATACTACATCTGTTTTATGTCCTGATGACCTTCATGAGTTGTTGATTTTAATTTTTATCTCATCTTTATTATCGGCTACTGGGCCCTTTTTCTTTTTCTTTTTACTTGTTTTTGCACTTGATTACTTGTAACCAATCTTTCATATGTAGCCTTATAAGATTTGACTTCTGTGTCATTTGCATTAAGAAAGAAAGTTCATTTTACAAAATGGTACCCTTTTACAATATGATGTGAAGAGTGAAGTATAAATGGTTTTCTTCTTTTAAAAGTAAAGACTTTGCTTATCCAGTAGCCACTTGGTTGCAAACATATGTTGTGAATAAATTTGATCATCATCAATGTTCCTGATCCAGTAGTAAATATGATAGACTGTTTCCTCTAAAAATGCAGTTAGTGGTGAACTGTTAGAAGTGGAAAGAACACCTTGCCCTATCTTTCCCAATTTTCATGTTAATTGAATGGTTATAAAATAACAGTGGTAAAAAAAAAAATATTTTATGCATTTTAGTTATTGAAAGCTTACCACTTGCAAAAGATTAGTCTCATTTGAATACCTTAACAAGCATTATGACATTTCTTCTGTACATTTACTTGCAGTGGATTTATTAATTATTTTTTTTAAATTTAAGTTGGTCAATTTGTAAAATTGCAGTTTAATTATAATTTGAATATCCTCCAATAATATGATTGGTGTGCTAACATTTAATTTCAGACTCCGAATAGAAGTGGGAGGGCTCCATTTGATCATATTGACTCGAGTCGGTGGCTACAAGTAAGTTCTTCATAAGAGTTCAAATCTATGTTTGTCACTGTGCTCCAAAGTACACGCTGCCATTTATCAGTAGAGTTTTTTCCTTTTTATAATAAGCCTCTCTAGATGATATCATTCTTAACCTGCATTATATATTCCATGGAATCCTTGAGAAGTAACAACAGGTGAATGGCTGAAAGCTAGTCTACTGAATGAATATTTATGGACTATTTTGATGGTTCAGTGGTGTATCTAGGTGTTGCCAGATACTGATTCTTTTGCTGGTAGGTGGCGTCCTTGGTTTTCTGTGCATGATAATGATTTGTTGTCATGCATTTGAAGTGTGTATTCTATACAAGGAAGCACGAACACTTAAAAATGGTTGCCGTACCGGTGTCAAACACTATTCGTGTTGATACTTCTAGTCTGCATCCTACAAATTTTGAACTTTTTTCTTAAAAAATTTTTTTGCTGATACAGGTGGAACATCAAAAGAATATGATAAATTTAGTCTTTTATTGTGTCTACAATGACTAATGCTAACTTTTGAAACATTGATATATCTATTTTAATTTTCCTTTTAGGATTTGCGTTGGGAATGACTATATAGCAATGCTTACATTTTAAACACAAATGCTTGTGTTAGGATTTGTGTTTCTATCCTAAATATATCTTTAGGATTTGTGTTTTATGATAATCTTATTAATTTTGTATTTTATATCATAACTGTGTCGTATCTTGTAATTTTTAAAATGAGCTGTATTTCCGTAACTGTGTCCCATGTTGTATTTGTGCTTCCTAGATTCTATATCACATTATCGTATTGCCTAAAAATAATGACCAATTGACCATAAAGATAGGCCTGGGAAGATTGAAAAATTAGTTTCTTCATGAATTCATGTTGACTTTTCTTTTAAATTTGGCATCATCTGTTTCATGGATTGTGTCTGTAAACTGCCAGACAAACCCTTGGAACTTGTAACTTCTGAATAATTTTTCCCTCTATTTCTGCAGCGCTATGTTGAGGCTCAGTGTTGCATGGCTTCAAATGATTACAAAGGTAAATTATTATATTTTAGATGGAGTCATGTAATTCCTGAAATATCTCATTGGTAAAATATGTGTTCTATGGGCATAGGCACAAAGAGTTTGCACCAATTATTTCTTACTTTGTGATGCCGTAATTATAGTGTTGAACTATGGTGGACTAATCATGACTCTTTGTATGACAAATTATATCTTATTTGTAATGCTATAATTTATAGTGCTGAGCTATGGTGGACTAGTGATGTCTTTGTATGAATCCTTTGACTCTTCGAATTGAAGATGTATTTTTCAATGAGTCACAAAATGGCTTCTGGAATATTGAACTTTCACTCATTTCTTCTGTCACTGTAAATGGCTTTTCCTTCTAATATTCTTGAAACCAGTATAACTGTAATATTCTTCCTGTAATTTCCCTTTGTGGTTGTGGAGGAGGGTCACTCCTTGGACTAACACAAGAAAGATAGATGGGATATGGTTTAGTTAAAATCAATCAGTAATTAAATAGATACATGCTGTGGGCCTTAGGTCCCTTTCTGTCACCCAAAGTTTACAAAAAGATAGATCCTGCTGTAAATTGTTTTATGGTTTATGCAACTCATGTTTTCTGCATTAGCTTCTTGCTTTCTTGTTGTGATAAATCCTGGACAATATTTTGATGGAAGAAGAAAATTTTTAGATTTGTTTATACTTTGTAGTTTATGCTATCTTAAGTGATAGTGTCTTGTGCATGCAGTTTTACTATATTTCCAATGATGGCAGGTGGCTTGGAACTCTTCGCAGATCTTTTACAGCGTTTCCCTAATAATATACACTTACTACTTGAGATTGCAAAGGTTAGACTTGCTGCAATGATTTAGCTCTTGCGTAATATGCCAAAAACTCTGGTTGTTGTTTTATTTGCATTGGCAGATTGATTGCAATTATCTCTAATGAGTTTGTAGGGATGAAAAGTTTTTTGACTCAGAGTTTCGCTTGTTAAGTTGAAAAGGGACTTAACGACTTTCCCAGTTTATTATAATTTTTTGTGTTGGGGGTGGTTCTAATTTCCCTGTTTCTTTAGAGTTTAAGGTCACAGTTAGTGTGTTAGCAATACTAATGGGCTATTTAGCACTTCAAGGAAATTGTTGTACTTTTAACATATTTCTCTATAAACCCTGTGAATATCTATTTAATTACTCACACCTAACCCAGCAAGGTTCATGGCTTGTCCAAATTGTTCTTTCTCTTGCTTTTCATGGTATCGAGAGCAAGGTTCCAAATAAATCCAAATCCTAATCGTGTGTTTTTCTCTTTTGGTACTCTCTCCCATGCCGTTTTCTTTCTGAAGGAGAGATTGGACAAACTTTCAAGTATAAAAGTACTTGTACTACTGACATAATAACAGTCACATTTCCATCTGATTCTTTAAAGTTGTATTTAGTTTATTTATCACAATATTATTTGATGAAAGGATTTACTGGAAAAGAAGTTTCACATCATAATATTAGCATCAGCTGTCATGCATTTCCATTCATTTATGACAGGACAGATAATAGGTTTTAAGTTCACCAGTTCCATGTGTGACTATGAATGACTCATGTTTGCTTAAAAAAAGAAATGAATTTAACAAAATGAGGCCACAGCCTTTGCTTTTCTAGGGAAAGTCTTCTAGAAATCTTGTCTTTCGAAACTTGAAAAGCAGATTGTCGTAATGATAATGGCATAAACTTGAGAACATCAGTAACTGTTCTCTGAAAATTTTTTGGGGTGACATCTTGACTTCTGGGAGCATCAAAACATCATTCTCTGTCTGCAATGAAGATAAAATAAAACAATCGGAAAACTGTTGTCTGCTAACATTTCAACTGTACTGAGAAACGTTTTTTGAGAACTACTCTTATGCAGGCCTCGTCCTCCAAACAAGCCCTCACTTTTCTTTATGTTGTCTTTTAGTTATCTGTTTCTTGACAATAATATTCATTCTGGATCCAGTTGTGTCTCCTAGTGTACCAGTTATACCTCTGACTTTGGTTGAAGACTCTTGCTCTAAATAATAGTATTATCAATTTTGGAAATGGCCATGGTGTGGAGTGTAAAGGTCACTAAGGAGATGCTAATAATAAAGAAAATTGTTTCTTGACACCATTTTTCATTTCCGATCTTAACTTTTTCTTGCTTTATAAATGTTTGATTATGCTTTTTATCATGTGCTGAACTATTTACTTTTAACAAACTTCAGAGCATAAACTATAAACTGCTAGAGGTGGGGTGTGTTTCTAAAATATAATACACTATGGGTAAAATTAATAGAAAGGATCATGTCATGATCTTCTGCTTTAATTTCATGCTAACAAGTAACAAGTGACAAAACCATACAATCTCAGTCACCTACAAGATATTACAGTAACAATCTGAACAGGTTGTCAACTATTTTTCAAATATTGGATTGCAACAATCTGAACAGGTTTTCAACTATTTTTCTTTCCTTGAGTAGCGTACTTAAAGTTCTAGCTGGAAGATTATGCACCTAGTTCTGGGTTTTTCGTGTTGGACTCTCCAGAAAGGTTGGCTTTCTAAAGCTAGAGTTGTGACAGATAACCCTTACTATTCCTTCGAGTTTTTCTGTTTGAATTTATACATTTTTAATCGATTTCTTATACTACCTCACATGAATAATACACCATTTGAATAGAGATCATTGTGTGCTTCTCTAGTCAATCAAAGCAGAAATTTAATTCTATTTCAGTCTGATATATATGAAACCAATATTATCTAAATTTAGAACGCATCTCTCTTTAGGGTTGCATGTTACTGGCATTCTGTCTTCATCATGTTATAATGTCTGAAAATGTACATATTGAACTGTTTTTGTGAGTTAAGCAGTGAATAATAAATATGACCTTGCAGGAAGAATGGTTGAAGAAATGCATTCGTGCATAGGGATACACATGTCTGTATCATGTGTATGAAATATTGAAGGTTGATATGTTCAATCCTATTATTCTATTGAGATTTCATATATAAAACATTGATGAAATTTTCTTTAAGTTGACTGACTGCAAGGGCAGGGGTGGAGCTAGAGTGAAAATGCTAGAGGTGCCAAAAAACAAATTAAGGTTTTAAAGAGATATTAAGATTTTTAAGGGGGATAAACATATTAATTATAACAGCAAAAATAAAAAAAGCATTAGAGAAACTTTTAATTTTAAAAATTTTGGGAATGCCATGGCCCCTCCACGGTCTAATTAAGTGCTTCCCCTGTGCAAGGGATTGCATCATCCCCTACCCCAGTGGTGATCCCTTTCCCCCAATAACTACTAATCTACATGTAGTTGCCTTGAATTGATTGCTTAACTTGTTCTTAATTCTGATGTATATTGTAAATGAAGGTCGAAGCTATTATTGGAAAGAACGAAGAGGCCATTATGAATTTTGAGAAGGTGATATGGATTCATAGTTTATGATGTTGATAAAACACCATTATTGGTTTTTCTCTGCTGCCGCACCTGCATAATTACATGTATTTACAGTTGATAATTTGGTGATCACAGGCCCGATCAATTGATCCATACATCATAACATATATGGATGAGTATGCAATGCTTCTAAAGCTAAAGTCTGATTATTCAAAGCTGAACAAGTTAGTGCATGATTTATTGAATATTGATCCTGCAAGACCAGAGGTTTTTGTAGCTTTATCTGTTTTATGGGAAAGGAAAGACGAGAAAAGAGCATTATCATATGCTGAACAGGTCAGTATTTTTATTTGAAGCAGTGTAGACTGAACTTATCTATTGTAAAATTGCTCACAATTGACTGATTATTTTGCAAATCAGAGCATTCGGATTGATGAAAGGCACATACCAGGGTATATAATGAAGGTAATAAAATGGTTTGATCTATTTACTCTATACATGTTTGTAGAGCATGATCACTTAAGTTTTGCAAATTTGACCTGACATGTTGAGTTTATTCAGGGAAATCTATTATTGACAATGAAACAGGAAGAAGCAGCTGTGTCTGCTTTCAGAGGAGCTCAAGAATTGAGAGCTGATATTCGCTCATATCAAGGTTTCTTTTGTAATGAAAAAAATGGATAGTTGGGTGATTGCATCTCATGCCTGCAATGACATTAATGTTTTCTGCTGCCATTATCTACTGTGAAGTGCAAATAATGGACACACAAAATTTATAGACTTTGACATGAATCTGAATAGAATTTCCAGGTCTTTGACATGAATCTGAATATAATTTCCAGGTTTGGTTCATTCGTATTTGGCTCTCTCTAAAAAAAAAAGAGGCTTTATATGCTTCCAGAGAAGCAATGAAAGCAATGCCTCAATCGGCAAAGGCTTTAAAATTAGTAGGCGATGTGCATGCCAGTACCTCTACTGGCAGAGAAAAGGTAACCTGTCAGCTCTTTAAAATAAGTAATATGTTGATTACTATCTTATCTAAGTTTTCTTATATGTGAAATTTAATGCATTCTTCATATAGGCAAAAAAATTCTATGAGTCTGCATTAAGGCTGGAACCTGGTTACCTTGGAGCTGCACTAGCTTTGGCTGAGCTCCATATCATTGAGGGCCGAAATGAAGATGCGGTGTCTCTGCTTGAGCGATATCTGAAGGACTGGGCTGATGACTCTCTTCATGTGAAACTCGCTCAAGTTTTTGCTGCGACTAACATGCTGCAGGAGGCTTTGCCACATTATCAGGCTGCATTAAGGTTGATCTCATTGTCCTTTGAATGTCTGTCTGGATGTAAATAGTGCATTTATTTATTTATTTTTAAGTTTTGCTGTAAAAGAATTGCCATCACTGGGATTGAATTGGCCTCACTCTGGTCCATATGGTCCAAAAATATGGAAACAATTATGGGGCAACTGGAAGAATATGTGCTGTGACTTTAGTTAATGACATGGGTTTCAACTTTCAATTATGTTGCTTGGTACAACAATTTGGTAGTATGATAAAGTTTTCCTCCCCATCCTTTTATATGGTCAAGTTCTCTGCAGTTAACAATTGATGCTGTCCTTAATGGTCGGGAATATCCATGCGATGGATGCCTTTGTGTTAATGATTTTATTATGCTTCTAACCTTTGACATGCATGGCAGGTTAAACCCCCAGAATGAAGCAGCAAAACGGGGTTTAGAGCGTTTAGAGAAGCTTATGAAGGTTGCTCTTTTCTTTTCCCCTTTTTTTTTTTTGTCAAATTCTGTTGCTTAATTATATTTCTCTCAATTTACTCCTAATTGCACATATCGCTTGCACTTTATACCTGCTGGACTGTGTTAGTTTTTATCCGAAATAACATGGTCCAAAATTATTATATTTTGATTGATGGGGGCAATATTAGAGCATATAGCCTCGAAATGTGTAATTTACAATTTGTAATTCTGTATCCCTTGTAGGGAGTGGATCCAGATGCACCTGAAGAAGATGAAGACAATGATGTTGAAGATGCTGATGCAGATCAAGACGAGACTGAACTTCTATGAGTATCTGTGTCCAAAGGAAGTCTGTTATGGTGAGAAAAGTACCCCTGCAAATAGTTTAATGTTGAGAAGGCATCAGTAGTAGGGTGAGAATTACCGTGGTGGCCTACAGGCTGGGCTTCAGTCTGTCTCACTACAGTAAGAGTTCACGTCAGAAAACAAAGAATAGCCAATGGACGCGTCTGGCGGTCATACCCTTTATAAATATGGAACATAGGGATTAGATGATGAAATTCCATGTTCAGAATGAGAGGTCGCAGTTGGACAATGGCCGGAGGGTTGAGTTCCGTTTGGTCGGGCCAAAGATGTCTCAGCTGGAAACTAGTGTTATCTCTCCATTGTAAATTTATTTCTATTCTCCTGGTTTTATGTTTGCAAAAGCTGTGTTATGGTTAGTCACAAATTAAGTGAAACTCCTTGACAGCCCCCTCACTTTTCTGTATCTTTGAAATACACACAAAATTTCTCGTTGGTTTTGCTTTGGTCTTCTGCTAATATGGTTGTGTTGGGGATCTTTGACCGAAGAAATTGGAGGACCTGACTCTTTAATTTAGTGGCTATACGCCTATACTGGGAATCTCACTTTGATTGATGATTGAAGCAATTAGAGGAGCAATGGTTTGATGAATTGAACTATAGAAAGCCTGCATAAAATGAAGCTGCTTGCTACTTCATCCTAGCTTAGGTGTTCGTATAGTTCAGAGCTTAGGTGGTCTTAATTTAAAGATTTTTTCCTTCCAAGTTCAGATTCAGTCCCTTGGACAGTTATCCATGTAAATGTTGAGTATTTTTATCTCATATGTATGGAGCACTGCAGAGAAGAGGGCATAGCATCAATGGAATGAGACAAGGATCGAACCATACCATAAACACAAGGTAAACAACCATAGTCATTGATGACTTTGTTGATTATATAACTTGCCAACACACTCTAGAAATTCATATTCTTAAAAGGTTCCGAGGAAAGACGAATCATGTAGTCGATTTGTCCTCCCTGAATTTCTCTACAAGTGGAGCTTTTCAAGGTTGTACGAAAACCTTCCAAGCCCTTGTATATGTCTTCGTTCTTTTTTTTTTTTTTTTTATGGTGTGGTTATGTAAGATATTAACACAGGTGATGTCTTTTTAAAAGAGTAAAAGAAGATTAAGAAAAGACACGATTGAAGATTATTAAAAAAAGATTTAGAGCAAATAGAACTTGAAAAACTTTTTGATACAATTCGAACACGGGCGTACTAAAATCCATATAACCAACCTCAATAAAAGTAAAACTTAATTGTTATTTCTTATTCATTGCTAATTTAATGAAAAATGCATACCTAGGCGGAAACTGGAATTAATTAACCCAACATGTAGTATCACATGAATTTTGTTAGTATGTGCCTTAAAAATAATATTTATTATTTATATCAAATAATTTCAATTACTTAAAATAAAAGGCATTAAATATATTTTAATTTTCTAAGACATTAAATATTTATATTTTTTATTTAATAATTATCATTTTTGATGTTAACAAAACCCTTATCACATTATTAAAAAACTTAATCTCATAATATTATTAACATAATTAAATTCTTTTAATAACACGTGAATAAATATAAATATAAAAAATTATACTGATAATAAAAATTTAACCTTTTTATCTTCTTTCACTCAATTGTTGCACCTCATGGCATAATCCGTATCAATAAATTTTATTTCATTTGTTCCTATTTATTTTCTTCAACATTTTTAAAATTTATACATCAATAATTATTATTTATAAATAAAATTATTAAGAAAAGAAAGA
Source organism: Castanospermum australe (assembly GCA_019955255.1). Classification (NCBI taxonomy): domain Eukaryota; kingdom Viridiplantae; phylum Streptophyta; class Magnoliopsida; order Fabales; family Fabaceae; genus Castanospermum; species Castanospermum australe. The sequence goes on from NSJW01000821.1 coordinate 527,801, forward strand.
ACATATTCACACAAGCGAGTACTTCTTGAACTACAGAATATGACCGACTGGGGAAAAAATAAAGCAGTATTTCTACGGATTTAGAGTTACATGAAGTGGTAATATTAAGAAGCCGTGGGAATAAATGTAGAAATCGAATTTTCCTACATCTGTTTTGAGAGCCAAGTGGCAAGTTCCAGTTAGTGCGCATATCTGGAGAATGTGGTTCAAGTCTAATGGCAGCATTGTCTCATCGGTTTTGTTAATATTCATTTGACATCATTAACCATTCAAACCACTTCACTACACATGAAAAGGTTTCCTGGGAGTAGGTGCTCGATTTTCCATTGATTGCAATCTCTGTTTGAGATGAAACACTTCAACCTATGCAGCCAAAAAAAAGGTGGCAACATGTTTCAGAAGTCCAAGAAAGTGTGGTGAAAACATTAAACACAACTACACAATGAACCGGACACGGTACACAAACGACTGGAAACATTTTAAGAATTGAATGGCACAGAGAAACTCCAACACAACCAACACCTGAGACCCCTCAATTTGAACAAACTATTTGGACATATAAAACATAAAATCGTATGCTTTAGCAAAAAAATCAGCTATACCTGCAGTTGGAATGCCCTGGCTCTTTCTCCTGCAAGAACTCCTCTTGTTGAGTGCAACTCCTACAACAAAATTTTACTCAGCCAATAATAGCTTGTATACAACTATGCAAGTACTTCCATCAAATGAAGCGTCATATACCTTCTGTGTATCATCTAAAACAGCCTTGAGGAAAGCCACATCATGCTCAAGCCTTACATTGTCAGAGTGGACAATGTTGGATAGGCTGTTAGCCTCTTCTTGGGCTAACTCCACACCAGCCAGCTTCTCTCTCAGTAGTTCCATCTCCTTGAGCGTGTCAGCCAATTTTTTCTCCATTTCCTGCTTGCTTTTAAAAGCAGATGCTAAGCTTTTCTCGGCAGCTTCTCTGCTTGCCAGTGCAGATGCCAATTGTCCCTCCAGAATCCCATTTTTCCTTATTAGGGCAGCCACTTTAGTTTCATAATAATGATAGATATTTGAAGGAGTGAACAGTGATCCTGATTTGTTGTTTTCAGGGAACGACGCATCATCACTTTCTAGAATGAGGTTTCCAAATCCTTGATTTTGATTATTTGAACTTCCTGATACCAACACATGTTGTTCCTCCATATTGATCTTGGCTCCACTTACGTTCATCTGATTTCCAGGGTCATTTTGATTTGTTCTGTGATCTGCTGCCTGAGACTCATCATAAATTACAATATTATGTCTCATTATTTTCTGTCATAAACGTTAGCATCAGGATAGAAATAGCAATTACTATTGATATTTAGTACAAGTTGAAATATTCTTAACATTACAATACACGGTTCTGACTTTGGAGTTGGAAAGTCGAAAATAATTAAAAAAAACACTTTTATCTACATGCAATGAAGGATGAGGAGGGGCGATAGATGCTTATATCAGACAATCCCAGCATAGATGGTATTTAACTATTTATTTCAAGAATTACCTTACTCAGAACATAAGTAGCTTATTACCAGCATTGTATGCAGTCCATACAAACAAGGAATGATATAGCAATAAATATTAATGTTTAGTACAAGTTGAAATATTCTGAACATTATCATATACGGTTCTGGCTTCTGAATGTCAAAATAATAAACTCATCATTTTTCCCTAAATGCAGCAGAGAGAATATTATCTCAAAAGGAACTAGACCAAGAGATTCATTTAGAGGAAATACAGAATCCTAAGAAAGTACATAGGACGATCCACACATGGAGACACATTCAGAAAATAACCTGATTACATGTATGCATGTGTGTGTGTGTGTGTGTGTGCAGAGATATTTAGAGGGTGAGGGATTAATATCCAACGCTTCACAGTGTCCAAGAAGTGTCTTGTATTAAAACAATATGGTTATGATCAATGGAAATTTCTGTGTTTTACCTGAGGGAAAGAACTTTCATCTTCTGAATTCTTGTCCATCCTAACATCTGTATTGTATTCTTCATCATGATCAAATTGCCTGCGAAGGGAGATGTTGGTAGGGACTGAATTGGGATCTTGTACAAGCAAGGATTCAGAGAGAGATTTCCTTCCAGAACCATGTTCAATTGCAGATGCTAGATTTTGTCTAGCAACAGAGTCAATTAAACGTTGGGAAGAATCATTGTTAGGTTGAGAGGCCAATCCAGTGGATGATGAATGTTTTTCGAGTAGTTTGGATCCTGGACCTTTGGTAGGAGCTGATCGTCTTCCCAGGGCTGATTCATTTTTTTCCATTATCAACACTTCCACCTGTAATGGTCAAGAAGAAAAAGGTTAGAAGTTCAATAAGAATTAACTCATAAATTAACCTTACACATTTTTGTCAAACCTGATTTGATGGCTCTTTTTTGGATCCCCCAAATGCAACAAGAAAGTCCTTTTCCTTGTGCTGCACGAGAACCAGGCTAAAACCCTGGTAATACAACAGATATTATAAACATGCTTTTAAATGACCGAGAAGAAAGTATGGTCAAGCATATCAACAACAATCTGCTCTTGAAGGAGATTCAAGTATCAAGTGATGGAAATGAATTAGTTGGACTCCTAGAGTCAAATATAAGGCATGTAGAAATAATCATGTTATTAGTGAGTTGATACATAGTGGACGAATTGATTCAATTTACAGCTTATAGGTTGAACAAAAAATTTCATATTCAAAAAATGAGGAAAATAAAATCCTAGCCAGGGATTTCATCAGTAAGATTAAACAGATCTAACGAAGTCTCAGATTGAACCACTAGGTCACATTGTGGACTTCCAATACTAAATTCCACCACCTAGAACCAAAACTTGATTTATAAGAGCAAAAGGCTAAACTGAATACATTAAGTAAAATTGCTGCTAATCGATTACAGTCAACAAAGAAACGGAATATGTAAAACAAAAGTCATACTTGAAAGCCGAAAGGACCTTTTTGCCTATGAAAGAGAATCATCATCAACCACCACCAAAAACATATCCCACATAAAATAAATATTAATGACCTTTTAATGAAATAATAGAAAAAAACATGACACACAGCAATTAAGCAAAGCTCACCTTGTTGGTAGTGATAGAAGATGGAGGTGATGCAATTGCTACAGACCATTCACTTTTTAGAATATCAAATATCAGAGTCTCTCCGTGTCCTGGAAAATGTAGGGGACGAATAGAATTTAAAAAGAAATAGAGTAAGTTTATACAGTATATGTGAAAGAGGAAGAGAGGGAGTGATAAGAGTAGTAAAACTGAATTGTGGAGACCATAGCTCAATGCATAAATAAGCATCAATCCTAACTACAATTAAATCAACTTTAAGAATATTAACTTCCCATATAGATCTTTTTGTGCTGAGGGAAAAAACCTTGAATGCTTGTATGCTTATTAATATACAATATTTTCCTTTCTCCTTCTTTCCTTTATAGTTGGAATTATCTTCCCCTTTCAGTTATCTGATCTTCTTCCTCTATAAGTATTGGTTCTCCAGTTCTCAAGGTGATACTCTTCAGATTCCAGGTAACATGAATTAAATGATGGCCCCACTTTTAAATGTTGCCTAAAGTTTAAAACTCAAAGAATACAAGGAATGCTCACAAATTCTATACAATCAAAATACTGTTTAATAAAGACTGGAAAGGAAAGGTAAGAGTGATAACTCAAATACGATAGAGTAATCACAAACTAAAAACAGTTAAATGCATGAATAAATTACTTTTCTGAAGCTGAAGCATAAAAAGCATAAGATCAAAAGATAAATAAATAGCATGGTCTAACATTATGAACAAATGCTTCTTCCATTATAAAACATACGTTTTTTCTTGCTTCCACCCCCTGTAATATACCATTTAGAACCATACAGAACACCACAGCAACCAGCTCTTGGCGTTGGATGGAAACCACGTATCTTAATTCTTGACCATGCCATCTGAGGGAACAGATATTTTCATCAAATTATATAGTAGATGAAGATTTAATCTGCACCTTGGAGAAACCAAGAAGTTTCACTGCATGGTGTTGCCATATAGACATACTTAAGACCAAGAGAGCTCACGCACCGTTTCAAAGTCAAGTGAATATAAATCATTTAAGGTCCTGGATTTTGATGCTCCTCCAAATATATAAAGAATTTTACCATCATAAAGAGCTGCCACATGGTTGAATCTTGGAGAAGGCGCTGTTCCCCTGAAAGTAATATAATATTTTGGGAGGCAGTAAGAGAAAAAAAGAACCTTACCTTTCAAAAGCAGCTTAACATTTATATCAGGTGATTATTGGAAGAAAATCACATGGAAGTCCAAACTTTTCTTTTCAAATTTATTTTTTCTAAAAAAAATCATATCAAAGCCTAAACACACTTACGTGCAGTGAAGTGGAAGCCATGTCAAGGACTTGAGATCAAACATATGTAGATCATTCAGTTTTCTCCTTTTTGCATCTTCACCCCCAAACAATATTAAAACAGAGCTAGCCCTAACAACAGTGTGACCACTGCGAGCAACCTGCCAAGAACAAAATCTTTGTTCAGAACTGCCTAGTTCTGTGATATAAAGCTCCAGGTGTCAAAATCAACGGAAAGATTTCAATTGAAGAAAATAAATGATATATTAGTTCTGGTAATGTCTCATTGCAGATTTTATTTCTATGTTATTTCTGTGCAAATGTTTATGCTCATGAATTCCTGACAATTTAATTTGTCAGATGTAATGTAAGAATACACCCTCATCCTGCATTAAAATATATCAATTTGATCAAGATTTAGCAGTTTCATCCACTGGGCACTCCTCAATCACAATCTAGCTCAAATTTTTTAACAGATTTTAATTGATAAATTATTATCATGATCCATGATATAGTAATCTGATGGGAAAAAATATGTAACCCAGTAGCACACTCGCCAATATTTGGATTCCTTATATATAGAAACAATGCCCAAGAGCAACTTCTACCACAGAGGCATTTGCACATTTCTCAAATGAAAATTTTACCGGTATATCTCCCTTTGCTTCCATGAGTGACCAGCACTCTGTCTCTGTATCAAAAGCCCATACTACAAATACCAAAAAGATAATTAGAACAATTTCACAAGGTAAACCAGGACAAAGTTATTACATGTGTGAAGGACATGAAGCTGAAACCAGAAATTTTGTCACTTCCAGGGTCTGTTTTCCCTCCAATGAGGAGTGCCTTTTTCCCCCAGGAAACCTGATCGAATTATCATCAAGCATAAGAGAATTGAGACTGGAGACGAATCATTATCAAGTATAAATTTAAAACGAAAGATCATTCAATGCTATACACTTATATTTAGGGAAGCATTATAAAATGGACATGAAACTCAACTAAAATGGCATAAAGCAGTAGCCCTGAATAACCTTTTTTTTCCTCCCTGATAAGTTTCTATTGCTACTTTGAACTGTGTTCCTGGTGAATTTTACTATGAATTCAAGCATAGAATATTATCTTTTTCTTATCATTTTTTTCTGTATATCTCTTGGTATACTTTTCATTAACTGTATCTTCAAAGTTGGAGGACCCATAATTTCAATTTCATATATAAATTGTATCATTCCTCCTCTTTTTTCTGGTTAATTCAGGCAGCTTTCTTCGAAACCCTATTAACCACAACACTTATAAACATGACAATGTTGTGTTTAAAAAATTAAATATGGGAAAACTTTTTTCAACTCCAAATGTACATACACATATTTTGGAATTGTTGCACTTTGTCCATTTATACTCCTCCCCCCACACCCCAAAAAAAAAACACTTCAAGAATTCTGAAGACTTGTATTCAGTTTTATGGCCAAAATTTTATGATATATAGACTTAGCCCCAACAAAAGCTGCATGTTTTTCTAATATGTCACTAATTAATTTGGTGTTGGCTCCTCCAATCTTTTCATTCGAGTTCCTTCCCTGGCTTCATGTGACCAAGGTTATCATGCAATGAAATCTTGTTGATTGTATCATTTGGAAGCACACTTTAGCATGAGAATTAACTGATGAATACTGTGCTTGGACACATAAGGGTGGGCAGCTTTTCTCTTTTATATTTTCAAAAATTCAGTTTCATGAACTTTCCATCTTAACAGACATGTGATTCCATGTCTTGTACAATGAAGCAATGCCAAATGTTATTGTGAAACAAGATAAAGAGAATATTATCAAGATCACTTGGATAGAACATAATTAAACATGTCATAATGTTGGGAATACGTTGCTAATAGGATAGATTGTAATACCAAACTATGACCCTTGCATGCTGGAATCTTTAAGGGCAGACTGCTAGGCGACAAGTAAAGCTTTGACGATGCTATGGTCCATGAAAATCTGTCAAAATTTAGCACCTGGCCATAAAAATGAATAGCATCCAGATCACAGTTTCCGTGATGAATCAACAACCAAATAATTAGTTAATGTTAATGTTGATGCTCATATCCAAAGCAACAATCCCCCATTCACATGTCTTCCAAAACAAGAAATGTTCCCTCACCTGCACGTCGTCTAACAATCCACTCCCAGATTCGCCACCAACCACGATCATTTTATTCTCAATGACAGCTGCTGCATGCTATTCACAATGAATGACAGTTCAGGCTTTCACCATAACTGCTCATACAGATGCATCTAACAATAACACCCACACAAAATGACCCAGGAACAAATATAAAATGGAAAAGGAATCATAAAATTACATACATTCGATCTAGGAGCGGGCTTATCCCCTGCAATTGACAACACCATCCAGTTCTCTGAGCCACCTGATGTACAAGTACTTATCTCAGGGGCGGCAGACGAAAAAAGGCCATCAGTTTCATCAGAATGACCACTTGTCCCTGCAACTCCATCTCCCTGAAAGAGGCTAAACATTCAGTGGCCATACTCACTGTTGCAACCCCGCAAGGAATGAAGTTGAATAACTTACATTGGAGTTTCCATTTCGCTTGGGGTGCCTTATGGGACTTCTAGTTCCCTGAGTGGTGTCAGATAGCTGGACCTTCAATCTGCCGAGGCAACACAACAATATTACCTGACCTTGTAACACTTTCAGCCCAATTTGCAACTAATGAAATCGAGTTCAATGAAGTACAAGAGGTGCCTCCCAATTGGGTATACGAAAAAATCCAAAATTTGAAAGGCAAAAAAAAAAAAAAGAATAGAGCTTCACCTGGCATGTTTCATGCGCCGACGAGAGAACCCAAACATATTCTTCAAAGCTCAAAGCAGAGCTCCTATTATATGAGGAATCACCTGAACACTCAGTGAATAAGAAGCAAATTGAAAACAAACCCTAAAAACTCCACAAAAGGGAAGCCACATTATCATCAAAGTCCAAAAAATACTACCAAGATTGCTCCTTTTCATTTGCCAGAGAAGAGATACTACTCAGATTGGCAACCTCAAAGTCAACAGTTAACAGGGTAGGGGAAAGAAAAAAAAGGAAACCTTGTCTCAGTGACAAGAAAGCTCACCCTGTAGCTCTGAGTCCCAGGAAAAGTAAGACCAGAAACCCCGTTTGGCTCCTGAGAAAGTTGTCAGGAAAGAAAAAGGAAGTCCAAACGGCGCCGAATCGACTATGGTAAGGCTTTTGTGACACCAATGGTACTCTAGAAAAGCCCAACAACATCGAATCAAACAGAGTAAATTGGCATGAGCTGGGAGCGCTAAACAGAGAGAGAGAGAGAGAGAGAGAGAGAGTGAGAAAAACAGAACTTGAGCACAGAGCACAGAGCACAGACAGAGAAGATGCGCACGTTAGCTGCGAGCACGAGTTGGTTGTCTTGTTCTGTTTTGTGTTGGGTTGGGCACGGTGGTTGATTTTAAGTTACGCCGTGGCCTAAATCAATTAATAAATCTAAATGAATAGAAACTTTATTTCGTTTTGCACTTAGAAATTATTTAAATTTAGACAATATTTCTTTGTATTTTTTAAAATTTGTAAATAAATTTTTATTTATAAATTAAACAAAAACAGTTATCATATAATTTGTATATATTTATCATTGTGCGAAATTATACTTAATTGGAAGACATTATTTTTAAAAAAATTTAATTTTTCTTTTAATTTAATTATGTAATTATTTTAATAAAAATAATTTTACTTGTAATATTAAAAATTTAAAATTATTATTTTAAATAAAATTTTACTTATAATTTTATAAAAATATTTTAATTAAAGATGAAAAATTATGTAATTATTTATTTTTTAAAATAATAATAAAATAAAATTATTTTTTAATATAATTAAATTTTTAACTTTAAAAGAGAATTTCGCTTAATTGATTTATCTATATTATATATCTTTAATATCTAATTTTTATTTTTTTTTAAACTGCATTAAAATATCATTGATAATTAATTAAATATAAATAAACAAAAAATAAAACTATAAATTTATAATTTTTTTAATAATGACTATTTACAGTTACTTATTTTTATTTTTTTTGTCATTATTTTTTATATTTAATTATAGTAAAAATTTTACATTTATTTTTAAAAATATAATTTATTTTTATTATATTAATATTTTTTAATAAATATATATAAATATAAAAAAATAAAAAATATAAATTAACCAACACGTGCACTAGTAAGTTTTAAAATTGTTAGGCTTCTTATTAGAATAATTATAATATTTTTGTACCATAATTTTGCACATTTTCACATACATTTATTTTTTATAAAAAAATAAAAAAATTCTGAATTTTACTCTCTTTTTATTATTATTTAAGATAAATATATAAAAAATAATATAAAAATATAAAAAAAATATTTTTACTATTAAATTTTGAAAATTTTTATAATTATTTTAAAAAATAAAACTTATAAATCATACATATATTTTTTAAAAACATTGAAGGGACCGTTGGGGGCCAGGGTGCATTAAATGGATACGGCAGCGTGGGACCCTGCATGCATGCTTAGCTGCGTAGGGTGGGGGCGGGTGTCTCGGGAATTGGGTGACTGAGGGAGCGAGTGAGGGAAAAGTATCGAATCTCTATTTCTTTCACATCCCGCGACCACGCGTTTGTGTCGCGGACTTGTGGGGACGATGACGTGACCGTGTCCATCACAAGTCACAAACAAAAATAGACTCTTTCTCCACTTTCTACTGTTCCTTCTAGTTCTAGTCTTCAACGACACCACAAAAATGTCGTCCTTGTTATTTGTTGTGGGGATTTTTATTTTTATTTTTATTTATTTTCACATGCATCTTCAATGATTGTAGCTGTCTTTCTTTATTGCAAAAGCAAAACATCATTGCAAGTGTCCTTTGTTCTTATTCTATTTTCCCTATAATCAGTGAAATCATTGTCGAGAAATCATCTAGCCTTTTGCTTTCATGTGAGACAAATTCGTTTGAAAATTGTTTTTAAGGTTAAAAATTTGAATGATTGCAACTTAAACTCTTTAATTTTAACTTTATTTGAGAATATAAAAAAATAATCTCTTCAACTTTACATTTTATGAAAAAAAAATTTCTTGTTAGATAAATCATTAAATATCTTATGAAATTGATATGTAACTTATGCTTGATATAAAAATAATTCAAAAAAATAAGTAAGGTATTAATTATATTAATTATTTAATTAAAATTGGCTTTTGCTTAATTATGTTATAATTAAATATTTTTATTCATTTATTTTTACTTTTCACTTATTTGTGATTTATTCACCTTTCTTTATGTCACATGATGATTTTATCATATATTTAATAATTTATTTAACAATCAGTATTTTTACACAAAGTATAAATTTTATGAGATCATCACTTACATTTGTGGTGAAAATTATAATTTATCCCAATAACTTCTAAAAAAAGTTAACAAATTTAATAATTTTATTTATATGTAAATTTAAATAAAAATATGAAAAGTAATATAATTTAACTCAAATTTTGTAATTTTTTAATAAAACTTAAAACATTATAAATTTATGTACGGTTAAAACAAAAGAAAAGAAATTACAAATAAGAAATAAATTATTTATATGTGGTGGGGCTAATTGCAAATGAATTAAAATCTACGCCTAGTACAAATATTATGAATATTTTCAAATACTCAGGGAGAAAGAGAGATGTCATGTGATATCTGGGTGTCTAAAACTATTGCACAACTTGTCCACCAAATTCTTCACCATTTTTGCAATTCAGATTCTTTCTCAAGGGGTTGTCTGTTTCGATTCTTCTCTCAGACGGGTCAATTCATGGAAGCTATTTCTCTTCTTGTTCACATGCAGATGAATGATGATAGGGGCTGTGTCAAGTTCGTATGCTATATCCTCTGCACTCAAATCATGTGCTGCAATACAAGTTCACGATTGATGGTTGCCTTTACGTACAAACGACCCTTTATGATTATTACAAAAAAAATGGGTGATAGGGACACTGCACGGAAGAGATTTGATGAAATGGCTGAGACAAATGTGGTTTCTCGGAATTCCATGATAACTGGGTATCTCAAAGCTGGTAACTTGGCGAGGCTCAAATTTTTTTTTTTTTTATGGGATTCCCAGGAAAGATGTCATGTCTTTGAACTTATGGTCCCTGGGTACCTGATAGCAGGAAATATGGACAAGGCCTGTTCTTTGTTTCAACAAATGCCAGAGGGAAGCTTGTCTTCCTGGAATACAATGATTATTGGTAACATTTACTATGGAAGCATAGTATCAACACGTTAATATTTTGATGCAGTGCCGATTAGATCAGCTTTTCTTGCATGACAATATGATTAGATCAGCTTTTCTTGGATGACAATATGATTGCTGGCTATTCAAAGAGTGGGTATATTGAGTCTGCTCATAAGCTCTTTGATCAGATGGATGAGAAAGATTCGCTCTCATGTAATGTTATAATAGGTTGCTATGCTCAAAATATAGCTAACTAAAGGAGACCCTTTGAACTATTTAACAACACGATTAAACCAGCCATCTATATATATCTGATAAGACCCTTTGAAGGTTACCACTGTTTCAACTCCATGAAGGACAATGGAGTTGTGCCTTGAGTTGATCATTATGGAATCATGACCTGTAAATGATGTGGTGTTAACCAAAACTAAAGCATTCTGATGTATCTTGACCTGTCAGGTTGAAGCTATCACAGCTAAAATGGTGTGGTGATATTAGATAAAGTAAACAAAGGTTTAGGTAATGATGGATGATAATTTATTTATATTTTTTTTGTGAATATCTTTTTTTTTTGCTAATAAATATGTAAATGTCAGTCTATTTATCATAATCTTGTATATGAATTAGTGTTCTAATTAAATAAAGGTCTAAGTTTTCAATGATGAAGATGCTAAGGCACAAGTAGCTAACTATTGCTATTGATTCTATGAGACCAGATATTTTTTAGACTGTTTTTTCCTACAGAACATGAAAAGATAAGAAAGGAGCATTGTTTACGCTGGGAAGATATATATATATTTTTAATTTGAAACACGATATATACGTTTTATCTCCCTACAAAAATTGATTGACTTTTTTCAGTCCGATCATCCAAACTGGGGACACTTGTACCGTAGGCTATAGTAAGAATATGAAATAATTGTCTATCAGTCTATCTTGATATGAATGTACTATTTAAAAAATAATATTGGTCTATCTTGAGCTACTTTAGTCTTTTTTTTTTTTTTCTGTTTTGGTCAACTTGAACTACTTTAGTCATGGGAGGGCCAAGTTACATCATGGGTTTTGAAAATTCAATAAGAATGGCCCAACAAGTTTGCTCTGCTTTCAGGGTATCTCATTGCTGACATTTAAAGTAGCAGAAGCACCTTTGCCGTGAGGGAAGCTCTAAAATTGACATTTCATATCTGTTTTCATCATTTTCTGTTTGTTACCGAAAAAAAAAAAAAGCAGACATGGTTTTACTAAATATCATTGTTCAACACAAACACGTTTTGATTCGATAATAAGAATATTTGAAGACTTTGCTGTGAACATGCATGGATTCAATTCACGGGTATGCTTAAATAATTCTTATAAGTCTCTCTCTGAAATCTAGGAGTCTCTCTAATATATGGCGCTGGATAGGCAATGAAAGTGATGCCCCTATGTCTGCAAGGCTTCAAAATCAATAGCTGATGTGCATGCAAGCATTTATGGTGGTTGATAAAAGGTAAATTACCGAATGTAAGGGTTGCCTTCATATAAGATTAGTGCTGCTATTGGCATACCTTCTTTTCTTTTAGCTTACCTTAAATACTCATAGTTACAACGGGCAAGGGTGCTTCGAATTGGCATAAATATTGTAAGATGGTTATCTTGAAGCTACATTAACAATGCCTGAACTCGCGTTGATGAAGTGTAGATGCCGCTGGCACAATTCTCTTCTTCACCTCAACAGCTGGGGTGATGAGCTGCTTCATTTTTAGATGGCTCAAGTCTCTTTATTGTGCTTCGGAAAAGGCTTTGCCACAATATCAGTCGGCTTTGAGTTGAATCTGGACCTTTTCTGAATCATGTTCTATGTGAAGTTGTTGTCTTGAGTTCTTGGTGAAATTGCAAGAAAGGGATTGTTGGTAAAAATATTTCTAGCTCATGAATAATTAATCACTCAAGACAGTGAGTCTTGGTGACCTAGTAAAGCTGCGTACATCTGACCCTCCCTAGATCCCGCTTTGTTTTGTTGAAGCTAAAACATCCGTTCACCTATTTGTGAATTGTCGTTTTGCAAAAGCAGTTTGGGATATATCTCCAATGAAGCACCTAATTCCTTGTTCTGCAAACACAACGATTGAATGGTGGAATCAGTTAGGAATTAAGTTAGCTACTCTACCTCAAAATCATGGTTTGCTAGAATTGGTGGCAAACATCGTTTGGAGCATATGAAGTGTAGAACGAGAATATTTTCAACAGGAAAAATTATTCTCCCTTAGAGGTTTATCATATAACTTTTAGAAATTATGAAGAATATATATCTAATAATTCTAAATAATAATAGTGACCTGGACTACTGCCTATTACTTGTAATCTGAAGTTGTTACTCCTTTCATTTTAAGTAATGAAATTCTAACTTTCTTTGACAAAAATAATAATAATAATAATCATTCAACTAGTTCATGAAGTTCATATAGTGGCCCATGAGTAATCGCTTAATGACTTAATTAGCCCATTGAGTGGTTAATTGTAACTAAAGGATGGCCTGCACGAGGCATATGAGGATTGGAAATATTTGTACGAAGAATTTTTTTTGTAATTTTTCCTTTATTTTCTTCGGAACATTTATGTGGGCATATATCCCTTGGAAATTGAATTTATTTGGAAGAATGACAATTGGGATGACTAAGTGAAAAGTCGAAAATAGAGCCAGTGGTATTGTTATTCATTTGTAAAATATGGTTATGATTTTTACATGGACAATTTTATCACTAGCGGTTTGCACTTATCTTTCTCCGGGAAAAAATATTCACTGGATTACAAATTCTTTCATATTTGTTTTCTTTCTTAACGTAATTCAGGGAAACAGATAATGTTGGAGGTGGTCCAACAGTCTCCATCGTGTCCATTACCAGACTACATTTTCCTTAATTTAAGAATTAATAGCCTCTTAAACTCCATGATATGCTCCATTGATTTTTCTCTCTTTTGTCATTTCTCTAACTTCGGCATCTAACTGTGTGATGATGTGACAGAGAGGAACCATGTTACATATATGTCGCAGTCACTTATCCGAGTAATTTTATTCCATTTTGTGCATTTCAGCATTTGTCCCTTATCAACTAAGTGCAAGAACAAGACATGGTTCGTAGCCTAATCATTTAAGTTATGATTTTTTATCTTATAATATGCCACTTCATTAAGTAAGATTTTGTTTTCTTTTGTTATTTTAAAGAATCGTAATGCTGGTAGCATTACTCTTTTAACAAGTTACCAAGTATACCGTGATGTAGAGACGCAACCCAACCCAAGTTTATATTGCTACCTATCTCTTGGCCCTGCAATTGAAAAATGGAAAAATTGAAGCCTCCGGTGGATGTGTTTTAAGAGTGCCTCACCAAGGGCTCCAAGCCCCAGCTAATCAAAGAGAATTTCTATTTTCTTTCTTTCTTTTACCTGAAAGGACAAAATGGGGTTGAAGGAACGGCTAGAAACCCAATGATTTGTTCACATCATGGGGGTATACTCAATTTAGATGGCTGACAAGTGATTGTTTCAGTTTTTGTGCCCTCCCCTTTCTTCTGTTACTTGAATCCAGTTATACTGTAAAAAGAAAAACTTGGCTCCCCCGGCCCTCCCCCTTTTTTTTCCTTAGGTCTTAGCTCTGCAGGTTTGAGAGTATACTATACATTTAATTATTTGAAAGTTAGTTTTGTGAAAATGCTGATAAACCACTATTTACTGGCATGAGTACACTGTTAAACTTCATATATGCTGCAAAGCAATTCCATCCAGTTTATTATAATCAGCCAAAATATAAGGCTAGATTTGATATAAAAAAAGGCTAAACTACACCTGGATCAGTCAAGTTAGCCTTATTATTACAAAACTATAGTACCATAGACTCTAAACTAATATATATATATATATATACTCTAAATATCCGGCCCCTATATATAATCTCATCATTATGCATGTAACCAAAACAGGTTTCTTCGTGCCTGATGAGAAGGTCATGGATAGTTTTCTCAAACCCAAATAGCTCCAACTCTCTTGAGCAGTGGGATCAAGGACCGGTTTAGGTGAAGGCTCATCACTTCATTGGTTCCACCTACCAGCTGGCCGCCAATGAACACCGCCGGCACGGCGGGGCTGCACCCTAGCCTTGAAAGAGCTTGCTCAATATCTCTCCCTCTAGGTATCTCATCAAGCTCATGAACCGCTGGATTCACCCCAAAGTCACTTAAGAGGGACTTGATGGTGTGGCACATGCAGCAGGAGCTCTTGCTGAAGATCACCACTGGCCTATCTGATGCCATCCTTGTCACCCTGTCCATTTTGCCGAGTAATTAGCCCACAAATGTGGCCTGAGAAAGGTTAATCAAGGATAGAACAATACGAAGTTGCTGAATACAGGTTTTGGAGTAGAAATTGGGAAAGCTAGTTAATTTGAGAAAGGAAAGAAATGAGAGTGTGCTAAAGAGAAGCCAAGCAAATATGGGCAAGCGAGGAATGTAGAAGGAAGCACTTGATCAGGTTTTGCTATGAGGTGCGCTTGAGCTACCGCCAAACGCAGCTTGCTTATATAGGGTTTGAGAGAGATACGGTTAATGCTGTGGTGGATTGGCATCGCTAAATCTGGATTAGATATTTGGGTCGGCTTCAAAAGTTTCTTTGATCATTTGTTTGAAAGTGATTGATCGAAGCTTTTCTTTTTACTCCAACGAATCTCTTTGATCAATGCATGCATGCCGAAACAAAAACATGTCCTTAGAACGGCTTCCCAATTGTTATTTTTGTTTTCATGTAGTTTTATATGATTCTTGGTACGAAATCAACAATTTTTCATGTGTGTTTTTTTTTCACCCGTTTGCATATATACAACCTCCATTTGAGGAATAAGGAGTAGTATTGCCGAATAGGAATAGCTTGCAGCCAACAGATTGGATTATTTAACCTAGTTCATGTAGTTAATTTGCCAATCATAGTAAAAAAAATTGAGAGGGTGCGTATGTTTAGTAGTAGTCTGTGTCGCATGCATTTGAACTTTAATTTTTTTTTTTTCTATATTGGGAGTTTCTGCCTTATCTATCTCTGAGGCATCTGCTGCGTTGGAAAAAAAAAAGTTGAATTTATCCAATTGGGACCTCTTTTTTGCTATTAATATTCGCATCCAATTCTAGAAAGGGAAATATAAGTATATTGGAGGGAGGAGACTAGATTTTGAGTTGGTATTGCATTCATTTACTACAAGAAAAATAATCATTTACGGTAACTAGTAACTTCCCATATGTTTTTTTTTTAGTTTATGACCATTTGAGTTGTTGCCATATGTATTATTTTTTATAATAGATTGTTTTTTTTTTACAGATCTTTTTTCACAACGGAGTATTTCTGATAATACTTTTAATAATTACATGTGTATAAATATTTTTTAGTGATTCACCCTCTAATCTTTTCTCAGTCATCATGCAATTAATCAAGTTTTAAATTAATTATATTCATAGTAATAACGTCTTAATATATTTAAAATATATGGTTTCTTCTCCAAAAATATATGATATTTAATTTACTCATAAAAACTAAACAAAACAAAAAAAAGGAAAATAATTTTAATTTTTTTCATCGAATCAATTAAATGAAAGAGATCGTTTCTTAATCTTTCTAGCACACGTCGTCATCCAATGCCATGAATGCCAAGGAAAGGCCATACAAGAAAGATAAGTTAGATGCCTAAGAGGTCCCTAGCGTTATCCACTACTCCACCTTTAATTTGTTTCTCTTTTGTATCTTAATCTTATATACCTTCAATTATCAGGGTTTTTAGTTTTACCACATATATTGGTTTAATTAGCCACTAATATTCATGTCTGAAGGTAATCTCTTAAATGAACCCAAATTAAGGGAAAAAAAAAACAAAGTTTCGTTTGAAGAGGATGGAAATGCATGGGTTGATTTGAACAGATTCTACATAATTATGAAAAAAATAATACAGAGAACTACAATCATTGTGGATACAGTTGTGGCCATGATGTTGTTGCAGAACACAATAATACGGTAGAAAATATTTCTTATACACCAATTATTTATATTATTCATTACACTTTCTTATTTAGAAAGAAAAAGTTGAAAAGTGTGTGTTAAAATATGTATTTCTTTTGTTTTATTATCCAAAAGAAATAGTATAAAAATAATATAATAAAAAACGTGTATTGCGGCCAAGTGAAACAGTACCTGCAATTCAAAATCAGGGTGGGGAAAGGAAGTTAAGGAAGTTGCAGCTACTTAATTATCAACCAAAACCAAGATTTTTGGTAGCCACATTATAAAGCTTTTTTTAACTTATCTTAATACGACGAACAGATTCTGGAAAAAGGTCATGAAGATAATGCATGCTTGGCCGTGTCCTACTCCTAGACGATCTCTTGAAAAATCCAATCAAATCAAAAGCTACGTGCCTTTCCTTTCGACTCGTGTTTGGCTGTCACTGAGCGAATCTTGGTGGTGTGCAATTGATGTTCACGTCCAAAACTAGGACTAGTATTTTTCCATATACCCTTGTGTGTTTGTAAAGTTTCACATGCGCCATATTTTGCCATGGCAACTTGACCCACACAAAAAGAATGATGCAAATGCGCACACCAGATACTTAGGGTTGCTCCCTACAAATTTAAGGTATTTTAGTCTGCAATAACGTACTGGCTCAATACAAAAATCAAGGACTACTTTTGTTAGATTCATCTAATCAGACGTTCGCATGTTCACTTTTTTTTTGTATGAATCATGAATATTCTTACAAAGAATATCTTCTTGGACTGAGATGGTATGACTCTCTCCATAAGATACGACTTCTAAAAATTAAATTATAATTCTCATACTTAGAGAAATAGTTTATTTTCGTTACGCCACCACCTCATAGGTATGTTTGCATGCTCACTTACTATTATTCTATATGTATATGTACTTGTATACGTATATATTATTTATAGATAATAAAGCCATGTTGTCTGTATGTGTGTGTAACTGTGTATATATATAAAATAAAGCCTGCTGCAAAGAGTGCATAAGGATGTTTTATATACATGCATGTCATCATGGCACCATAAGAAAGTAACCTGGACTTGGGTGATTTAAGTCATTATACGATTTCTCAGTTTATAAATTAATAAAATACTAAATAATACGAAGCTCAATTGAAAGTATTAAGTATGTAAACCACGCCATCCATGCATAAATCTGAGATCACCCTTAAGTTTTAACTTAAAACATGGAAGATTTTACTTAAAATTATGACTGCAACAAACATACATATATATATACATAATCAAAGAGAGAAGAGAAGAGAGAGGCATGGAGAAGGTACGTGTGAAAGAGGAGAGGGATAGGGTGGGGCAAGTCGGTGAAAGAATGTTAGCTTTATACGCTGGAAAAGATAAAGGGGGAATGCGATGACGGATCCTGGCATCAACAAGTAGAGGGGGTGTTGTAGGTTGGTGAAGTACAGAACTGTACAAATTGCTATTTTCTTAACCATAACTCTATGATATATATTCTTCCTCTCAATACAGAAAGAGAAGGAAATAAAAGAGCAGCCATAAATAAGTTATGCCCTTTTCGGCTTTGCTAGCTATTTGCTTTTTAAGATACGAGACAGAGAGAATCCTCTCTCATGCGGTATACAAAACCACAATCGAAAAGGAAAATTCTCTCAATTATTATTGTTTTTTTGGCTCGTTGGGGAACAAAATATTGATGAATATATATAAAAAAAATACCTCATCGTTCATGAGCTTAATTTTGGCATTTATTAGTTTTGATTTATTCCCTATTTACAAGAAGAAAAATATCCCGAGACTAAGATTGCCAACCAATGATTCCCACAAGCACTATTATTTGTCCTCGTTTGCGGCAGGGCAACTTCTGAAAGATCATATAAACAATGCCCGCCTTAACATGCACCTGGTTGAATAATAACATGTGGATCTCTTTGTTTCTTAATCTTCAATTATTTCTTACCATTTTCTTTTTCCGATCGAGTTTCTGATCAATGAGTTTCTAACAATTTTATGAGTCTCCAATTAAATCAGTTGCTGTTCCACCACAAATTCCATGTCTTGAATTGATGGTTATTTACCTTAACTATATATTAATATCAAGAAATTCTTAATTATCAATTGGACATATATATAGTGGTGTGTTTTACATAATAAAGTATAATATTAATAACCATTGATGAAAACAAAAATAGACAAACAGTTGAACATCTGATATTATAGGTAAAGTTCGCCTAAAGTGATGTTCATTTTTACTACGCCATCCGCACTTGAGTAAACAAAAACTTGTATGTACAACAAATCATGAATATGTAAAAACCTACATTCTTAATTTTTATATAAATGATTAATATTTATTACTTTATTTTGTGAAAATACATTTTACACCTTAAAGGATACCTTTTTTTTTGTTTTAGAACATAGAGATATATTAGCACTTTACATCCTATAATGACCAGATTTTCGATCTTCACATGGACACAGCTTGTTTTGAACGTGGATTCCTAACAAGGTCACATGGTACAAGAGAATGACCTACATAAAGCATATTGTTTGTTATATTCTGATTTCTGAGCGTGGACTTATTGATAAGATAGAATTTGATTGCAAACCTCTGACCAATTGCAATGGCTAGTACATATGGTTGGAAATCTTTGAAATGGGATACGAATACATAAAAGCTTAATTATATTCGAAAAACTTGATATCTCCGAGGGATTCCTTTTAATCACGAGTACATGCAGTTTTTGGATGCAAATAGCAGTTTAACTCATCCGCTTGTAGCACATTCATCTTATCTCACTTTTCCTTTTTAGAGAAACGTACATTATTCATTTTATCCTGCTAAAAGAAATGCACATATGCTGAAGGGTTGCTAGAACTTGTTCCCTTTTTCCCTGTTCGCCATCCGTTTGTTTTTCATGAGTGGTAGTTTATTTTCTTTTCAATAAAAATAAACTATTTAAATTATATGAATTAAATAATTATAATACTGTTTTTAAAAGCAGCGGTAAAAATTGTAAATATCATTCACATCGACGAGATATATAAAATAAAACATGAGAGCATTTTGTGTTGGACTCTCCTTCCTTCCTTGAGCTCTATTAGATATATAAAATCATTTATGTATTTTTATTTAATAATTTATACTTTTAAATAATTGATTCATAATATAATATCAAACTCTATGTGACCATATTACAAAATAAGATGGGTCTGTACAATATTTACATTTCAAGCTCAAATAAATTTTGTATAAAAAAACGTATTAGAAATATAAAACTATAAATGTTTTTTTTTGTTCATACCGATACTTTTATGCTGATCCGGGTGACCCATCCCCCAAATAACAGCTTTGTAATTGTAGCTTTTCTCTGGGCTTCGGCCCCTCAATTACCACCCAAAAAAAACACAGGTGATTGGGTAATAAAAAGTTTTGCATTTGTTTTTTATGAAAATTGTTATCTTACGAGTTGCAGTGGTCCAAAAGCATACACTTTGACACAAGAAATCCAAAACTCTCACGAATATTGGGAGAAAAACTGCTTAGACCAATTAGAGAATGAAAAATATAAGTAGAAACCAGCAGCAGTGGGACGCACAAAATCGCGACAAACTGAAAAAACACACCAAAACTTCGATGACACATATAGACTCAAACTTTCATATGTAATTGATGATATCAGCTATTGTAAAAAAGGAGTAAATCACAACTTATACTCTTTAATTTTTAATTTTTTTAAATGTATATTAAGAGTATATTCAAGTAAGCTTTGGTGTTAATTGAGAATACTCTTTAACTTTAGTTGATGTGCAAATTAAACAGTAAGATTTGAAAATATACAAATATCCCTCTTTAACTTCACATTTGGTGCAAAAAACGTTATTCAATTCATTAAACAAATCGTTGAATTAATATTTGACGAAATTGTTATGCGATTGTACGTGATGACAGTAAAAAAACTTATTGAAGAAATTACAAATGATCATACTCTAAAATGCAATACTGTTTTAGAACACCTTTTGTTTGAAATTATTAAATATCTTATGGGCACAATTGACAAAAAAATTTAAAAATGAGGTTTTGACTATATCAATTATTCACTTAAATATATATTTTTTCTTCAATAATGATATTATTGGAGTTTAAAACATATATTCATTCTTTAATTTTTCTATTATTTTCATTCATTTATGATGTTCTCACCTATTGTAAGTTTGGTGTATATATTTCGATTTTTATGTAGATTTGTCCTTTAATTAGCTTAAACATAGGCATCCACACACACACACACACAGAGAAAGATGATACAATTTTTTTTTTTCAATTCACATTAACAACAGCACACACGTAGTCTGTTTGGTTATACCAAAACTAAGTTGATTGAAAATATTTTTGATAAAAATTTACTTAATAAACATTTTCATTATTTTCAGTTGAAAACAATTTTATTAAAAATGAGACACCTAGGTAGCCGTTATTTCCTTGCCCTTTTTGTTTCTTTAAAAGGAATAACCCTTTGAATTGTCATCTTATATAATTCTTTTCCCTAAAGTAATGGAGCTTGAGGCTTGGTTTTGGGTTTGGTGCAAGAATCGTTTTGCAGTTCATTCCACTATCAAATGTTGATTAGCACAGATCAGCCACATTGATCACCTCAACTCAAGGAATGCAACTATATTGGCATATCCAGCATATATGAGTCACCTCTCCATGCTCATATCATCCCACGCTGTGTATTCCCCTATCCAAAGTTGACATTCTTTCCCACTCACGCACATGTGATCAAGGCCATTTTCGTCCACTTCAACTACCTCGCATTCTCTCCCTCTAGTTCTCGTGGTCCAACTTTCGGCAGTGTTTGGCTTATCTTTATGGCCTTGTAGATTCTTTGTCACACACAAGCAGCTTGGTGAGTTAGCAACTGATACACCACACAAGTCCCTATCAAATCAGAGGGTATTTTGCCCATCAACTCATAAAAGAACATTCACCGTTCCAATCCCCTCTCTTTTGGATACCAAACAATGCACTCCCCTTGCGTAACCCTTTTATGTCTCTATGTCCTCACTCACACTCATTCATATATAAATACACAAGCCCTTCAACCTTCAATGACACCACAAATTAAACCACCCCAACTTCCTCTCTACTGCTATATGTCTGCTCCTTTCGTTTCAGACATCTTCATCCACTCATTTTCCTTCTATTCTCTCTCCCATTTCTCTCACTGCACCAAGTACTTTATTAGCAGCTAATTGAGCTACCAAGCCACAGCCATATTTAATCATTAACTTGCACAAAAATATATACATATATAGATGGATTGCATAGCAAAGTTGGCATCGCAGAAAGCAGTGGTGATATTCAGCAAGAGCTCGTGTGGGATGTGCCATGCAATTAAGAGGCTCTTCTACGAGCAGGGGGTGGGCCCTGCAATATGTGAACTAGACGAGGACTCGAGGGGGAAGGAAATGGAGTGGGCTCTCAGGAGACTAGGGTGCAACCCCTCTGTCCCCGCAGTGTTCATTGGTGGCAGGTTTGTGGGTTCAGCCAACACTGTCATGACCCTTCACCTCAATGGCACGCTAAAGAAAATGCTCAGAGATGCTGGAGCACTTTGGCTTTAGCAACGTCATGTACTTGGAGCTGACCTTCCAGCACAATTAATGCAAACAGCCAAACATGACCTTGTCAAAAGCTAATTAGTTGTATTATATTATCATATCCAAGCACCTTTTTTTTTTCTTATACCCGGCGGCTTTAGAGTCTGCGTTGTACCAGAACAATGTTTAGAGAGTGTACTCCAATATAATTTTGAGTTATAGAACTCTTTCGGGTACAATGTTGGCCTTATAATTAATGTTTTAATTTGTGGTGACACATATTGATAAAAAATTATGATTAAAATCTCAAGCCCTTGATTTTTTTTTCTTCCTTCTTTTGATATTTCAATAAGAGAGTTCTCAATTAAATGCAATGCGTTATTAGTAATGTTTAGATTGTTTGATTTATTCATAATGTTTATTAATAATGTAGTCAATTATAAAAACAAATGGGTAGTATTGAGTGATTGAAAAACTTAAATTAACGATATATATAACTCGTCATTGGAGAAAAATAAAAAGAAGGGGAGAAAATAAAGTAGGATATTAATTTTGGAATAAATTTTGAGAAATTTTATGGGGGAGTACGTGGTACAAAGATGACATGTAACATATTTTGCAGTCTCTGTCATTTCAAAAGATGGATATATTCCTTGATTGATATATGTATGCATATAGAAGTGGATAAATTTCCCATCGAATAGAAATATTCTTATTGTAGTGTTGTTCCATCAACACTATCATGTGTGGCCCTTCAATATGCTTGTGGGCGCTTCCCATATATTACCTCATGATTCGAATATCTTCAAGGCTTGTCTATTTTCCACATAATTAAATTGTTTGATTTATTCATTTTCATTTTTTTAGAGTGAAATAATGAGATTATAGTTTCATATCTAATCATAAAACAATTTCTTTATTTCTTTTCCCATCACTTTTACTTAATACTAATTGCTACATATGAACATTTATTTTATAAATGGAACCATTTGAAAATAAAACTATTATAATATTTTGCTAAGTGACAAAACTCTTTTTTTTTCCCTTCTTCTATCAATTAATTTAGTGATTACATCCATTCTAATTAAGGGAAAGAAACAAAAAACACATATGTACCATGATACCATCGAGGCATTGAATTTTGTGTGAACCAGAATATTCTCACGTAGTTTAATTTATTTAAATTATTTTATAAGCCTAATTTTCTTTTATCGTGAGTAATAATATGATATGGTGCTTATTAAGAGATGAGACTTTTAGAAATTGAATTACAATTCTTATATCTAAAGACATAACTCACTTTCACTAATACGTTCAGTTGACAGTATATGCAGGTTAAGTTGGTCTTCTTACTTAGTGAAACTGGAAATTATTATTAAACAACGTTAGTTTCCAATAAGAAATGAGCCTTATCTGGGTAACCTAATCAACAATGCAGAACTCTTGGAAAATCAGCCTTCGACATTCCAAAGAACCATTTATTAAACTAAAGCTTTTGGAATATATGATCCTTATCTGGGTAAACAATGCAGAACTCTTGGAAATGAGCCTTATCTGGGTAACCTAATCAACAATGCAGAACTCTTGGAAAATCAGCCTTCGACATTCCAAAGAACCATTTATTAAACTAAAGCTTTTGGAATATATGATCCTAATAGTTCGAGTTCCTTCCTACACCTCAGTAGTCAATGCAATATTCACTTCGAAATTGAGCTACTAGCTTGTTGTCGACAAATGCATATATATTTATATACTGGTCAAATTTTATATATGTTCTGTATATTTGCATTGCGTAGCGCTTCAAATAATCATTATTTAGCCACAAGAATTTTTCATAGGATTAGTAATTAATGATTTTTTTTTTATAATGATGACACGAAATTTTGAATTTATTAGTTTACCAAACTCCTGTCCCCACTACGTACTAACCCACTCATATAATAGCTTACTATAACTTGATAGTTGATCTCATAGGATAACGTTTGTCTTGTGTACGCTTAATCTTAATAATTTGAACTCTTCTAGAAAAAATGTCTTAATGGTTTGATTTGTTCTAGAAATAATTTTTAAAACATAGTAACCTTTTGAAAATTTTGGGACGTGATAATACCCACAATGATCTAATTCCTAATATTGTGAGTACCTATTAAACAGTTAAAATGGCTAACTTAATTACTTTTTCATAATGCAAAATAAATATAATTCAATGAGCTATTGCAAGAACCAGGATACCACAAAAAAAAAGAGTGAAATTTTGGGCATTAATTTTTAATAGAAATTTAAAAAATATTTATTTAATTATTTGCCATGTTTAAATCTAGACAACCTATTCTCTGAATTTCACCCCAAAAGAAAAATTGTTTGCTAAATTTGATCCCCATATGAATTTTTCACTTATTAATTTGATAGTGCTTGACATAATTAATTCAATGATAATTTTTTTTAATATTGAAAGAATTAGTAGCCATGCAAACAGAAAATTAGAGAAAATCTTGATAATCTATTAATTTATTATTAGGTTATACTGGCCACAAAGGTCATGGAAAGATCATTTAAAAAAAAAAAATTGTGATGATATAATTTAATAGCTGAATGGGAGATGATAGGATAAAAAATTATAGAGTCATAATTGAGAGGGATGCGTTAAATAGCATTGATGATGGCATTCATTTTTAAATATATGATTCCAAAATATATGGAATGACGTGGATATCAATTTAGAGAGGAATTTTTCCATTCACGTGATTTTAGTTATCACTTTTTGTCATTTGCATATATGAAGATTCTATAACAAGTTAATATTGTGCTATATTATTTTTTTCATTATCTATAAAAATTTAAATATAATTAAATAGATGTTTTCGGTGACCCAATAAAATGATGGCCAATAGCCATTGCTCATGGTTTGGCCTCTTTGAAAAAAAAATAAAAAAAAAGAGGTTATTATCTAGTGAGCTATAATAGAAAAATGACGTGATAAGAATAATTGTTCATGCATAATACGTGGAACAAAAATTGACCTATGTGCCTGGCTGGTCAAGTAGTTATCAAGCAAAAGGATTCTTAAAAAACCAAACTGCAATGTTTCGCATGCAGCAATAGTGATATATAGCGATGTGGATATGCAGAGGGATGACGCTGTCTCACTCTGATTGCTACGTCCATTTCCCTGAAATGCTTTACCGTCTCTTTCGAGCACAATTTTTTTTCTTTGTTGGGCGAGGTATAAAGGGGATGGCGAAAGCCAACATGAGTCTAGCCACATTTTGATGAGTGTTCTCCTCTCTCTTCCTCTCCCAATTTGCTATATCTTAACTACATTACTTTTTTCATATATTTAATTAGCCTTTCTATGATATTGTTCTGCCCACGAATTTGAAGTTCAGATAGCATGGGTAACAGCTAATAAAAATAATTGAGGTGTTGTGATAATTTCAAAAGTTTACGGAGTGTTTGGTTTGTTTTTTTATTTTTATTTTTAGTTAATATATTTTTATTTATAATTACAAAAATATTATCTTATTTTCATTTTGTTTCTTATTTTTAAAATTTTATAAAAGAAATAGTAAAAAGAATATTTTCGTCATCCACTTTATAAAATAAGATGATATTTTTGTAATTATAACTGAAAATATATTAACTAAATAAAAATAAAAAACAAACCAAACATCTTAATTCTTTATTAGATTTTTTTTATTTTTATTTTTATTTTTTTTTAAGTAAGTTCTCGCTCTTTTAAATCGGAAGTGAAATAGTTAAACCCTCCTTTAAAGTTATGACTCAATTTGAACTTTATATATTCTCAAAATCATGATGTGCTAACCACTACAATTAAATCACTTGAAAATTTATTTATGTCTGTTTTTACTTAGTGCTTAACCCTCCAATATATATAATAAATCTCTGACAATTAATGCTCCTTATCTAGTATCAAATTCTAATAAATTAGGAAAGAAATAAAATAGCCATGCATTGATGTTAATCACTCTGTTGGTATTCTACTGTGCCAGTTTGATGATTGGCAGCAAAATAGGGGTCCCTTAATTAACGTACTTGAGAGTTTAGACCAAGCAAGCCTTCTTACTTGATGACGAGCAATGCACCGCAACACAAGCGATTATCTCTTCCAACAACAATCAAACAATTATAGAAAATTATAGAACCCTCTCAGGTAATTAACTTGGATTCGTTCTTCATTCTCTTTACACTTCACTTCAACATTCTTTCTTAGAATTTTCTTTTATTTATGGCACAAGCATACTTGATCTTCGAAACTTTTTTGTGGATATTAATTGAATTATTTATTTTGCATTTAAAAATATTTTAATTATAAATATTTTTTAAAAAATAAAATAAATTAATTCAAATACACTATGAGTTTAAGTATAAAAACACGCCTATCACCTATTCACCTACTAAACATTTATCGAAGACCTTTAATCACCCCTTTTTACAAAGTTGAGGATACCTTGAAGTTAATGAATTTACCCAACCGATTAATTGATATTATCTTCTTTGTCTTTAGGTTAACACTTATTAATCTCTTTAGAAACCCTAACTATGTAGATATAGCTGCCATAATTTACCTAAAACAATTTGTTTAGCTCTAATTAATTAATGCAATAAAATTGTAAAATTGTATTCCTTTTATTTCTGAGATCTAAGGGGAAAAAAAATAGGAATAGATTGTGTAGGTACATAGATTGATATTTATGAACGATGTGGAACTCAGCATCTACAATATGAGATTCCAAATAAATTGGGTGCCAATAACTTATCATGCACTTCAATTAGTAGTGAGAAATGTGAAAATAGAAATAGCTTAGGGATCCAACTAACATGTCAGCAGCATCCAATTTTTCTTTTAAGCAAAGAGGGTCTATAGGAATTAATGAGTTGTTTTAGTACTTTTGGGGACAACAGAAGCTATAAAACTACTTGTGCTTTTGAGAAAGCATCCCTATAATATGGTTTTCAATTTAATGTCATTGTGTGATTGATGAAAATATGAAATATTTACTTTTTTATATATGAACAGCACGAACATTGTTACATTCTCCTTTTCTATTTTTAAACATATATTTGCTTATGGTAACTATTTTAGTAATGTTAGATACTAACAGTATTCTTATATATAATAACCCTTTGAAATAAATATTATAAAAATATTTTATTTTTTGGTAGCCAAATATATATTAATTGATGTATATTTTATGGCAGTTTTTTATCACTTTTTTTTATTGAGTGTTATCACTTTTTTTTTTTGGTACTAAGGGGTGAAACACCCAAACTAACGAAGACCTACAAAATCTAGAAAACCACCCTACACCTGAACAATCTTCAAAGTTCTGCTAATTAAATGCCATTAGTTAACTAAATGTTATTTTGCATGATTTTTTACATATTATCGGCCTAAGTTAATTGCGTTACGAGAACTAAACATGCCAACCAAACAATATTTAAACAAACTCAAGAGGTTGGTCTACGAGTCAAGGAAATGTGCTTTTTAGCTTGATTGCTAATTGGATTTATACATATTAGCTGGCAGCAGTTGTAAGGGTATGCCTTTCAAATCTCCGGATGAGGGATTTAATATTAGTTAATATGAAAGCTGGCCCAAAAATATCTTTATCATAAAAAGATAATATTTAATTATTTCTCAATA
The DNA here is from genome assembly GCA_019955255.1 of Castanospermum australe. NCBI lineage: Eukaryota > Viridiplantae > Streptophyta > Magnoliopsida > Fabales > Fabaceae > Castanospermum > Castanospermum australe. The sequence continues at coordinate 555,780 of NSJW01000821.1, forward strand.
CTTAAACGCATTGTAGATTTTGAAAAGTCATAATATTCCCAAACTAACCTGATTTGGTAGCATTTTCCAAAGCAAATCAGACTAATTAAATGATACGGTAGAAACTTATACAATCAATGGGCTGTGTTCAATAATCTATCAGCATTTATTGCTGGAGATCTGAGTAAAATTGATATAGTTTGAACACAAATTAATGTGTGTTAATTCGATCAAATACTTTGTTATTGTATGGATTTATACCCAAATACATGCCATAATCTGTTCTTTAATTATTATTTCATCTGTCACTAGCATAGCCGGAGTTTTTTTTTCTTTTTCTTTTTGGGAGCAGTGTAAGATGCTAAAGGAAGAAGAATAAACAGAGGCTATTGTTCTTCCATTTTTCTTAGAAAAGCTAAGATAAGCTAATATTCACATTGTCTGTTTCCAGTGATGGAATGGAACATATTCCACTTTATCTCTAATAATCCAGAATGTTATACCATCCCCCCACGCCCACTGTCTCATGTATATGCAAATATGCAATGTGCCTTCAGCCTGAAAATTTGATGTTGTGTAGTATGTATGATCAGATTATGGCACTTTCAAAAAACGAATGCTATAGATCACTAATTCATGGTGGAAACATTGAGGGGAACATCTCATTTCTTTTTTCCTTCTTTTTAAGTCTGTCCATATTGAAATTTGAAATTTATATAATAATGTTTTAAAAACTTATTCAACCAAAAATTTGGAGAACAAGAGTGATTTGTGATTGAATCGTAGTTAAACCATGAGCATGTGTAAATTATTAAAAAAGTACAAGTTGAAAATGACGAGGACATAGATAATGAGTATATATATGTGTGACTGAAGGCATATTTTTTTATTTTTATTTAATTTCTTTATTTTTATATAATTTTAAATAATTTCAGATCATACATGAAACATTAAAAAAATTGATAGCTCAAAATAAGTTATTAGTGCAAATTTTAATTTTGCCAAAAAATGAAAAAAACTTCAAAATTATTAGAACAGTTTTAAAATTGACTCAGACGAATATAAAACTTGACGATGGTTCGATCGGTATGATCAAACTGACTTTTAAAACAATGCCTTGAAATAAAAAAAAATTAAATTTTAAATATTAGTATGAAAATAAATAATACTATTAAAGAAATTATTAGTTTAACATTTTTAAATTTTTTTTGAAATATGTTATTATATACTATAATAAGAAAAATTATAAAAGCAAAATATTGAAACAATTCTATCTGAATATAATTCTTTTTACTTTGCAGCAAATAAGCTTAATGGCTTCGCGTTAACTCAATCATCTTATGTATGATTACGATGTTTGTTCACTTAAAGAGCTTAGATTTTTTTAATTTGAGCTAATTATGTCTCTTATAGCAGAAAGAAAAAAAAAATCTCTTGGTCCTAGCTAGCTGGATCAAGTTGGGCAAAACCTAGCACACCCCCAAACTGGGCTTTTGTCCTTTAAGCTTTAAGCCTGGTTCCTGAAAACCAAAAAAAATTCTGAGCCTCAAGCCCAGCCCAATTAGTAGTCATTGGGTCGTGGCATTTTTTTGTATATATTTTATTTGATAATTTTATGTTCCATAGTGTTAATCTCTAAACAAAAACAAAACAAAAAATAAGCATCATATTCTCAGATCATTTTTTTGCTTGTTTTTTTCACCTCTTTACTTGTTCTTCTTCCTAGTATTTATCTATGTGATAAACAAAGAACAAACAAGCACATTCAATTTTAGTTTTGAATTTTTATAATTGGCATCATATTATGTTGTTTACTACATTAATGTTTGAGTACGGCATAACCGATTTTGTAAACATTAATTTCATAAAATAAAAACAACTTGATAAAGAAGGCAAAAACAGTGCTATCTTCACCTCATTAATGTTTTTTATAATTACCTGAATCAAAAATTAGAAATCTTATATGTAAAAATATAAATTGAAAATATCATATTTTTTCAACACCGTAGAAGCTGTAAAAGTATATTTCTAAGTGTTTTCCAACGTAGGATTTCGTATATAATATTTAGAAATAGGTATAAAGGTCAACATATATCATCATCACTTTAAATAAAAAAACAATATTTCAACTTTATGTTGTGTGTTTTTCCAAATGGTACTAGTTGATCTTGACAAATTCAAGTGCCGGTGGCGTTCAGTTTTAAAACTAGCCTATTTTATGTTACTATAATATGGTCAAATATGGATTTAATCTTTTTTACGTTCTAAAAATTTAAACCTCGTCTAAAAGTATGTAGAACTATTATTATTTGGTTATAATTTATTGTAAAACTATTTTATTTTTAATTCTGTAATAATGAAAAATAAAAAAATTATACATATATATCAGATGCTAGGACATTATTTTATTTAACTGTTTTTTTGTATAAAGTTGAAATCTCAAGTGATACTGCTAACATGAATGTGGCAGTCACAATTCCATATTGCTACGTACATGACCATAAGAGTTCTACAAATGAAAAATCAACCGACGTATATTTTCTTGGAGGTTATTCTGATTGGAATCCGAGAAAATTCTGATGAAAATTATGCATTTCAATGGAGGAAACGATGAATGACCGTAATCTATTGTATACGTGTTCGATAATAAGCGAGTGAATGGCAATCCAAAACTATCAGTCTATCACCCCATTAAATTTGACCGTAAGGAATACATAAACAGAGTATTTATTGATTTGACGCGTTTTTTTTATAAATTACTAAATAATATAATTTTATTCTATTTTTTAACGACTTATATTCTATAAAGTTCTTTTCATATTTATATAATTATTATTTCTTATGAAATATAAGAGAACAACTACAATTGCACAATATTTTATGAACACAATGTTCACACTTATGCAACAAAGATTTTAATGTGTGCGCTACTAATTAACGTGTAGAAAGATAGATCAAAATTTGTCATGCCGTAGAAGATATAATAAACGATCATAAAATTTGTACCACACTGACAAATCAAACGTCAACACAAAATTTGTCACAAAAGATCATTGTTGTTGTATAGTTTCACATTTTAATTTGTAGTCACACTATGCATGATAGACTTAATTTATATATGTATTTACAAAGCTATATTCACACACATAAAATTATCACATTCCTGTACCCAAAAAATATATATATCTCACTTTCTATATACATAAATAATGTTATTCCCTTAAAAATTGACTTTAATAATAAATGTTTGATTTTATATGAAGTAAATATTTTTAGAAGGGTCTCTATATTGACACCTAACAACGTTCGAAAAATTAATTTCTCATATAATAAATGAGAAGATACTCTAAAAATAAAAAAAATAATGTTACTCTTAATACGAAGAACTATATATCATTTCAAATAATAAGAGTAATGCCATTGACATAAAAATTATGCCACAACAACTACATTCTTAATTATATGAGGTCATGAGATTACTTACCCAAATGATTCATTTTCAACAATATATTCAAGAACAATAACTCTATATTAATTTTACACTCTCTTGCAAGCTAGATCTGCCCACGTACGTAAATTGATTAAGTGATTGCAAATTAGATAATGCATATTTTGACTTTCCACCGCCAACATTTGAAGGTCAACGGTTGTAATTTTCCTTGTTTTGTGTTTCCTTTCACTCTTGTTTCTTTGTATTTTCTTATACTTTTGTTGAACACTAATTTAGCTATATATATCACCCATGTTTAGTCAATGCAATTGGATTGACGTTATGATAAATGTAAACTACATCATCGTCATATTAATGGAAAAAAGAGCCAAATTTCGACACAGGCATGTTGGCATGGTCATGGGCTTAAGGCTTTTCTTTTTTTTTTTAATCAAAATATTTTCACAGACATTATTACTAAACTAATTCTTTAAATATGGTTGTAATTGGTCTTAATTTGATTAGAAAGTTCTTTTAATAAATATTTATTTTAAAGTTTAGATTTTAGTATTCTTTCTAAAAGCATGACTCGTTCTTATTACCACATTCAACTCTTATTAGTGCTTAAGCTTTTGTTTGTTGTTTGATTTATTGAGTTATTGATCATCCAATTCTTCCTTTTTTGGCCACATGAAACGTGTGAGCTTTATCTCATTTTGTCTTTGTTTATTGAGAATCAATTTCAGTTAAAGTTAGTCCTTTGCAAGAATGTTCTCGAGCATATATATATTTTTGAGGTGTGCAACTCTCCGATAGAAGGAAAAATAAAATGACTATTCTAGATGTGGGAATTGATTCCTGTATTTTTAATCAAATTAATTATTATTTGGAGACGACAAAAGTGGATAATATTCTCTGAGCAAACATACTTTCCACACAATTCTTTATTTTATATTTGTTACAGCAGTATGACGCTCAATACCAATAGGTTGCTTCTTACCGAATTTGGGTTTATGCGGAGTACCTAATTAAGTTCTCATGAAATAAGTAGTAGTTTTTTTTTTATTGGGAAATAATATATTTCAATTTAACTTGAATCAAATTTATTCTGTTTTGGTTCTCGTATTATAAAATTATTTAGATCATTCAATTATAAAAAGCGACTATTTTTTTAATACAATGTAGTTAATAAATCAAAACAAACTGTTTTATTCAAGTTGAACTAAGTTATATTCATCCTTTTTCATTTCTATATACGTGATTACAATTAGGACATTCATTACAACAAATTTGGAAAATACAGCGACATTTTTCGGCAGTAGTATAGTCAGCTTTGCCAAACTTAACTTCATACAGCATATTGTTTTGAAAATTGAAAATAAAACATATATAGCTTTTTGTTTTAAAACATATATAGCTTTTTGTTTATTTTAATTAATGGAGGAATATATCTATATATATATATATATATATGTATGTATGTATGTATATATGTATGTATGTATGTATCTATAGTTAGTTAATAACTATGAAGAATGAAATGTAAACTCGTTGAGGAAAATGTAGCTTTCTTTCAGTAATAAGATTCCAAACCATTTACTAATTAAGATGATGGCTAACCCATCTATTTTTAATCTCAATAAAACAAATGAAAGAAGACTTTGCGGAGATTTGCTAATTATATGTATCACCAAAAGCAGCATCCCAACTAGCTAAAGCGACATATAATTAATGGCTCCAAAAAGGACTTCAATAATGACAATAATAATGATTATGATATTTGTTTGCTTCATATGAAATGGCCTTGATATGCAACTATCCCACACACACACACACACGCACACATTTTGTTATTTTTGAAAAAAAAAAAATGAGAGATAGCTAGTTAGAATCTACTACTGCTCTAGAAAAATATTACAGTACTCTATTTTATCAACCCCCATATGAATATTACTAACAATATTGCTCCTTTCATATTCTATGCCAACAGCAAGACTTGCTTTACTTGGATAAATGATTTTCAACTTAGCATTCTTACTTTTCAAATGATTTCGTGAATTATGATTAATTGCGGAAAAACAATTAAAATAATACTCTAAGTGATTGATATTCAATAGATATAAAAGAATTGTAATTTTCTGAAACTCTAGTTTGTTGATTAAACCATATAGAATTCACTAAAATTAAAAAAAAATTCAACCAAAATCTGTGATGGTTCAAAGTTTAAATTATCTAGCCTTCTTTTAAAAATTGGCAAGACTATTAGTTCAAATTCTCAACATAATTTTATATAAGGGTAATTACATGAGATTAATACTTACATCCGATACCCTTCTTACATGAAAAACTACTCCCGCATCTTATATTTTTATATAATGTTATTACATTTTATATTTTTCTTTATTTGAAAAATATATACTTATCTCTCATATTTTATATATAATTTTTACATTATTATTTTTTATAAATAACAAAATAAGATAGATAAATGTAAGTTCACAAATAAGAAAAATATCAGTATAATAAGTACTATACTTTAAGACAAGATTTTATTTAGTATTGTGATAAAGAGTTTAAAAACTTAATGTAATAATAACAAATTCTCTTACAATTGGAATCAACATTAATTTATTCATGCACAAGATGCTTTATTTTAAATGATAAATACTGGTTTAGAAAAAGGAAATGTAGTTGTGTTTGTGGAATTCACACCTACATTAAGTATTAACTCTGTGATTCACGTGTGAACTCGTAGTGCAAATTGAATATACTGCAATACGAGTGAACAAATTATAGATTAATAAAAAGGATGACAAATTGTTAATTAAATAAAAGAAATACCAAGAAAAGAATGGGAGGCAAAAGGAAAGAAAAAAGAAATGAATTGAACAATTTAGGTGACCCACGAAAGGCAATAAAAAGGAAGAGGGGTGAATAAAAAAGTAATTCCGGTTAAACTCCCCATTTCTTAATTAATATTGTGATGAGCATTAATGAGGCCAATACAGCCAAATTCAAATTCATGCACACTATGATGCATTTCAAGCCTTGAGGACTAGTCAACAACTTGGTAAAGGAAAAAGGAAAGAAAAGGACAGGCAGAGAAGGTGAACCAGGTCAAAAACGCTAATTGCTTTGCTTCAAATCAAATTAGTCCCCAAGAAAAAAAAAACATTTTGCATTGAAGTAGGGAAGCTATATATAACTTGATCTCAATTATCCAATACTATTTTTAATTTGATACTAAAATATCAACTAAAAGTTATTCTATAGCTATAATAAAGTAATACTAATAATAATACTCCCATAATTAACTCTAAATCAAAATTATATGAAATTAGTGGTGGAAATTAATTTTAATTTCAGTAGTGTAAAATTATTTAATAATTTGATAATAATATAAAATATTTTATACTGATAATAATAATAAATTATAATTAAACTTATTATTAGTATAAGTAATATTTTTCGTATGAATATTTTATATAAACTTTCTTTTTTATAGGCTTAGATGCAACTACATGGTAGAAATTATGTAAGTGATATTTCTGTGACTGGTAAAAGTTCTATTATACAATTTGCATTAGTGGATCAACCATCATATATATATATATATATATATATATATATATATATTTTACAGAGGGATAAAAATTAACCATTCTTTCTCGCTCCTTCAACGCTTTGTATATTAATATTGTAGGGGTTTTATTTTATAAAATTTAAACATGTGTTAAGAATGCCCATCACACATCCTCGACGTGGGACCCACTTTCCGACCGTGATGATGATTATTAAACTAATATATATATATATATATATATATATATATATATTTGTAATTATTGAGAGTCGCAGGGGTGAAATCTCAGAGCAACTTGGAAAATAATGGCAACCTCGTAATACAGATTATGTAAACCCAATTGTGTTCCTACATTTCACATGAATGGCCTAATAAGTCATCTTTAAATTCTGATTTCAACTTTTAAACTCCAAATTTTAATTTCTTATCTTTCTTCTCGTCTTCTTTATTACACATATATATTTTTGCCTTTTTTTTCTATTTTATATTTATTTATTTTACCTTTACCTTCTCATTCACCACATCAGTTTCTTCGATTGGTTGATCTGCTTCTCCGGCATGTTGGTCTCGATCTTTCCCTTTAATGGCCGATGAAGATCTCTTGAGACACAAGCAGAGTGAGCTGTAGAGAGAGAGAGAGAGAGAGAGAGAGAGAGAGAGAGAAGCAAAAGGCAGTACTTGGTGGGAAATTTCTCAGATGGGTCTGTGTTGGGGAGAGTGATTGTTGAAGCTCTGAGGCTCTGAGGGCTTTTTTCATGAGAGCTATTCCTTGCAGGGTTTTGTGAGGGGTGGCTTTGATTTGCTTGGATTTGATATGGGTGGGTGTTTTCCTTGTTTTGGATCATCCAACAAGGGGGACAGTGGGGTGAAGGAAGTGGCTAAGAAGGACTCTTTTAAAGAAAGTTCAGTTGCTCAGTCTCACCACTCCAGCAGGGTCATCTCAGGTCAGAACAAATTTATGAACTTTCTTTCAGGAACTGCTTCTGGCCTCAGTTTTCCTGCTACGTTGGTTAGTGGCTTGGTTTGAATTATGTTGAATTTTGCTTGTTTTGTTAGTTTCTGCGACGGTGCTTTTTCATCGAAATTTTTGGTTACCTTGATCTGATTCATCTTAGAGTGTGCTTCCACTGCTACAGTTAGTGAAGTGATTTGATGGGTAGTGGATATCTTTTAACTTCAGTTTATTGAATTTCATTCTTATTAAGAGGTACAAGTAACATCGTTGAAGATCTGCCCTTGGCTCTGGATATGACAAGTATATCACATTGCTTGATAACGTTTACCATTTTTTTGCAATTGTGGGATGCAAGGCAGATGCAGGTGCCAATAGCTGCACTTTTAGTAAAGTGTTCAATTTTCTAGATAATTATTTTGCAAAATTATATAATTTTAGCCAAGATGGTTTGTACCTCTATAAAATAATGGGGAGTGCTTTATCTAGTAAAACATTAAGTTTGTTTAGATAGATACTGAATACTTTATAATCTAGGCCTGGTATTTGTGCTACCTGACAATTAGGATTATTAAAACTACTTGAATCACATTCTAACTGATGATGCGATGTGATATATGGTTTTACAATATGAAATCCTTGTTATTGGGTGGTTTAATTCAAACATAGTTGCTGGTGTACTTTACAATGAACCAGAATATGGTCGTCATTCTGTTCTTAAGTATTATGTGCCATTACTCCTTGAGTGGTTGTATAATGATTTGAAGAATCAACATCAGGCATCACCTTCTCTACAAATTTTTATTTTCTAATTTCTCCAATATCTTTTTTCTGTTTCTTTTACTCCTGCTTATCTTTGATTACTCATTTAGATAAATCAAAACCACGGAATGGCTTAGATCCTAAGAAGGAACCACCAGTTCCTAAAGATGGACGCACAGCCCATATTGCTGCACAAACATTTACATTCCGTGAGCTTGCAGCTGCTACAAATAATTTTAGGCTAGAATGTTTATTAGGCGAAGGAGGTTTTGGACGTGTTTACAAAGGTCGCCTTGAGAGCACAGGACAGGTAAGTAGTGATTGCTACTGTGAAGATTTTGGATTTACCATATACTGAACCTCAACCTAATGCCTTTCACATGACAAGGATAATTGGTCATTTTTCACTTTACATTTTGGGTTTGGAAAATTTATCTGTCTGTCATCAATTTTCATTTAATTATTGCTCTGTTACTAGAACTCTGCCTCTCCCTCTTAATCTTTATGGATGAAATCATGTCTTTGCAGGTAGTTGCTGTAAAACAGCTTGACCGAAATGGCCTTCAAGGAAATCGAGAATTTTTGGTGGAGGTTCTCATGCTCAGCCTCTTACATCACCCGAATCTTGTGAACTTAATCGGTTACTGTGCTGATGGTGATCAGCGGCTGCTTGTTTATGAGTTTATGCCATTGGGGTCTTTGGAGGATCATTTACATGGTCAGATTGCATTCCTTTTTAACTGAAACCTTTGTGTCCTGAATTATTTTGCTTCAGTATTATAAAACAAATATTAAATTTCATGTTAACTCAATTTTTATAATCTCTTAATTGTCAAAGGAAAGTTATAGGATTAGAAGGCAATGATTGAAGAAGCAAGGTTATAGGATTCTCTGTTGAATGGGAAATTTCTTTCATTCTATGGTTAAATTCACTGTTATGAAACAGAAGAATTTTGTTTGTACTTTGTATGCCTTGACCGTGTCCTTTCTTATAAAAATGGGGAAAATAGTATTTGACATGACAGCTGGGAGAAAAAATAAGAACGTTAACATGCAGTTCAAACTCTGAAGGGGTGAAATATACTGTCAAGAGGCAACAAAAAATGAGGATGCATCACATTTTTCTCTTTTTACAAATCAATTTATTATCTCCTGCTGCTAGTCAGCTAGTCAAAGTGTGTTGTGTGTCCCAGGGGATCATATAATCTTTTCATAACCATCATAGGTTCCCATTAATAATTGAACTTTCCCGTGGAAATAGATCACAGACCATCAATGAACTTTGAGCTATTGGATGGTAGATGCTATTTGTTCTATATTGATCACTCTATACTGTTTAATAATTTTAGCTTGTTTACATGATGTTATTGGTCATGTGGATGGCACTTGATTATTATCCTAAGATTAGCTGCGCATCTAGGATTCAAGGAGTAAGATTAATACTATTGAGAGAATTGCTATTGTAGATACTTTTATAATTGTTGTGACAGATGAAATACTGTTAATGGTTGGATTCACAAAACCATGAATTAGGTTCTGACAGTTGTTGAAACCTGTTTAACGTACTAAACTCAATTTTATATTAATGATTCTCCTACTACTTTTGGCTCATTATTTCCTTCATTGAGAACATCACGTAGCAGTAGGCTAGGAGGTTGACTAAGGAGGATTGATTGATGACTGGCCATTTGTTTTGAATTCCTGCTTTTTCCATTTTGTACCTTTAGGTGGTGAAATAGAAAAGCAATTAACAGAGAATGACTGATGTACATTATTTTCCAAAACCATGGGGCAATGGTTATAGCCTTTAAAACCTACAATATTGTGCATGCCCAGCTGCTAGATATATTGGAGTAGCCATTTGGAGTTTTTGGTAAATAATGGTCTTACCTACTGTGGAAGTTTAACTGTTAGGTGGCAGATAGAGGTGGTTGATCTCAAACAAGGAGAAGATTATTTGCTGATCTAATTTATTATGAAATGAGGAGGAGGATATTTCCTGCATGCATGCTGGTACTTGATCATGGTATTTTCATTCATGTTTGAATGTCCATGATTTGCCTATATCTTTAGACAATAATAATTTTAGCTAGTTATACACTGTTGGGTTTAATTCGTAAGTTTGAGGGTTCTGGGAATTGTTATCCTACATGGTATCAAAGCAGTTTTGAAGGTTCTGAATAATCTTTTTCGGCTTTCATTATCACAGTATGTCTTTCGGTTTAGCTCCGGGGGATGTGCAGGTGTGCATAGGGTGACTGTTATTATGCTTTCAGCAAACTATAGATTGTTTGTTTGTTTGTTTGTTTCTCATCAGCATAAGCTTTTAAGGCACAGAGATGGTTATTGATTAGGATGACCATTTTGACTTTTTCCTTTAATGGCTTTTCTTGCTTCCAAGCAAAAATGTTGGATGAATAGCTATTTTCCAGGACCAGATTGTTGATGCGGAACTGATATAGTCGTAGTACTAGTTCTAGTAGTCAGAAGCACAGTCTTAAACTATGATGTAGAACAGTAGGAGTAATGAGATTAGTGATTGAATTTGGTTCAATGATGGTGGTTGTGAACTTGCATAATAGGATTTGCTTATGCTGGAGTAGCAACATTAGATGATTTAGGATGGTATTTAATTTGTGTCATCAATTTTATTAGTCATTCAATCAATCTTTTCAGTAGTATATAGACAAGGCTTGAATATTGTACATGGTAATTTAGTGTTAATTTTTGGGCTCAATAAGTCCCTAGCTGATTAAGGAGAATGTTAAAAGATGATTTAGATTTTACAATTCTGGTGACTTAATACTCTTATAGGTAGTTGCTCATACATCCATTTCCTTGTGTTCTTGGATACAGTTTTATTCCTTAAATTTTTGCATTTTTCCTCGCATAAAAGAATCACAAGATTAATTGACTGTGACAGTGCTGTGGTTTCTGGCAAGTTTATTCTCTTTTTCTTAGTAAAAGCAATTGGAGGTTGACTTGAGGTATTTTGATGTTCAATAAATAATGATTTAGAAGCATTTAATAACATTTCTTTTATCATTATCTAATACAAGATTTTGCTGAAAGTACTGTCCATTGTCAAGGTGGCCTACCAAGATAGTCCAATACTAGTTAGCAAATGTTGAGTGAATGATATCTGCATACTTCTAGAAAATTATCATCCATAGCAGCTGTCTCTCATATTCCTCTATGGAAAAACATATATTGCTACCATTCACAGGCACAGCTGTCAAGCAATGGTAGGAGTTATTGCTAGCTACATTTCCTACCATGACATTATTTCCACCATTTTAAACATGTAGGCCCCGTTTGACACTCAATTGGGCTTGGAATTGGAATTGGACCCTCCAATTCCAAATTTCATATTCGGTGTGCCATCTAGAATTTGAATTCTAATTCCTAATGACAATTCCAAGGAATTTAAAAATAACTAAATAAGGCCCTTGACAATTCTTAACCAAAACCCTAAGAATTCTAATTCTAAAAAACAATAGTTAATAAGATGCATTCTATAACAAATGCACTATGTAATAACTTCAGTCACTCTAGTTTGATACTTTGGCAATCATATCCACTGCTGCCACTGCTTCTGCCACTGCTCTACCTTCGCCATCACTGTTGCCACTCTCCACCATTGCTGCTGCCACCATTTCCATTGCTCCCTCCTTCACCACCACCACTGTTATTGTTGCCACTTCCATTGCCACTACCGTCATCATCATTGTTACTACCACTGCTGTCACTGCCCCCAGTGTTGTTCTCGCCACCATTATCACCACGACAATTGTCATACCACTTCCACAGCACCACCCATTGCCTCCATAATTAAAAATTAATTTAAAAATATTTATACAATTAACTTTAAAATTGTGGTGATACTTATAATTGTTTTGAAAAACCTAGATCATACATCCAAACAAAAAAATTAGTATTAAAATAATTTGATTTCATTATTTCTTCTGTAATCCATACATAAAATTTGAGATTCTGATCTAATTTCAATTCTCATAGAATTAGAATTGGAATTATAATTCTAAACTTCATTTCCAATTCTGAGCACCAAATGAAATTTTTAGTGATATCCACTTTATGCTTCATCCTTTGGAAATCTTTATTTTATTTACCTAAATCGGGAAAAGTTACCCCCTCCCCATCTTTTCTTTTTTCTTAATTTTGCCTTTAGAGGAATAGTTAACTTGTATAGTTCCTAAATGTGGTAGTTTCTCTGAGATACCTTGAGCATTGCATTTAATCTCAGCCATTAGGTGATTCCATCGAACCACTCCCTGCAGAAAGTTACTGCTTAAAGCTCTTGAACTCGATACTTTCAAGGCTGTCTGTGTCCATATCTTCCCATATGAAGCTAAGTATTCTCTCGTGCATCTTTAAACTGGCTAAGCAGTTTGGCTAGCCAAGGACAAGACAGATTCACCAAATGTTGATGTCTGTTTTTGTGTACTCCATAAGGAATAGATCATGACATTAAAGTGTTACCACAGGAACAACTACATTAAAAAGAGAAGAGAGAGTTCTCTAGCAAAATTCTGGGCTACTCATCAGCTACGCTTTATGCTACTAAATCTTGAGAGTGTGTAATCAATTGACGGTAGGAAGTTGAATCCAAGCAATCTTAGGGAAAGGATTCAATATAAACTCATTTTGTGAAGAATTTTGATTTGACAATAAATGGGTTGGGATCAATTGATTCTAATGTAAAATTTAAAACACACCATCAAATAACTTTCTAAAGGACGTTTTTCATTGACCTGTCTGTTCAATCATGAGAAAAAATTATGGTGATTATGCTCTTCAAAATTTCAGATAAATCGGACACATACAAGTACTTAATTAAATAATGATAATTTATTACAATTTTCAAAGTGTATTGTACGCCATTGTAACTGATAATACCAATGGAGTAAACAATTTCAATTATGAGCATGATCTACATGATGAGAACTTTAATCGAAATGTAGATCTTGTAAAAAGTGTTTCCTATAAAAGTTTATTCAATGGTGTGAAATTGACTTGAAGTAACACTGGCTGCCAAAAATTCAAATACTTATGTTAATTCTGCCTAGGGATCAGCAAAGCTAGTATCTAATGATTTAAGATATGGCTTCTTGTCAATCTATTCTTCGAGAGTGACTTCTGAAGATATGAGCTATCTGCTAGTGAAGTTTGACTCCAGATCTGGAATTCTCAATTGATGTCACCTAGGAGACTTGGTATTGCATCTATCTAGTTACAGTTTGGAATAAAATGAAATAATTACTTCTTCTGTATTGCAGTTTGGAGCTTGTTACTTGGTTGACCTAATGCTTGCTGGTTTGTGTTGAAACTGCAAATATAATGATTTACATCTGAGTCAGCAGGGTGTCATAATTCTGCATATCTTTTAGAAAGTGTATTGTACATGAACCGACCCTTCTGATAAGTTGTTTAGAAGTCTATTGTGACGTAGTTATGTCACTGCTTTCACATTTGTATGTTATTATTGGAAATGAACCCATATAAGGTTTCAGCCTATATACTGTAGAAAATTCTGACTCTGATTCTCTTCCCAGATCTTCCTCCTAACAAGGAACCCCTGGACTGGAACACTAGGATGAAAATAGCGGCTGGTGCAGCAAAGGGATTGGAATATTTGCATGACAAGGCAAACCCCCCTGTAATATATAGAGACTTAAAATCATCCAACATCCTCCTAGATGAGGGTTATCATCCCAAGTTATCAGATTTTGGGCTGGCAAAACTTGGTCCTGTTGGTGACAAGACTCATGTATCCACACGAGTAATGGGAACATATGGTTATTGTGCCCCAGAATATGCTATGACTGGTCAACTAACTCTGAAGTCTGACGTCTACAGTTTCGGAGTTGTCTTCCTTGAACTTATTACAGGACGCAAGGCTATTGATAATACACGTGTGCCTGGAGAGCATAATCTCGTTGCATGGGTACGTACCTCACCTGGTCATCTTTGTGTTGGCTTCTAAACTAAGCCATAAACAATGATTTGGATGCTATTATTTCAATCAGCTTCTGAATTAACATGGAACAAAATTACCACCATTTATCTTATATCTTTTGGGGTATGGAACTTTGTAGGCACGGCCTCTTTTTAAAGACCGTAGGAAGTTCCCCAAAATGGCTGACCCTCTACTTCAAGGCCGTTATCCAATGCGAGGACTGTACCAAGCACTTGCAGTTGCAGCAATGTGTTTGCAGGAACAAGCTGCTACAAGGCCTCTTATTGGGGATGTTGTGACTGCTCTCACATATCTGGCCTCCCAGACATATGACCCAAATGCAGCCAATCCGTCTAACAGAGTTGGACCATCAACCCCTAGGAACAGGGATGATCGAAGGAGCATGGCAGATGGCGTGGATAGCCCAGATCATGGACGGCTTGGTTCCCCTTCCACCCACAGAAACTCACCAGATTTCAGGAAGAGAGACAGTAGGGATCCAAGTGCTGGGACAGAGTTAGGCAGGAGTGAAACTGGCGGTGGGTCAGGGAGAAAATGGGGATTGGATGATTTTGAAAGGCAGGAATCTCAGAGAGGCAGCCCTGTAAATACTGGAAGAGCTAGAGAGACTCTGAGGAACCGTGACCTGGACAGAGAACGTGCAGTTGCAGAAGCAAAAGTATGGGGTGAGAATTGGAGAGAAAAAAAGCGAGCAAATGCGATGGGTAGCTTTGATGCTACAAATGAATGAACACACAGGAACACCAATTCAGTTTGCTGCTCATCTTCTAGTGAAGAGATGTATGTTTGAGTCAAAGGAGAAAATGTGCAGATGGATCATATCCTTTAATGTTTTGGTTTTCATGTCTATCTAGGGAACTGTTCTCCCACAACATTCTGGAAGTTAGTCATCATGAGAAGGAAACACAGTTGAAGGAAAAAAAGGTAGGGGGGGTTGGGGGGCCGGGGAGGAGTTAGTGTGGGTTAGGGCATTTGAATGTAATCATGCTGCAGAATGTCAATTCCACATCCTTGTCTATGTACTAACGATTTCTAGGTTCATGATGCAGAGGGCAGGAAAGGCGTCTGATTTTTGCCCCCTCATATTTGCTTGTACATGGGGTAGCCTAGTGGATGTGGTGTGGGTGTCATTGCTGTCACATGTTATCCTCGTACAGTCTCTGTTGTATGTCTGGGTCTCATGTTTTCGGCCTATACCAAAAAAAAAAAAAAAAAAGCTTGATTACAACATTTTCCGCATGATCCCTCTATCTTTCTTGCACATGCAATGACGAATTATGCACACGAGTTGAATTGTATCAGAATTTAGTAATGAAAATGTGCTGATTATTGAATACAGATTGAATAGAATAGATCGTGTATACAAATAAATCTCCCTCTCCCATCTGGTTTAGCCTCCAATGAATTCAGTGAGTCTTTGCTGCACAAGACACCTAGAAAAGAAACGACTCATTCTTCAAGTTCCCACAACGTAAAATGACGAAACCGGTCTAGCACGCTTCTCTCACTTGTCTTTTTTTTTTTTTGTTTTTTTGTTTTTGTCTTTGTCCCGTATCCCTCGGCAATATATTTTGTTTATCACATGAACTGCAGCCTATTGGTCTTCTCTCGCTCACTTGTCTGATTCAGCCTATAGGTACTCCCAACAATTCATCGAGCTTTCCTATCGAGTCCTCCACCTCATTCGGAGTTCAGGTAAACCAGATTGGTTCCTACGGAAGAAGGCGAAGTTAACTTCACTGATAAATATTCGGCATTTATTAATATAATGGCTCAGAAGTAATACACACTTACTGACCTCAGATAAATTCAATTGAAATAATCTAATATTTAATTGAAATGTCTCAATGACTTTAGACTAACGAATACAATTTGGACACAAATGTCAGTCAACTTTTAAAGCATAGATACTTTCAAATGGATAGCTGTAAATATAGGCAGGGGGGAAACTTTCACTTAACAGCTGACTTTGAAGATTGGAAGACATATTGAACAAGTTCAATCAAACCTGAACCAATACCATAACACCCACCCACGTTAGTATAAATTTCTTATATTATTTAATCATGTATTAATATGAAAAATATTTGACAATGAAAAGAAATCAAACTCTTTCAATAAAATAATAATACATGATTGAATAATAATGGTAAACATTTTTACATTATCAGTGAACTAAAACTCGTAAACGGATCCACGCCTCATTTCCAAGTTTTATAGACTAGCTCCATCCACAATTGATTGAAGAACAAGTAAAAGCACGAGCACGAGCAAGGTCCAATGTATGTCTACTTCTGGATAGAAGCAAAATTTACACACATTCATTGAACTAGCTGTTAAAATACAATGAAACATGCAAAATCTAATGAAATTGTTAGTAGATTAAATTTACAAACTCACTTTCAACATCCGATATCGGCTTTAATCTTCTCTAACTAACCTTTCAAACTGTTATATTTTAAGGGCCTACACAAACCAAAAAAGTGGGGTTTCTAGCACTGGACTTTGGAAGGCAAACCTGACCATCAATTGTCATGTCAACTGGGCCAGATCAAAATCGCCAGGCTTTTAAGACTTACCCACCCCTTACCCTAAGTAATTTAGGGCATATGTCTATTTATTTCTCCTCTTCCCCTGCCACAATAGCATGATCTGCTTTAGTAAAAACGCAGCAAGCAACTTCTATGTAATCGAGATGGAAAATAATACAATATTTAGCAAAGATGCATACCGTGCTTGCATAGTCATCCATAGTTAACTGCTTGCGTTTCTTCAGAGAAGATGGACTCTCTGTCTGTCTTGCCAAGGAACGCTTAGATGGGGTCATGCTCTGAAAGATTTGTCGAACTTGAGTAAGACAGCAGTTCACATATTAATATAAAGAAACCCAAATTACTTTGGGTTAATAGGGAGCGAAACAAACCTTAGCAAGTTTCTTCTCTTTACGAGCTTGCCTCTCCCTCTCATCATATTCTTGGTTTTCCTTTTCTACCAGCCTAATGAGGGTGTCACACCTCCTTGCAAGTTCCTGTGTTGTGCGAGATTTAACGAACCAATCAAAACGAAACAAGGGTGATGTTCGAAATGCCGCCTTCAACTCATCCCAATTCCCATAGCCAAGTTTGTGGACCATGCATATCTGCAAATTAATATAGTAAAGTCAAATGATATAAGAATTGTCTGTTTAAAAAACAGGGAATACCAAAGGAAGTGGACATGGAAAGAAAACCAAAGAAAATTATTTTAGATAAAAAGAAAATTAAACAAAATTCTCACCATGAATCTGTCACATTCTTCATTGTATAACTTCCCTTTGTTTTGCCCATACTGTATCTTCAACTCTAGCCACGGATTCTTGTAGCGATCCAACTTCTTTCCAATAGCTTTCATGATCTCATCTTTCCGAGAAATTCTAGCCTCCCCCCTTTCAATATTTTTAATAATTCTATCATAATCTGCAGATAATGATTAAAAATGCACAAATTAGACAGACCTTTAATATTTTATTGAGAAACTAATTTCAAGCTACAGTTGACAAATCAACAAGCACACATAAATATTAAAAAGAACTAAGACAGAAATGTGCTGCATTTTAACTCAACACAACACTAAACTCAAGTCCATATCAAAACATCCACGACTCAAAGTTGTTGGTTATATGAAACAAGTAAATTGATTTTATTGGACAAGATGACTGCAAAATTACAGATATAAACACTCATTTGGACTCTGCCAAATATTTTGATTCCATGCTCAAAGTACTATAAAAGATTCTTTTATTGTCACATTGGCTGTAGCATACCATTTAATTCCTTGTATCTTTCTTTGAAGACCTTTGCATATCTTTCAACTTCCTCCTCAGTTTTTCCTTCCATCTCAGAAGCAATACTTTTTATATCATTTCGGCCAAACTTTTCACAGGCCCTAATGAAAGTATTAAAATCCCTCCGGCTCCATGATGAAAATCCCTATAGTCACCAAACAACAAATATTAAAAAAAAAAGACCCGTATGAACACCTAGTTTATTAAAAAAAAAATTTTTTTTTTAAAAAGCACTCACCTCCTCTAGCAGGCGTTCCTTTTCTTCCATCTCTTCAGCAGTCAATGGTTCTCCCACCTCTAAACATTCAATGTCATAATTAAAGTTAATAATATACATATAGGAAAAGAAGAGACAAAAAAACTATAATCTGGAGAGTGCTCAGGTACCTTCTGGTTCATCAACATCTATTGAGTCCTTTAACTGATTCTTCTGATGTGTTTGCTGAAATTTTATAAAATAATAAGCACCAAATAATACCCATTTGTTGAGCTAAACCTAAAATACATAAAATCAGCAGGTCATGTTTTGCTACCATGAGATAGCGCACTTCCTTTTCATACAGCTCACTCAGCCTTTGTGTGTTGAAAAACTGAAAATCATGCCTGGAGGCAGAATAACAAAAATACCATCAGTCATAACAGAAGCACTACATTAAAAAGAAAACATCAAGTTTCACTAGAAGCTTACAACTGGGGCATCCTAGGAATACGGGGCTCTTTTGGTTTAGTAGGACCACCTTGGCGCATTGTTTGCTTGAAGTATTCAGACTCTGAGTAACTACGAGTAAGAATCCCCACCCCCCCAAAAAAAAAGAAAAAAAATGAAAACCAGCATACATCAAAAAAAGAAAAAAAAATATTGAATAACACTGAATGTATAAAATGTAAAGGGCAATATTTACTTGCGCTTCCGCTCTCTTTTTGGTGGTTCAATCCAGTTATCGCTCACAATTTTTTTGAAATCAAATTTGTTCTCATCCTTCATTAAAAAAATGGGAAAAAAAGAATGCAGATGTTAGTTAAAAATATAAGGAGGGGGCGGATAAGGGAACATTGACGCAAAATTGATCAATAAAAAAAGCCAATCATAGTTGTCAAAGACAACATAAAATGTCATCTTTACCTTCTCATCATCAAAATCATACAACTCAGCAGCTACAAAAAGAAAATATCAGTATTAGTAAATCCAATCTAATATAACAACACACAAGTGAAGAGAGCAATATCAAATCCCTCAACAGGACCCAAAAACTTGACCGTGTATGCATGTCAAAGTAGCAAATATGCTTCACTAAACATAAATAACAGAAACTATGACTTGTAGACTTTACATGTTATCTAGAACCACTATTAATGTATGAAAAAAGCAAGGATATTAAAATGTTAGTTAGTTCAGTCTTTTATCATATGAAGGATAAGGTTTGACGGCCTCCCTTTGGCACAAAAAGCTATTTGTTTTCTATATCTCTTAAATGAATAGCACATAGGTGCAGAGCAAAAAGAAAAAAGATGGTCATACAGCAATTTAAACGACATAACAGATCTAACAAGATCAAGCAGCTATTATTCTCAAAATTAGAGCTTATATCCATAGGTTTCATACTGTCATCCATCTTAAATTTGATTGCATCTTCAGTAAATTTCTTCATTTTGGCATCAAGTTCAGCTGTTGCTTCCTCTCCTTTAGCAATAATTCTGTCAATATCCTCATCTGTAATTGTACTATCCTTTGAACTGAAAACCATTTCAGCCCCAAATCTAACCATTTGAAGCAACTCATCTTTATTTACAGCTGCACACACATAAACCAATTGTAAACATATTAGAAAATCCGTACAATCTTTCAGGGAAGAAACAAGAAAAAATCATCGTGAAAATCCTTACTCTTCTGCTCAGCCAATCGCCCTTGCTGAATCACCAGAGCATCAAGTGCAAGCTTCTTGTAAGCCCTTTCAATGACTTTTTCCTCAATCGTATACTGTACCATTACCACGATGCAATGAGATATTAACACAAATGAAAACATAGCTAACAATGTACAGAATAATAAAATAAAATATTAAATTGCAAACCTCAGTACAAAATCGGAAAACTTGAACTTCTTTCTTTTGACCTATCCTATGAGCACGATCCTGAGCCTGCAAGTCAACTTGTGGGTTCCTGTTATAAAAACACCAACCATCAACAAACAATAATAATGGTAGATGCAAATCAGATGGCTGCAGCCACAATTGTTTGAAATACTCACCAGTCACTGTCATACAGAATGACAACATCAGCAGTAGCAAGATTAATGCCCAGACCGCCAGCCCGAGTCGATAACAAGAAGACAAATTTCTCACTTCCTGGTTTGTTGAAAGCATCAATGGAAGCATCACGATCATCTCCACCAGTATTGCCATCTATGCGGCAATATTGATATCCACGAAACATTAAATAATCTTCAAGTATGTCTAGCAGCCGAGTCATCTGGGGAAAAAAGCCACAAGTTTAGCAATAATAACCACAGTAAAAGAGAAAAAGAAAAAGAAAAAGAGCACAAAATAAAATTCAAAAAGCAGAAACAATGAGAACAAATATAACAGGTAGCATAATACAAGGCATTCATAGTCATTGGTGACAAGAATCATACTCTGACAGAGAACTGACCTGTGAAAATATAAGGACCCTAGAATCACGCTCTTTTAATTTAGGAAGTAACTTATCCAAAAGAACCATTTTACCTGGAAATGGAATTTTTTAAAACACGAAATAATCTCAGATCTTATGATCAACCTAAAAATAACTTCTGAAGTATCTCTTAATGAAAATTGAATTTACCAGCATTTGTAATGAGATGATCTCCTGTTGTATAGGGAGGACCAGGTTCAGCACCTTGGAAAAGATATGGATGATTACAACATTTACGTAGTTGCATTGCTATATTAAGGAGGCGCTTCCGTTCTCCACCAGCATTGACAACCTCAAGATCCTTCTGCAGTAATGCTCTATAATACTGTTTCTGCATTTGCGACATGCCTACTTTAAGAATGGTTTCCTTTTTCAGTGGCAACCCTTTCTCAACATCTGACTTCAACCTTCGAAGGAGAAATGGTCGGAGGACCTTAACATACACAGAAAATGCAAATGTCAATTGTGTATCATATTTAACATTACAGAATCTCAACAATCAGAGAAGACTGTAGGCTTTACCTTGTGTAATTGTTGAACAACCTCCTGTTGGTCATTTTCACCAGAGATTTGAAACCATTCATCAAAGGTTTCAGCAGAACTAAAAATTTCGGGCAGAAGAAAGTTGAGAAGAGACCAGAGTTCATGAAGATTGTTCTGTGCCATTTTAAGGGATAACAAACAGCAGTGAATACTTGAGATTAGTAAAATACATAAAACCAAAAACAAAGGAATTATAATTCAGATTTCAAAGTAAGCCAGAACTCTAGGCATATGATTCAGAAATTTAAGATGCAGGACAGAAGGAAAAACCAACAATACACAAAAGAACAATTCTAAAACTTTAATCAATGTTAAGTTATAAACCACATAACACTTCCGTCCAGCTAAACAACCTAATTTGACTGTTCACAAAATTCTCAGCAGAAACACACGATGCCCAATGCCTCACCTCTAATGAAAATTTGTTAAGACTACATAATAAAGGTACCCCGAAAAAGTGCTAATTATTTTTTACATATTATTTCCTTATTAAATCAGCAATTTCAACAGCTATTCACATCCCTCCTCCCCAAAAAAGAACAAAAACAAGCCTTTTCCCACTAGGCAGGGTTGGCTACATGGCTATCAAAACCAAATTTTCAACAAAGTGAAAAAAATTTCTTAAGTAGAAAGTAGACAGAACATATCGCAAAAATAAGTAGGATCATAGTTATTAATGGGGCGCCATGGTGCGCGCGCCGCACCAGCTTGGGCAACAAAATTGTTGTTGCCTGGCGATGTTCATGTTGCGCGCACCACAGTGCGCAACGTGCGCTATTTCCCGTTGCTCATGGCGCACGCAACGCACGCAATATGTAAAACGCATTAAGTTTTTGGGCTGGGTGGCTTAAAACACAAGCCCAGCCTCTGTTTCGCACCTCCGAGACCCGATCCCTGTGTTTTCTTTCTCTTTCTCTGCCGGCAGCTCTCTTTCTTCTCATCATTTTCGGCATTTTCTCCTCTGTTTCGGCCATAACCAGCAAGCCAGCCCCCGATCCATGCCCCAGCTCTGTGTTTCGGACCCAGGCCCTTGCTCTCTGTTTCGCACCAACCCAAGTCATTCCTCTCTCTTGTTTCGGTACACCCAACCAGCAACCCAGCCCCCTGTTTTGTGTTCTATAGGTTCCTAAATGAGTTATAGTAAGTCAAGGAGTGCAGACCCAACTTGAAAGTATTGTGTTTGTCCAAATCCTAATGATAGGAACCAAGTGGTCTGTAATTTCTGCCAGAAAGTAATGCATGGTTGAATATTATTGGATTTATGTTTATATTAAATATATTAAGTATATTTAATATAATGTGCACTGCACTTCAATATTGCCCCACGCATCGCAATGCGCATCACGCAACAGCACCATGAGCCCTTGTCGCAGCAGTGCACCACGTGCCATAAATAACTATGAGTAGGATGATAAATTCATATCTGCCCGACCTTCTACAACTAATGAAGGGCATATGAAACAGGCAGGTTTAGAAACTCAACAAGACAGCCCAACCCTCCAGCATTACAAACATATAGAACAGTCTATTTCACTAGATAATTTGCTGAGCTTAATATGGAATACATCATATTACACTGAGAAAATTGGTAAGACAACACTTTCATGTTTAGAAGAGACCAACAAATTAAATAAAAATAAAGATAAAAAAATACCATTCCTTTGCATAACTACACCATTGTGGATAAAACAATAAGTCATACCTGAAGTGGTGTGCCAGTAATAAGGAGGCGATAGTTTGTATTGTAGAGCCTCATTGTTTTGGACAGGAGGGAATTCTCATTCTTGATCCGATGGGCTTCATCAATAATAATGTAGCGCCAGCTAAATCGACGCAGAGCAGACTTCTCCTTGATTGCCATTTCAAAACTCGTAACACAAACATCAAACTTCCCAGCAACCAATAATTCCTCTCTTATATGTCTCTGCAGCAATTTAAAACCATTAGAAAACAGTTAAAAATCAAGCATTAATTATAACCTTAGCTGAAATCATTCAATCCAGTAAAGCTGGTCTTGCCCTTTCATCAGGGTTGCCAAGGAACTTTATAGCACGCAGAACGGGACAAAACCGCCGAATCTCATTCATCCAATTTCCAAGAGTAGATTTTGGAGCAACCACCATATGAGGGCCTTTGATTCCTCTGAACTCATGCAAATAGCCCAATAAAGATATAGTTTGCAATGTTTTACCAAGCCCCTGCAAATCAACATTTATTTATTGTGACTTGTCTAAATCAACTCATCAACAACATCGAAGCCCTTTTCCACTAGGCAGGGCATCTAAATCAACTCATAGTTTATAAAATTTACACATCACAAAGTAATCACATTCACATGCAGTTAATGCAATGTGACAAATCTCCAAGCCCATCATCTACCACCTACCATTTCATCAGCCAGAATTCCATTTATACCATTCTCATACAACCGTATGAGCCAGTTTAGCCCAGCAAGTTGGTAATCCCTCATCTTCCCTTGGATACCTGTTAAAAACAAACAAACAAACAAGCAATTAATATTCAAGTGAACCAAGAGTTTAAAAATATTAGCCATAAAAAAAAAAGATCCACATATTAGATGAATAACCCCCCCAAAAAATGTAGATGGAAGAGCAATTCATCATATGTCAACTGACTAGCCGTGGACAAGAAACAAGAAAGCAACCAGGGGTAAGAGTGCAAGCATACGCAAGGAAGATTCCAAAATGCATTTCTAGAACACATGGGGCCCCAATGAGAAATCCAGAAACTATAATGTACCCAGAATGCAAGTCTTCTACCACTAGAATACAAATCAACATAAAAAGTCTGACATACCTAAAAGTTCTCTGAAGTTTATTCAATTATTCCATCCTTAACCAGTATTATGTTTTATGACACAAATGCGCATATCCCAATCTTTTTCCCTACAAGTACTACCAAAAAAACATTTTTTTTGCCCAAATAGCGGAAGAGAGGAAAAGGAAAACAAACATGTGCTATGTCAAACAAGGCAAAACAAAAACTCCTATATGGATAGGCATATTTTAGACAGAGAAAAAGGGAGGGGGAAAAACATAGAAAGAACACTTACATGATGGTTGTGTCACCAGTCGTGTGTTTCCTAAACCATCTTCTTCTTCTTTAAGGTATTCTTCATCTTCCTCTTCTTCAGTCACTTTTGATGCATGGCGACCCCTAAAACAGACAACAGTTAATGCAGAATAAGTTCTTTTGTACAGCACAAAGTCTGAATCTTAGACAATCACCACTAAAAATTGAGAAACAAAAATCAGTATTCTCCTTTTCTTATTTTTCTTACCTGTTAGTCACTTCGCAACACTTTTCATACATTAGAATAAGAGTTGACGACATAAATCAACTGTGAGAATAACATAAAATTTAATTTGAAAGAGAAACTTTTGCAAAAAAATTTCTTAGATATAATGTTAAAATAAAAGACAATTGCTTCCACTGGGTGATCTGAAACACTTAAGTATATAGAAACTCTATTTGCACATCAATCATTTAATGCTAGTTTGCTTTTACAATTTCCTGGGTATGGTTTGAAATTTTCATATACCCTTTAAAATAACTTCAAAGGTATGAAAGTATAATTTATGATGTAATGAAAAATCTGGAAGATAAAACTGAAACAATTCTGAGCACTAGCAAAGAAAAAAAAATGGGGGAAATTTCCATAGCATAGCATAAATGAGTCTTAAGAATGTACCTTCCCTTTGACTTCTTCTGAGAAGAAGATTGATCACCTTTTGCAAAATGAGCAAACAGCTCAGTCTGCTGTAAGAGATACTTTAGCCGCCCCTTTCCTCTATTGTTCTGTATTAGATTGTAAGAATTATTTACTTAATCATATGAATAGATTATAAATTTATAATATAAAGTAGAGTCATCATATATACACGCACCATATCGGCATCAATAGCAGCATTTTGTGCATCCAACATCTCCTGAATCTTTTGTTTCTTCAATTTTTGCATTTCTTTTAATCTGGCCTTCTCACGCTTGCTAATTTCAGGATCAATATTACCTCCATCCTGAAGTCGGACAGCACAACAAGGTTTACAGTGAGCATATAGTTACACACACAAGGCTTCTAGTTAAATTCTTTGTTCAATACGAAAGCACATGCATCAAATAATTACAACTACAAAGCATTGGCGATTGAAGATTACCTCAACTCAACTATCCAATTACAACCATCCAGCTTCACTTAATTTTTTTTATGAAGACAAGTCAGAAACTTGTTAATTTGTGACCGCATTGTTTCTCACTGGCTCTCAATTTCAAAGATAAAAATAAAACCAAGTCCGTCTGCTTTCCCAACATTTTCTTTTAAACATGACAACAAACCCACATTTTCACGGATTTTGCAGGCTAGTCACCAGTAGATGAAATGAACAGAGACGAAATTGAACTTCGAATTCCATATAACTTCCCATTAATCTCGAGAGCCAAACAATGTATAACCTAAATACACTACGAAACCCTAGAGAAACAGAAGTCACGAACAAAAACGAGTATGCAGCACACAAGACACGGAGTCAGTGTAAAAAACGGTTTTCACCTGTTCCTCCTCGTCGCCATCTCCAGCAGCGGCAGCATCTTCATCGGAATCCGGCAGATTGTCCTCGTCACCTTCATCATCGTCGGAGCTGGCGGAGCGAGCCACCGCTTCCAGCTCCTCCTCGTCCTCTTCATCGTTGATCTGCTGGTTGACCTGCTCCTCCTCCGACGAACTCGAACCGTTTGACAGCGCATCGTCGGAAGAAATCTGCGGCTTCGAGGGCCTCGCCATGGATTCTCAGATCAAGGGTTTCGAGACGAGAGTGGTGGGGAGAGAAAGCGAAAAAGAGAGAGAAAGACTTAATTTGATAACACTGTGAACAAAATATTGGGAAAAGTGGGTGATGGGGCTATTTATAGCCGTCGATTCGCAAACTAAGATGGGCAGTTCGGGGGGCATCAGCGATATAGCGTTAGGACGCGGAAGTAAGGATTTCCCGCCAATGACGTGGAAAGTAATATTTTCCCACCAACAATATGGACTTGACTAGGGCTTAGGCCTAAGGCTCGCTCTTTAGGCCTATAGGCCATGGTCCACGGGCTCCCATGACGGAGTTATAATGAAAACAATTGGCGAGTCCAATTTCCGAGTTCCGAATTTGGGCCCAGATGCGTTATGACACGAGTTATTATGACCACAATACTGAATTGCAAAGTAGACCTTCTTCTAGAGAATTTTACATGAGGGATCAGGCTTGGTTTAAGTTTTAACTTAGTTTGTCTTGGCATATCCTTAACTCCGGCTGAGCCTTGAGGACTTCATCTCATCCCCCACCCCCTGATCAAAGAGAAAAAAAAAAGAATTTTACATGACATTAAACTAATTCTCAAATGAGCTTAATTTTTATCAATCGTTAGTTAAATTTTTTATATATTATTATCTATTTTTATATTATGATATTATAAAAGAATTTAATCTATGATATAGTTGTTATTATAAATGTATCAATATATAATTAAATAATAACATAAATTAATTTCATCAAAATTATAATATTTTATGATAAGATATAAAGAATAAGCTGACTCACACGTATTATTACAAATAAACAATATATTTATTTGAATTTTGATTTGGTCCATTTAACCCATAAATAATTCTCAAGTTAAGTCAATTTGTATATTTAGGAACCTATCTTTTGTTAATCACACCTAATTTTATGTTAAAATATAATTTTTTTTTCACTTGTTAAGATAAGATGTTAATGTAGGTAATAAACGGTCATAGTGATGACATTGTTTTAATCTTTATATATGTTGTTCTTAAAGTGAGAAATAGGCTTGAAAAAATCAAAAGTTTGACTAAATTGGTTACAAGATTAATAGTTAAAGTTGCATTTTATAAATCAAAATTTCCATTATAGTTATCTTAAAAAACTTATGACGGACTCTATAAAATGACTTGTTTTTCAATATAATTATAGAAAGGTAAAATTTTATGATTACGTATCTATTTAGTGCTATATTATTTTGAGTTCAAATATTGACAGACTGCTGGCCATTTAAATTATAAGATGCCAATACCAATATGCTGGCATGTAAGGTTGATGCTTTTAAGAAGTTTTTTTAAATCTTTATATATGTTGTTCTTAAAGTGGGAAATAGGCTTGAAAAAATCAAAAGTTTGACCAAATTGATTATAAGATTAATAGTTAAAGTTGCATTTTATAAATCAAAATTCCCGTTATAGTTATCTTAAAAAACTTACGACGGACTCTATAAAATGACTTGTTTTTCAATATAATTATAGAAAGGTAAAATTTTATGATTACATATCTATTTAGTGTTATATTATTTTGAGTTCAAATATTGACAGACTGCTGGCCATTTAAATTATAGGATGCCAATACCAATATGCTGGCATGTAAGGTTGATGCTTTTAAGAAGTTTTTTATTTCACTTCTGAACAATGTTGCACCATTTTAATTCTAATTATATAGCCACTGTGTCAAATCAAATTATGACAAGAAAACAAAATGATGTTTATGCCATTGTTTCTCGAAGCTTCCAATTATTGTTCTAGAGAGGTCGCATGCTGTGGGTGGTATTTTTTTGGTATAAATGTATAGGCGGGTAGCTAGTAATGTTTTATCTATACACAAGTATTTTAGTTTTAAATTTGAAATTACATACTTAAGAGACTCAAATTCCTTCTATTCAAATTAACACATATTAGTACATGCTGTGGGTGGTATGAATAAATAATGGAGAGAGAATCAAAAACCATTAATTATGGTTGTGGTCAAATACATTAATTTATAAATATTTTAAATTATTTAAATATTTTTTTTTTGTCTTGGTATAGTGGGAAAAGGGAAAATAAAACAGATTAAAATCTAATCTAACAAAGGAGGCTCTTCAAGAGGAGGTTTGTCCCAAGTAACCAGAGAACTAGAAGCTCCCATCTTGACCAAAAAATCAGCTCCAAACCTTTACGAAGAGTATGACTTATGCTGACTTGCCGGTCCCGAGTAAGAAGACCACGAATAACAGCTACAATGTTGCTGTAACGGTGAAATAATTATAATTTTTAATTTTATTCATTATAAAAAAGAAGTTTTTTTACAATGGTGATACAAAAATTTAAACTCCTGATCTCATACAAATTAACCAAGTCTTTTACCGCTATAAAAAAGAAGTTGAGTGTTAATAATAGTAATTTTATTTGAATCTTAAAATTATGAAGAAAAATTTTGAGAAAGTGAAATTCAATAATAATAGTTTTATTTAAAATTTGTTAATATTTAATATATTTATATTAAAATTATAAAAAAATGAGAGTAAAGTTATAAAATAATAATTTTATTTAAATTTAGTTAATATTCAATGTTATATCAAAAGAGTAACACTATTTCACACAAAACCAGTTTTATGAATT
The DNA here is from genome assembly GCA_019955255.1 of Castanospermum australe. Taxonomy (NCBI): domain Eukaryota; kingdom Viridiplantae; phylum Streptophyta; class Magnoliopsida; order Fabales; family Fabaceae; genus Castanospermum; species Castanospermum australe. Next base: position 584,964 of record NSJW01000821.1, read on the forward strand.
GGGATAAAAATAATGTGTCTTGTCATTTTCTGGATAAAACGGTTATAAGACAGTTACTTTTGATCATATTAAGTGAGTTAGCATTCAACATCTTAGATGCAATATTCATTTGTAAACCGTTTCGTAAGAAACAACTTGTGTAAATTAATATCTTTTATATCAAAATCATATTAATAATATTTATTAAACTCGAGTTAAATTTATTATATGTATATAAATTTACAATTAAAATATCAGCCACTTGCCATAAATTTAATCTAATGCACGTAATCATAAGAATTGGACCGGACTAAAAAAATTAGTGACATGGCCCTGATCAATTGATTGAAGAATTTGACCTTTTTTTTAATTAATAAACTATGTAAAAACTAACAAAATCAACCGATTTGAATAGAAACATTAAAAAAAAAAAATCTACCCGATTTTATCATACTGGAAAAATTGATTAATTTTTGTAATTTTTTTATTTGATCAAATTTGTTCTGTCAAACCAATAGTGACTACATAATTATGTAATCAGATTAGCTTAATCTGGTTTTTTCTGTTTTTTTTTTCATAGTAATAAGAAATTTAAGTTAAGTTGAGAAAAGGACATTCCAATATAAAATTAGGATAGGTTATTGGACCTAGTGAATACTTATAAAATAAACTTATAAATAACTCATTATTAAAAAATATATAATCAAGAGGATTGAGATCCTTTCTAGTTGAGAGGAAACAGGACAATCTTTTATTTAATAAATCTCAACCTTTTATTTTATTAATCTATCATTAACAGCCCAAAATAGAACACATCAAAAAATTTATCATCTTCTTCTTACTTATTAAATTTTTATGCGCCATAAATGGTTATTTCCTTGGCTTTGCCTCCATTTTTTTACGCGATCCTCCTTGATTTTTTTGTCTCAAGTTTCTAGCCATGATTTTCTTGGTCTCTCTTTTCCTCCATTTGTTGAGTTCATTTATTTTACTAAAGAAAGTCTTTGAAGCTCCACCAGCCACACTGTTAAATGGCAGAGCATAAAACAAAGCATCCCAACACTGATCCTCACAATTGTCATTCTTATATTTGTTAATTTCTTTAACCAAACGAAAAACTAGGTTAGGTCATGTTGATGGATTGAGCAAAATAGAGCTAAGATGTTGATAGACAGAGTTAGGGTCAGTATTATAGTTTGTTCCAAAAAAAAAGTACTTTTTAGCAGCTACCACCATATATGGTAAAAGAAAGTTTAGTTTATAATTATTCTAAGTAATAACTTTGAAAGAAATTGAGTATTCCAATATGAATTTCTCGAAGTTGCCCTGAAGACTCTACAAATTTTGTTAGTGGACTTCCAATTCGTTCTTTGAAAACATAGCAAGTGTAACCAAGCAAAAAATAAATAGCTGATATCATGACCAATTCACATTCATTAAATCTTTTGACCATATCATTTCTTTAGAGAAAAGGGTTGCCATTATAGCTCCCAAACTTCAGGCACTGTGCACCAAATAGTTACAAGGCTAAACATGAAGTGAGTAGTGTTATAACGTGGTGAGCGAAAGAGCATTGGAAAGCAAAGATGATACCTCTCTATTGCTGCTTACTATTGTGTGATATTGAGATCAACACCTTATCTAGAACCTGCACCACATTTTGAGTTCAAGTCGCCAGTGATTATCACTGGGATCAAATTTGCTTGAGATTCACTAACTACTTCTTTTGATCCCAAACAAACTTGAATTCATAAATGAAAAAGATAAATTTTGGAAGAAGCGGATGATGGAAAATAGAGCTTGTCGCAAAACAGTTAGGAAAATGGGATTGAGATTTTTCAATATTTTTTTTGTACGTGATAATAGATAATAAAATAAAAAGTTGAGATTTATCAAAGGAGTGTTCCTGTTCAATCAATTAGAAGGGTCAATCCATAATCGAGATAAGAATTTAATTTATATTGTCAAAATAGTTTGACCAATCAGATTTTTCAACGATGTTATTACAGACCAAATGAAGCTTATCTGTAGTGTTTATTTAACAAATTGATCCACCTGCGTATTGAATTTTTTTTTTAATTTTGACACATGAAAAAAGAAATATAAAAAACGAAAAAAAAGCATGTGGAATGAGTCAGCCCCGAGTTACTTCGTGTGGAAATAAGATAACAATGCCGTTTCTTTAGCAGACGTAACAAATGATTTGGAGTAGGATTAGACCCAGTTCCCAAAACGCACGAAAGCAATGCCAGCGAAACGTCGTTATTGCGCCTTCTCGTTTCTTTTTATCCTTCTGTGCCTTCCAAAATCCCATTCACTCCAAACCCCATTATCGTCCCTTAGACTATTTTACTTCTGTCTCATCCCCTTGACCGGGAAAATCTCTCACCGAGAATTCGAGGGCAACCCCCTGCGGACGGGGACGCAAATTCCGGTTCCTTCCGGCGAGTACGTTTTCCTGCCTCCTTTTTTTTTTTTTTTTTTTTATCTGTGGGTGTTGAAGTAATTTATGGTGTTGCTATATTAGCAATTTGAATTTGTTTTGTCTTCCTTTGTTTTTTTGCTGATTGTTCCTTTTACTTAAATACACAGTATGGGGAGATCTAGATGGTTATATGGGCTACCTGGTTTATGCCTGCTTGCCTTTTCGGATGGTAGAGGTAAAGCCTGGAACTTGTAACATTAACTCTGGGTGTGTGTGTGTTATTTTCAATCCCTTGGATCTTTAGTCTTGTGTGTCTATCAAATGATGGGGACTCTTCTGAAGTAGTAGATTTTATTTCATTTTTATTTAGGTTGGTAAAATGAGCTTTTTTAGACAGCGGAGAAAATGGAGATTACAGAGGCAGAGGATAAGGGATCCTCTTTGAAAGAGTTCAAAAAAAGAAATAAAAATCCAATATGAAAAGAGAAAATATTATGTTACAGGTAGCCAGTATTGTTTGCCTTTTTGAATTAGTTGGATGAGTGTTGTTGGAGTCAACTAGCTCAGGCCGTAATGTTTAATTCTGTTTTTAGATACAGTGGTTCCCCTTTTTTGGACTCAAGATGTGTGGGAAGTGGATTATCTGTATTTAATTCAATAGTGAATACACAATTTGAACGGGTACGTCAGGGAGTGGATCATATTTTGGGCCATTCAAGTTGGGTGCATTTTTAAAACATGACAAAAAAACTTTCATTGCCCTTTTATTGGTCACGTTTAGGTATATGCATGGAATGTGCATATTTGTAAGGATTATCTTATTACATGATGCATTGCCACATAGACAGACCTGCAATTTTTTTTTGTTTTTGAAACAGTCAATTGAACAATTTGATTTTTATTCCTTTCTCTTTTCCTGTTGCAGTATTAATTGCGGTGCGGGGTTTTCAGTTGTTTTTACTGTGATCTGAGATATTGACAATTTTTGTTTGAATTTTCTATGGAGAATTTGAAATTACCTTGGTTTTAATTATTAACTGGTATAAAACAAGGGGAAGCCTTAAAAGTTTCTTTAAAAAAAACTTCTTTTATTTTCTCCTTTTG